>OZ038478.1:3038247-3230904 GCA_964036315.1 Acanthosepion esculentum
TTACACAAGTTGTATGAGAACAGTTTAAAGATAGTGGGCCACCATACATCAGAGGTTTCAACTTCATTGACCAATTATGTAACTTGCAGCAATTAAAAGCCCTTCTCATAATATTCTGGCATCAGATCTCGGAAGAAAACTTTGTAAATCTTGTACAGTTTATACCTGATCAGGTCACAGCCGCGATATCATTTTTTGCATTCCTCATCCATATACATAAAACACATCTTTATATATATATCAAGAGACAGAGAGAAAGAGAGAGAGAGAGAGTTAAACACTCTAACGATGTTGGATTCTATGTCACTGACTCTAAAATTGAATTCATAAGCGTCAACCTCAAATCTCAATACAAACTATCTCAGGTGAATCAAAAAATTTGTCGAATCTTTTGCATACCTCGGAAGCAAAATAAATTGGCATTAATTATGCCTGGGCCGCCTTGAATTAAATGGATGTAATCTGGAAATCTGATCTACCAGACAACCTCAGGTGGAAATTCTTTCGAGTCACTGTAGACGCCGTGTTAATGTATAGTGCCATTGTTTGGACATTAACTAAAACTATGCAGTGTAAACTTGATAAAATCTACCTTCGAATTCTGAGTGTTATACTTATCTCTTGGTGACAACATCCAACAAAATTATAGTTCTATGGACCCATGCCTGATATTTCTAAAAATTTATGTTAACGCAGAAGTGCTTTGCAGGACTTGTGTGTGATCTACTGCTCTGGATACGTAGTTATGGCGCAAGACGGTTTGGTCGCCCAGTAACCACAGCTATTTTGACCAAGTATGCAAAGACGCAAAATACCACCCTAATGGACCTTCCGAACTATATTTTTTTCCATTAAATTTATAAGTCTCTATTTTTTACATTTTCTAGACTTATAACAACCGATTGCTGCAAAACTATTTTTCTCTTCTGTTTTGACGAATTTTGAATAATTGTCTGTTACAAGTTTGTATTACACTGTGGCATGTATAGTCAGAGTAAATCAATGTAAATTTTAAAGCTGATGAAGGGAATTGAAGTCCCGAAACATCTACCAACATTCAATATTAAATATATGTTATGCAGTTTTTGTTTATTTAGTGTTACTTAATAATCAGTTTTATAATATTCATAGATCGAACACTAAGGAATGAAAATATCAGATCAAAATTAAACTCATAACTACATATGAAGCTTCGGACTTATTTTCTGCTGTCCCATCATATATATATATATATATATATATATATATATATAGATAGATAGATAGATAGATAGATAGATAGATAGATAGATAGATATGATATATGTATGTATGTATGTATGAATATTCAGGCGGGTAAATGTAATTAATACTCTTTAATTAAAAAAGTGCATTTACTTAAAATATATCTATAAAAATAACGTATAAACGGAAAAAATATTAAAATAATTAAATGACCATTTCATAATATATATTATCTCTCTCTCTCTCTCTCTCTCTCTCTCTCTCTCTCTCTCTCTCTATACATATATATATATATATATATATATATATATATATAGAAAGAGAGAGAGAGAGAGAGAGATGACAGACAGACAATTAGATATAGATATATATGACCCGAACCAGGTGTTAAATGCGCAGCGTTTATCTCTTTCTGTCTCTCTATCTCTCTCTCTGCGACTTTCTCTCACTCCCCCTCTCTCTCTCTATATATATATATACATATATATATATATATATATATATATATATATATATATATGATAAAAATATAGTTTTAAGATATGCTATATTTATGGGTAAAACTTTGATATATATATGTGTGTGTGTGTGTGTGTGTGTGTGTGTGTGTGTTGTAATTTGAATAGATAAGTAGATGTGCGTGTATTTGTGCGTATTTAATTTCTCGCTAGAATTCATAATTGTCCAAAAAGGAAAATATCGGATGGCTGAGCTTATGTACATCACCGTAGATATATATATGTTGTTGTGTGTGTGTGTGTGTGTGTGTGTGTGTGTGTGTGTGTGTGTGTGTCTAAATACACATTTTCCTAGAAACAGAAAAAAAGAGTGAAAGAGGAAATTGACGGATTTTCCCGCCGATATAATGGATGTTTTCATATTCCATCAACGCTTTTGTTTGTTATTGTTGTCGCTGGTCGTGACGTCATCGCCACCATTGTGTTCTCTCAAAGTTCTTTTTGTCATTCATGGATTTTCGAATTCTCTTCAAGGCTTATCAGGTTTTTCGGGGTGAAGCAGAGTAGAACAAGGAGAGGAGAACAAAGCAAGGAGAGCAAAGCAAAGAGAGCAAGGAGAGGAGGGGAGAGCAAAGCAAGGAGAGCAAATAGAGGAGGGGGGGCAAACAAGGAGAGCAAAACAAGCAGAGCAAGTAAAGGAGGGGAGAGGAAAGCAAGGAGAGCAAATGAACGAGAGGAAAGGAGAGCAAAACAAGGAGAGTAAGGAGAGCAAAGCAGGAGAGCAAGTAGAGGAGGGGAGAGCAAAGCAAGGTGAGTAAATCAAGGAGAGGAAGGGAGAGCAAAGCAAAGAGGGGAGAGCAAATCAAGGAGAGCAAAGCAAGGAGGGGAGAGCAAAGCAAGGAGAGAAAGCAAGGAGAGCAAATAGTGGAGGGGAGGGCAAAGCAAGGAGAGCAAAGCAATGAGAGTAAGTAGAAAAGGGGGAGATCAAGTAGAGGAGCGTAGATCAAATCAAGGAGAGCAAAGCAAGGAGAGGAGGGGAGAACAAAGCAAGGAGAGCAAATGAAGGAGAGGAAGGGTGAGCAAGTAGAGGGGGTGAGAGCAAAGCAAGGAGAGCAAAGCAAGGAGAGCAAAGCAAGGAGAGGAAGGGAAAGCAAAGCAAGGGGAGCAAGAGGAGGAGTGAGTAAAGCAAGGAGAGGACGTCAGTTGATGAGTGTCTGACAATAGCAATCTTTCTTGGGTTTATCTATTTATGCCTCTATGCCTTGGTATTTTCTTTATTTCAGGCTTACATTTTCACATTGTCTGCTATTTTTCCTCTTTTCTTTTTCTTTTCCTCTCGTTTTAAGAAACTGCCTCCTATTTTCTATTTTGTTTACTTTGTTTTATTTCAATTTTTAATTTTTCGCTCCGTGATGAATAGACAATGTGAGTACAAACGCCAACATCTAGATGACAACAGCAAAGACAAGCGGAACACACTGTGGTAGTAACGGGATACACATTCGAACTGACAGATAGTGCTTGAGTACATTTGAGGTCATAGACAGCTTGTATGATATTAACGTTGTTATGACAACGACGTGAGGAGCAAAGCTTGGTGATCAGTTAATCGAACAGATAATAAAACATCGATTATGTAAGTTTGAGGATCGGAAATAATGAATCATTGACGAGAAAAACCGACTGAAATTTTGGGGATGACATTTTACCTTTTATGTTCGTGATCATGGGATCAAGTGATAGGTTCTTGAAATGAATGTTAATGATGTAAACTTACTTTCACTGACAGGACAAATCATTACACATTGTGTTTCGTTTCCGGTTCGCGTGGTGGGTTCCGGCACAAAAAAACTGGGAAAACTCCTTGTATGCACACCAACACCAATACAACACAAGGTGAAATTAATTCCACGATGAGAATTGAAAATGCGAATCTTGTTTCCAATATATTTGCACGGTCTAGGTGTAGGTAGGTGATACTTGGGATTTTTTCTTCTGTTACGACACACTAACGGATCAGATCTTTCATTCGACCAGCGAGAACTCCGACACGACGCCTTTTTGCCTATCTCTACATCCCGACGCGCGGCTCGTAATTAGCTCAAGGGTGGCTTGAAACCATTCTAATTGTGACTTTGCTTACAATAGCCTGCGATCAAAACTTCATATATTCCGCCTAATTGGCACCTGATCCCGAAATTATTCTTTTATTAATCTTTTCTATTTCATTTCGGTAATTTTTACTTTTAATAAAGATTTTATTGTCTACGTACTCATAAGAAAGTTCCGCGCTTCGAACCCAAATAAAATAATTTATAATCCATTTTAGTTCGTGAGCGTTCTAGTATAACCGTGTGGGAGAGCCCGAGATTTACTTGACCCCCACCACTGAGCCAGGTTGTGACACAAGGTCGGTTTTTGACATGGAGACCCGAGTTTTTCGACTTGGGCCCCTGGTCTTAGCCGGGCTAAGCTGGTCAAATTTTGTCATAGCCGGTCATACTACCGTTATATAACAGATGTCACGCAACGGTGGGTGGAGAAAGTAATGGAGGAAAAGAGGCCTCAGCCATGGAACAGATACTACATGCAGCATCCGTCCCGACGGGAAAAAAACCCACCTCTCCTCCTCTGCCAATCCTCTCGGAAGAATTCGGGGGGAAGGGGATCCCCACCTTGTGGAAGAGTCCATTGTGTCTAAGCTTTTCTAGTACATTCATACAGGTTTCAGGTTGTGCTAAAAAACTGAATTAAAAAAATTCCGAGCCATTTACTTTGATATTCAAGTATATTTCTATGTTTTCTTTTTTTTAAGTTTTTTTTGTTTTAGTTGACGTTCTTTTTCATTTTCTAAATTTTCACTTTCCTCATTTTATTTGTTTATTTATTTTTTTTATTTTATAAAGTTTGATTCAAACTGGCACAACGCCACATTAGTGGGTTACATGTTGAAGATCTCTTGACACTAGTAAATTATATAAAAGAGATACTCATAACCTATCACTCTCGACCAAGCTTCCAATTTTTATATTTTCCTCCATTTTTCCTTTTACTTGCCTTCCAATCGCAATTTTTCTATTTTACAATTGATCCATATATTTGTCTACGGTGTCCTTTCTAATGTAATCTCATGATGTGAGAGCCATGAACACTTTAAATTCATTCAAAAACTGTCATCAATTGTCGTTTCACCGTCTATTGTAACGATACGGCAATCCTTTTCAAACCACGTCAATACTTTGATCTCTTTCCAGAAGCGATCGTTTTAAATGGCCGCATAATGTTAGTGCATTCTCCCATGATTTGAATTAATTCTATAAAGTACTCGCATAGTACCCGTCAAAAATTAATAGAGTTATGGGTTATGCTTATGGGCCGAATATTCCACCTCGTATCTGTACGCTCTGCCTAAGATTAAAGTGTCGCTCCCCTGTCCTCGGATTAGAATCAGTGTAGAATCGCTCTGTCTCACAGTATTTGCAAGTTAATTTTACCGTCCAAGTAGCAAAACGCTATGGATATATCATTTCCCTTCTTATAATCAGGCGGGATTTTCGATACTTGTAGATTTTATACAAAAAAATGTCAAAACATTAGCGACAGCCGTCAACCGGGTGTTTTCACCTTCCTCCACTTGTAAAAAAATGTCCTAAGCCGGTTAGGCCATATGTAACGAGATAGGTAAAGAGGTAATGTAGCCATGGCTCCCATGATACAGGGGACAGGATTTAAAACCGTTTGACTCTACTCCCTCCAAGGTGACAACTGCTCTATAATATTCTTAGACAACAGTAGTACTAACGAAGCGGGACACTGCATAAAATCACATCGAAATTCAACACTGGTGATGCTCGGCCCATTAGTTCAGCGTACATTGAATTTCAAGCAGTGTCCTCGTTATCAACTCGCTAGGACGCCATTATCGACATCTTGGCGCAGGTCTGCCTTGGATCAGAGAACATCACCATTGAACGGTGCAATACTAAACGTCGCGTATGCCTGGCCGGCCGAGGCAGGTTTCTTTTTAAAGGACAGTGGAGTCTAAGGGCGTGGAAGAGGTTCCATTTGAGGCCTCACGGATCACAAATGAAAATAAAGTTACTTTATGTTTTGGTCGACCTGACAGACAATGTTTTCAAGTAATTATGACAACCGTCACCGGAGAAGGAAATTCACCATCAACAATTCTATGAAAAGGTTATCAATATATGAATCATATACATCATTATACATTAGTGACACAAAACTTATTTGAAGAACCCTTATCATACTTTCCACTGGTTCATACACTAAATTCCCTGCAACTACACCCAAGAAATACACCTCAGTTATAGACAGCCCTGAAGTGTGCGTGATGCAACATCCCATAAATGTAGTAGACTCTAAACCACGTCGAGTAACCGCTGTTATTCAGGTTAAACTAAGAGTTGTACGTTATTAAGTAGATGTTTGTAATATATGGTACTTCGGTTTATTTTCTTATTCTTTATCATGATAGAAGTTAGAGACAGAAACAAATAATCTGATGATTTATTATGATGTATGATTTTCCAATATGGCCGATTTACACTTCACGCGAAAATATAGATGATGTAGTAACATTCTTCACTGGGAAGACAGTTGGTGTTATATACAAACATATTATTTATATCAGCTATTTTCTCAGTCTAATTCAGATTTTTCCCAAGACTTGTCAGACAAAATGCCTGAAGCGTCCAGCACCAGAGGCTATTTTATTTATTGAATAAACTCGAAAGCTATTTTTATTTTCACCTCAATGGAAATGTTAATCAACATAGAACCTGATAGCAGTCAGCTTGAATGGCAAAAGGACATTTTCAACGTGACCCAAGAATTGCAGACCCATTTTCATCCGCGTTCCTTACAGGATTCTAATCTGAATTTGTCAACTATTTCACCATCTCGCTTCTTTCCTATTTTCGCAGTCAAGTCTCCCATGACCTTTATAATTTCCTGTGGTTTTCATGAGCCTGAGCGTTGTTCAGTGTGCAATAGAACATGTCGATTTCTAATTTCGTGTTTTGTGCTGTTCGTGCATATACAACTACAATAGATATATTAAACGGCTTCCGTTTCAGTTTAACTACAGTCTATCAGATAATTTACAGTATCTCAGAATACATTTTTTCATGTCTTTGTCTAGTATTAGTCCTGCTCCTCCTACGTTTTCCTTTCCACCTGCTTATACGACCGTATATGTCGCTGAAGAAATCTCCATCATTTGCCCACCTAGTTTCAAATACGCCTAGAATATTAATATTTAGCCTATTCATTTCTTGTTTTATATAATCTAATACATAAGGCGTCTTTCTAACAAAATAGGTTAAACAATGCAGAGATAAGAAAGGACTGTCGCCCGATATTTTGCACCTGTCCCAGTACTGTCAAAAGAACCTGGTGAGTACTGAAAGGTCCTCGGCGCGATCAACATCTCAAAATAATTATTTCATTAATCAAACATCACATGTGGGAAATTGATTATGGCCGAAAATTGTTCCCTTGTAGTGTGGCGCCATTGTCGATCAACTCCTTGCCCGGTAAGCAGAGACATGCTCAACTGGTATCACATGACCGTTATACAAATATTGTTAGCTGATATGAATAAAAACGGTGTGAAGTTATTTAAATTCCTTTTCACTTTCTTCTCACCAGATAAGGATAAGGAAAGACATTAATGACAGGTGAGACCAGGTCATCCAGCGTCTGTTAGCATCAAACAAAGAATATTTACGAGGACATGGAATGCAAGAATTCTAAGCCAATGTGACCAATTAGAAAATATAAAATTTTGTCTGAATACCACATTAAAGCGTGAAACGGACAGTCACCATGCAGTGTTGATTTCTATGTCAACTCTGTCTATATCTATAAACTCTCTATCACTAAGCATTCTTCCCTTATAAACATACTACATTTTAAATACACACACACACACACACACACACATATATATATATATATATATATATATATATATAGGATGCGTTCGATAAATTATCGTCTGAATTACACAAATGTAAAAATAACACATCTCATTTTAATAGATATATTTAATTGCACAAGCATATCTTGAAAGACTAAAGAGAAAATTTAGTCAATAAAATCGCCATTGCCTTCAACCACGTCCTCCAGATGAATTCGGAATCTCGTGCATCTCTTCTAGATGGTCTCTTTCTTTAAGTCGGTGAATGCTGCCATAATCCTTGCTTTCAGTTCATCTTTGGTGTTACAAGGAATTGTGTTGGTCTCTCGCTCAACTGTGCCCCACCCATAATAATCAAGGGGGTTTCAGCTTGGGGAGTAAGGTGGCCAGATGTAAGGGGTGATGTGATTGGGTTCTCCTGCTTGTGTGGCAGGGTGCAAAGTCTCGTTGCCAAACAGAGTGTCTTGACCCAGGGCAGCACTACTTCCTCAAGGCACTTAATGTAGGCTACCGTGTTCAGTCTGTGGCCCTGTGGGAAGATGACTGGAGGCATAACTTCGCCATACATTCGTGATCACTCCAAACACTTTCGTAATCACCATTAGACTCATCCAACTCTTTCTGAATCCTCTGCACTGTCACTGCTGGATGAAATTCAAACACGCTGAAAAGTTTGTATTGGAACTTTCGGCACGAATACCAACCAATACAGAATGCCGTTTCCAAATTTCTGGCGCGGTGAATTGCGACATGATGCTATTTTCCTCACAGACGGTGCCCAACTGACCCTACTATACTGTGTAGTCAATAAAATAAAAACAAACACCGCGCATGCACGAAATTAAAATTATTTAATGGCGACAATTTATCTATCGCACTGTGTGTGTGTGTGTGTGTGTGTGTGTGTGTGTGTATATATATATATATGTTTTGAACAATAAAAAAGTATTAAAAAATTAACATCAAAAAATTAAAATTTTTAGACACACTGGGTAACTAATATATATTTTTTTCTTATTTCAATTAGGTTCCTTGACTAGTTCCGGCCAGCATACGCATCATTAAGAGAAAAAAAAGTCCTGCTTAATAATATCAATGAACTACAGGAATTACTTTCCGGAGAAAATGAACTTTATCTGTAGTTTTCATTTGTTTTTTATCGCTAGTTTTGGTCAGTCCTTGTGTTGGTCAAACGGCCTCTTTTAGGTTGTTTTTAAGATTGTGGCTGGGGAGATTCAGAATTCCCTTCTTGGCCATATTAACAGTTTTATTGGCAGTTATATATATATATATATATATATATATATATATATATATATATATATATAAAATCTTCTTTAGTGTATGTGGTTAGTATTCAAGTCTTAATGAACACCAACTGTTTTGTTTGTTTTTTTTTCTACAGACTGAAAATGCCAAATGTCATTATTCTTAAAAAATATGAAAATATTGGTCGAAGCTTTACTGAACTTTTCTGCACACACGTGGCTTTTGGGGCAAAAGGCAGGTCATACATCAATCATGCATTTTTATAACCTAAAAAGCGAAGATGCCAAGACATTTGCTAATGTCTGCGTTTAATGCAAAACAAAAACAAAGACTTAAATGCTGACGTTCAAAACATTAACGATTGGGAAGAAATACCTGAAAATATTATCTCGTTTCTTGTCAAATTCACAAAGTAATTCATTTCTGTTGTATAAACCGATGTATAAATATATTGCCACATAAACTATGCATTTTCAATATACATAGTAATTAGCCATTTTGTTCAAAGTGTTGTTTAATGGCGAAGGAAATTCATCATCAATAATTTATTCTATGAAGAGGTTATCGATCTATGAATCAGTTATACATGGAGATCTTAGCGAAGACCATCCATTTACGAAGAGGAATGGCTCTACAGAATCACAAAGATTTTCACCAGACCAAAGACACCATGTCACGTGATGGCAGATCAAATGGATATAGCATATAAATCGAAGATGTTGACGTTCCCCATTACTTTAAACAAAAGGTTAGGAAGGAAACCTCCCATCAATATTGGAAACAGCGATAACTTGAGAAATCTGTTTCCATGAAAAATTATTTTAAGAAAAATATTTTATAAATTTTATCCGACAGCAACAATGGCTGTTCGTTCAATGAATATCAAATGTTTCCTTATAAGGAAACAGCTAACATCACCGTTAGCGTATATTAAGATATAATTCTAGCGGTAATAAGTCGCTTTCATTTGGGAATTTCATGCAATGTTTCAATAGAGAAAGCATAATTTCCATAAAGAAAATTTCGATGAAGTTGTTAATTAGTAACCTTAGCTCCGTTTTGACACAATTCCCTACACGGTATTAAAAGTCAATTATATTCATTCACGCTGAAGCGCCATCCCCACCCCACGAAAAATACCGAGAATTTTATGTTACTTCAGATTTAAACTTGATATTGCTTCTCTGTTCGAATCTAACAAGTTTCTAAAAACAACAAACATAAACTATGTGATAAAAAAAAAGAAGTTTTCGTTTACTGTCGCAGATAACAGTTTGGTGGCGTCAAGATTTCATTTACGTTTTCGTGTTGAACATTATTAAGGGTATCTTGCAAGAAAACAAGAAAACATTCTCTGGGAATTATGATCGTTTCTGCCCCACTTACTTAACTGATTCAAATCTCAATGCAAAAGCCTTCAAACAAATACGTTTTCTTGTAATTCTAATTGTCACTATGTTGATAAGAGAGATGCACATCTCAAAATGAAGAAAAGAAAATAAACGATCGAGATATATTGGATATGTGCTCAAGTTTGCAGCGAAAAAGTCCTGTGTAAACTCGTCAGTCTCTAGTATTCATAAAGGGGTCTCTGAAAGCTTTTACACATAGTTAACATACTCTTAAGTAGAATCTGATGACTATACTGAATTTTACTTAAATTATTTACATTATTCGGACTGTTATCCACGTGCCATGCCTCTTCCGGATGTCTCAGTTATTTCCCTTTAGCTCAACTCTCCATGCTTGGTTCACCGGATAAAGACGTTAGTTAGATCAAGTGACTAGACCCAAAGAGTTGAGAGTTCAATACCAGGCCACAGCAGTGGTGAACCAATAATTTGGAGAGTTGAGAAATAACTGAGACATCCGGAAGTGGCATGGCACGTGGAACTAGAACAGTCAACCTCGGTGGACGAAATAAAGAGTTCGATTCGAAATTCCAATCACCTGAAGAAGGCCGAAGCATACAATGGCCGAAATGTTGTGAATATGGCAATGAAGATGAGGATAAAAGTTCAAATATTGTAAGTAATCATAATACCTCATCTCAGAGATATAGACAGATATACTGAATTTTATTTTTGCTATGATGAGAATAGAAATTAATTAGGTAGTTTTTGTTGGTTGGTTTCCGGTGAATACTGGATTGTTAATGCAGTATAGCTTGATATCTAGGAAAGGTAAGAAATTGTGTGCTTCCATTCCGTATGTAAAATCTATTGTGTTCGACTTTATTTCGTTGATCTATTAGGCCAGGTAAATCAGTATCACGTGGATATATAAGTAGAGCATCATCAATGTTGATTGTTTGTGTAAAATATTTTGGAAATTTATTTGTGCGCCCCATCATCTCAGGAATAAATATCGCCCCCACCATAAACTGGCGAAAGTCATAACAAAAATTCTAGCACGTCTTCTTGGCACAATCAGTCCATCTCATGTAAATAACTCAGGCAGTCTAGTTAAAAACTAAGTGGAATGAACGTGACTGACAAATGCATGGCCAGTCTAGATATAAAATTCTTTTACACCCAATTGAAAAATGCCTAAACCTCCTAAAAAAAGCATCAAATATGAAGTTCTCTCTACCCACAGCTAAAATAATAAAAATCTGCTGCCTCGTCACCAATCAATGCTATTTCACATTTAATAATGATTTTTACAAACAAAAATATGGATATTATTTACATTATTCAGACTATTGTCCTCATCTTCGTCGTCATATTTATTACAACGTTTCGACCGTTGTACGCTCCAGCCTTCTTCAGGTGATTGGAATGTCGAACTGAACCCTTTATTTCGCTCACTGGGGTAGACTGTTCTAGTTCCACGTGACACTTTTAATGGATGTCAGTTATCAGTTATCTCCTGTTAATTTCCCTCTGACCAAAACACTGTGAGTTAAATACGCGGTTAAGGCAGTGGAGAACTTTCAGAGGGAAATTAACAGGAGATGACTGATAACTGATATCCATTAAACATGGCACGTGGAAATAAAACAGTCTACCCCAGTGAGCGAAATAAAGGGTTCAGATCGACATTCCAACCACCTAAACGTTGTAATAAATATGGCGACAAAGATGAGGACAATAGTCCGAATAATGTAAATAATGTACATAATACCTCATGTCAGAAATATAGACAGATACTGACGGGCTGAAACGTTGTAATAAATATGGTGACAAAGATGAGGACGATAGTCCGAATAATGTAAATAGTGTACATAATACCTCATCTCAGAAATATAGACAGATACTGAAGGGCGGAAACGTTGCAATAAATATGGCGACAAAGATGAAGACAATAGTCCGAATAATATAAATAGTGTACATAATACCTCATCTCAGAAATATAGACAGATACTGAAGGGCCGAAACATTGTAATAAATATGGCGACAAAGATGAGGAAAATAGTTTGAATAATGAAAATAATGTACATAATACCTCGTCTCAGAAATATAGACAGATACTGAAAGGCCGAAACGTTGTAATAAATATGGCGACAAAGATGAGGACAATAGTCCGAATAATGTAAATAGTGCACATAATACCTCATCTCAGAAATATAGACAGATACTGACGGGCCGAAACGTTGTAATAAATATGGTGACAAAGATGAGGACGATAGTCCGAATAATGTAAATAATGTACATAATACCTCATCTCAGAAATATAGACAGATACTGAAAGGCCGAAACGTTGTAATAAATATGGCGACAAAGATGAGGAAAATAGTTTGAATAATGAAAATAATGTACATAATACCTCGTCTCAGAAATATAGACAGATACTGAAAGGCCGAAACGTTGTAATAAATATGGCGACAAAGATGAGGACAATTGTCCGAATAATGTAAATAGTGCACATAATACCTCATCTCAGAAATATAGACAGATACTGACGGGCCGAAACGTTGTAATAAATATGGTGACAAAGATGAGGACGATAGTCCGAATAATGTAAATAATGTACATAATACCTCATCTCAGAAATATAGACAGATACTGAAAGGCCGAAACGTTGTAATAAATATGGCGACAAAGATGAGGACAATAGTCTGAATAATGTAAATAATGTACATAATACCTCATCTCAGAAATATAGACAGATACTGACAGGCCGAAACGTTGTAATAAATATGGCGACAAAGATGAGGAAAATAGTTTGAATAATGAAAATAATGTACATAATACCTCATCTCAGAAATATAGACAGATACTGAAGGGCCGAAACGTTGTAATAAATATGGCGACAAAGATGAGGACAATAGTCCGAATAATATAAATAGTGTACATAATACCTCATCTCAGAAATATAGACAGATACTGAAAGGCCGAAACGTTGTAATAAATATGGTGACAAAGATGAGGACAATAGTCCGAATAATGTAAATAGTGTACATAATACCTCATCTCAGAAATATAGACAGATACAAAAATATGGATTATCAATGGGATTACTTTTCAGTGGAGTGATGGCATGTACCTTTTTAGAATTTCTCGAATCTGGTCCTTTCCAAGATATTTTACTCAAACAATCAACACTGATTATGTTTTATTAGTATATCTACGTGATACTGATTTACCTGGCCTAATAGATCAACTAAAGTTGAACCCACAATGTAATTTACATACGAAATGGAAGAACACAATTCCTCATCTTACATCGATATCAAACTACACCGTGTTAACAACAGTTTAAAACTCAGTAGCCACTGGAAATCAACCAACAAAACAATCTAATAAATTTCTATTCTCACAAAGATAATATATATAATTACTGTATTCAGTCAAAATGCAGCAGCAACTCTCATCAAGGACGAAAGCTGCAGTGCACCGAATATTCGATTTTTTTGAAAAGTAGATTTTTTTCCTTATCGTCCGCAATTCTTTATCTGGTGAACAGAATCATTCTATCGTTCCTAGAAAATATTGAATGCTAAATTGCCTTTCTTATATGTCTATCAGGACCTCCATAGATGGACTTTTTTCGCGATGACCAGCCTCTGGTCAGGTTCTTAATGACAAGCCAGTGATGTTCATTTATGTGTTTTACAGAAGGCCATTGCAAGTTTGAAGTGAGACGGACAAAGAAAAGAAGCAAATGAATTGAATTTCTTCACATTCACGCGTGATTGTTATCGACCAAAAAACAAAAGCTCCATTTGATGAGAAAATCAGAATCGATCAATCAAATAAACCGATGGAGTCGTTGTCATGACACCATCATGAATGTCATCATCCTATGGCTAGTGAGCAGATGACTATGAGTCATAAAGGGAATTTGCCCGTATCATGTGGTAGCGTGGTCACGTGATGTATTTATAAAAAGAAAAAACGGCCACTCGGCTGACAGAGTGGACGATTCACAAAAACACTACAACCGGGTGTGTTCATGGAGCTATTAATGCGCCCTATTAGCTCAAATGAGAACAGCATTCTTTTTTTTTTATTCAAGTAGCCTTACGGGTTGTGCAGGTAATTAAGGGTTGTGCAGATAGTCTAATCGATTTCGGAACGTCGAATCGGTTATCCGTGTTCAAATTTCGGACTTGTCTATTGCGTTCATTTTCACACCCTTAGAAAAAGCATGAATCTGTCTCTTCTTCCTTAGCTATGGCTTAAATAACAGGGTAGAGAGGAGCTCTGTAGCCTCAATGAAGAATGCAAATGGAAACATTCTGAAGAAGTCTGGTAATTCTTAGATAATAAAGAAGAGAAATGCCTAAAGAGCCATTATTGCCTACACATTCCGAAGTGCGGTGACACGGACTCTCTTCTGAAGATGATTGAGAGGCTGCAAAAGCAAAAACCATCCGCTTTCAAAGATCTTTCATTCAAAGACCAAAAATATTAAAGAATTATTTTTAATGAAATTCAATATTAATAGAGTTGCCATTACTAAAGTTATAAAACATTTTTCTCTTTTACGCATGAAAGTTTTTTGACCTGCTGATATATCCTGCTAAACTATATTCGAAACCTAAAATAAATCTATTGTAAAATGTTTTCTGATTATTTTCTTTATTTCACAATCGAAAATGGCCCAAATGTGTTTCCTGACTGACTCGGCCCTGAAAGACTTTTACTGCTGTTTTGAAGCTCCATTCTCCATGAAAAGGGTTTGGCCAAAACACCATCTATATAAATCGAAAGAAGCCCCATAGACTCCACCAAGAGTATGGGGATACAGTCTCAACACGCTAGGTATTACTGATCTGGTTTTCGTAGCAAGTAGCTTTATACAGGATAAAATTACTAACTCCATGCCCCTGGTCTTTAATGTTTTACTCCTCCTTGACTAGTTGACAACCAAGGCTGAAGAGCCCAGTCTACCCTACTATTTAACCCATAGCAAAAGGAGAATAAATAGATTCATACCTTACCCAATATCTCGTTCCTTGCCACTAGCCCTTACCCCACCAGAACATTCAATCAAAAGGGTTTGGCTAAAACACCTCCTGGGAAAATCGAAAAGAAATTTTCTTACAGAATGGATTCCTATTTTTATGAATTGATATTCTTCACGAAGTATCAGAAAATTCCTCATCGATGACAATGTGCAGCACAAAGCTCAATCCAAATCCTTGACGATGTACTCTCTCAAGCACTGTTTCAAAATAAGGCTACAGCAGAAAATTTATGATGACAATGGTCCAAAAAACTACAAAATCTTGAAACCCCATTTCATTTGTCGAATATTTTCTTAGTTAATCGCTGGAAGATTTCGTTTCCTTCTGACGCCTTTGACACGATAACCAGTGTGATGGCGCAATCTCCTTCAGACTTTCCTGGACGGATTAGGGAGAAAAACACTACTCTAGCGCCTTGCAAGCAGATATATTTTTAGTTTTCGAAATCAAGCAACGCCATTTTTCTGATGGACAAGATTATTCTAGGATACAATGATTTCATTTTATTTATTAATAAACGGATCTGTCAAGTGAAAGATGAAAACGGATTTCCCAATTTTCATTTGGCGCTTGTTCATGACACTTTCAGTTTGGCTAACAATACGCGCGTGCCTCTTTCCAAAATCAAGCAATTCCTTTGCTCTTAGACTACGGAGCAATGCAAACTGATTACGTAGTTATTACTCCTGGGTTGTTTTTTTTTTATTTTAAAGTGACTCATTGTTTTTGGTAGATTTAAAAGTTTATTCAAATTAGTGTATCTCTCTGTTTAGACGAAAGAAAAGATAAAAGAAAGATTTGCAAGAAAAAAAAAAGGGCATTCCAGTTTTCAAGTCGACCAGGTGGAAAAATACTATGAATTACTTATGGATAAAAAACAGCATTTATTATAGAAACATTCAGAAACCTGTCTCCCGCGACATCCGCACAATTCGTCATTTTTTTCAATGTGTAAAATGAAGGATAGAAAGAATGGCAAATGACCAGATTATGTTCTTTATTTAAATTTGTAGGATAGATTAAAGAAAGGCTCTGGGAGTAAACTCCAAGGACAAATCCGAAGACGGAGACCCTAAGAGATATTCACCTTTCTCCTGGCAACTCCTGTGACAACGCCGATTCCTAGATGTAGCGGACTCTGCTTTTCCTCCCTCTATTGATGGGAGGATTGCGAAGGCAAGAGGGCACGAGGGTGACTTCCTAACGCCTCAAGGACGTCTGAAAAAGTGACATGAGGGCGCTGCACATGGACATCGAGTGGTGGGAAGAGGTCGCCAACAATCGCTCACGCTGGAGACGCGATTTTCACCGAGGGCTGAAGCGAGAAGAGGAGAAACGGAGGTTTGCCGCCGGGAAGAAGGGTGCTCAAAGGAAAGAAATCAACACATCGTCATCTTCACATACATTGCTTGTAATCGAGACTGTCACTCCTTTGTGGGCCTGTACAGACATGACAGATTCTCTGCCGCCAGCAGCAATCAAGGCACAACGTTTGTGGCCTAGATCCATGGGGTCTCTTGAGGCCGACGGGTGCCACATACAGAATAGTTTCTACAAATAGTTTCGCTCAGATTGTCGCTCGTTGGCTTCTTCATTCGCTTAGATTTTGTAATTTTTTCGAAAATTTTATTTTCAGGCACTGGAACTTTAATCCACGTCATCCTGTAATTTAAAAGTTAGAATGAGAATTTGTTTTGTTTTCTTATTTTGATCGTAATCCAAAATTATTTGTCCAAACATTTTGAAAAATCTTGAGAATCAATTACGCAATTTTATGCAACAAATACTCATTGGGAGATCTTACAATACATTCCTGAACTTTAATTCTCCCACTGCGTTACTCAGTCTGCAGTGAAATTCCCCTTGATTGCGGTTGGGCACTATTTAACTGGCGTATTCACAGTGGCGTCTCGTAAACACATCTGGCTCTGATAAACTTCAATCAAACAATCTGTACAAAATACAAATTTCTCATGACCAATTCTACCAACTGACACGGGAGAAGTCTATTATTATTATTCCACGTAATTATTGGAAATTGTGGATCTTTCTGACATTTTCACTGATTTTGGAGGCAATTTTAATCTTCTTCTTTTCACTTATTTCGAAAGCAACATATATTTGTGAAATGTTGAAGAACCTATTGGCCCCAAAAAGATACAAAGTTCAAATAATTAAAAAATCATGAAAAGTACCTAATCTGAGGACTTCAGAATTTACAACTAAATTTTTTAATTCATTAAATATCGATTAACAAACAGCCACCATCGATTGACTATAGCCAAAACTTCGTATTTATGCATCGATTAGCGCCTTAGTGACATCAGTCAATTAGCTTTTAGCAGCTCATAAACGTTCGATCTATCTAAAGTTAATCAATAGTTGAACATATTGCTGGCTCTATAATAATAATAATAATAATGTCCATATGCTACATCAGACATTGATCTCATGGCTTCCTATTTTAATTGCTTGGAGGTGTTACCTGATTTGTCCTGGTGATTAAGATAATCTTCAGTAAGTAGCCCGGTTCTTATCAGATGTTTGTTTGGACTGACCTTAACGAAGTTCGATGAGTCGCCTTTGGGATTGATGCAGTAGGCGGGAATAACGGCCAGGTGTCGAGTTTTTTTGGTGGGGTAGTTTGAAAGATAAAGCAGTCAAGGGACATGGTGCTCACTCCCAATCGGAACGGAATGGGTTACCCCAGATAAAAAAATTTTTTAATAATTTCTCCTAACGCAAGGCGATGAAGCCACTAAGACAATAGGAGTTATTGAGTGTAATGAAATATGTGAAAAAAATTATTAAGGAGAGAGAACAATAAAAGAACAGGAATTAAGAAGACAGAAAATAACGATTGACATTGCATTTAATTTTTTAATGTCAAAGTTGACTGGAAATCAAGAACCGGAAGCGAGAAGTGCGAGAGAAGAAACTGTTAGCATAGAACTTAGGGTTACAATTTTCCATTGTTTAGTCTCTCAGTCAAATAGTGAATATCCTTACTACTCGTTTCCCAAATAAAACTGTTCAAGGGTCTTCTTTATTTGATTTGTTCCTTACCTCCTCTCCTAGCTCTTGTAGTGCATCACAACTCTGTCCACTTGGCAATTCAGATCACACTGATTTATACTACTCTTGAGTCATCTATTAGAAAGGAACAATCTATTCACATAACTTCTTTCAGTTATTACCATACTACATTGGGATTTATTTCATGACTTTATTCCAGACGCCCCTTGGATTGATATTCTTTACCTTCCTATTGAGAATTGTGCCACAGATATTTCTTCTTAGGTTAAAGCCAGCATGATGCTTTTGTACCTTCTCGTAAATATTAGATGAAACCACAATCTTCTTTTTTTTTCCACGCCTTTTCAGCCATAGGAATCACTTTTCCAGCTGTACCAGCGTGATAATTCCAATCACAACAGACGCCTATTTATGACTGCTCGCAATACTTGTAAATGTGTACTCAAAGAGGCTAAGTTTTTGTTTGCTAATAGAATGAGACACCGTATAGCCTCTAAATTTGGTTCGCGTGACTACTGTCGGCTCTGCAATAGTGTGTTAAATAAGACTCTTCTATTCCTACTCTCTTCACTCAATTTGAAGTGTTAACATCTGCTGATTAAGCAGAATGTTTTGCTCATCAACTTCTACTCTTGACTCATCTGGAGTATTTTTGCCTGATTTTCCACTTAGAACTGAGTCTCTATTGAGTGATATGCATTTAACTCTTTTCATGGTGTCTGCTATCATTTCTAAACTGGATCCTCTCAAAACATGTGATCTTGATTGTATCCCTGCAATAGTTCTTAAGAAATGTATTCCTGAACTCTCTCCTGTTCTCTTTAAACTCTACAATAAATGCCCTGCTGCTTCTTGCTTTCCTGCTTGTTATAAATCCTTTTCTGTAGTTCCAGTCTTTAAGAACTCAGGTGAAGCATCTGTTCCTTTTTATTATCGGCCTATTGGACTTCTACCTCTTTTTAACACAGTACTAGAGGCTCTAATTGACTCTGTTATTGGTTCTGACCTGGCATATCGGCTTCAGTCTCTTTCCCAGCGTCATAACTTAGCTTCCCTGTACTTTTTCTATGAATACTTTCATGGTAATTGTCCTGATGAATTTTCCGCTATGGTACTTAGACTTTATAAATTTAGGCGCAGTACTAGATTGGCGGCAAGGTCCCATTATTTTACAGTTTACATTTTACATTTCAAATGATTACGATCGGATGCAAAAAAAATTGTTGTGATGTGAAGTATCACGTTAGTACAATCGGAAAAGTGATTCCTATGAGTAATAGCAATGGGAGAGGCAGGTGTGAACCAAGAAGAATATTCTAGTTTCACATGGTATTCCAAAGATGACACAAAAGTATTGATACTGGCTTTTACCCAAGAAGAAACTTCCATGGCACAAATCTCAATAAGAAGGTTAAAAATTGCACTCCAAAGGATATCGCAAAGAAAATCATGAATGAATCCCAACCAGTAACACAAAGAAGTTTTGTGAATAGAAAGACCATGTCTAATGTCAAAAGAAATATGAACAGATACTATAGTGGATCTCAATTATACTCGTCGGTACTTCTTACATCTTACGTAGATTTTCCTACTCTATTTTCATTGTCATTAGCTCTGATTGTATTTCACCTCAGCTCTTTGCATTTGCTCATAAAAAAAGAAACTTTTTGTCTCTTGCAGTCGCTGGTTGAGACTTGGGGTGGGGGTAATTGTACGACAGAAAACAAAGGCAAAAAATAATAACAATAATTTACGATTTGAAAGGAACTTTTTCTTTTATGATATGAGGAAATCAATTATTATTTCCTGAAACTCAATTTAGTTTTTCATTTTTACTTGAGAATTTAATATGCTTTTTTTAATCCTATTCTTCTTGAAGATTTCGCAAAGTTGACTAATTTCTTAGATCTATTTTCTGTGCGAGGCATTTTAAAAATCTTGGCATTTAGCTTACAAGACATTTAGTTACACAAAATGAAAGCTAATGTCACTGGAATTAATTCGTATTGTAGCACGTTGGTCTTTGAGTCTGTATAGGTGGCTGCCCGCTTTGTATGCTTGCAATAGAATTATTGAACTTGTATTATCGTCATGTGTTGGCATTTGTGTTCAGGTTAACAAGTGCACATCCGATTGAGTCGATGCCGGCAAACAGACAGAGAAAAGGTTGAAAGAGAAAAGACAACATGAAGGTATTTGGACAAACCAATATTCTATGCTTAAGAGAGGACGTATTACGAAAGACAAAGAATTCTCTAAGGCACTCTGATGTTTACTTATAAGTCTCTTACTCGTAACGCAGGAGACAAGAGTTCGTGTTTCCGACGGGAAAGTGAAATCAGCTCGAGGTCTTTAATTATTTACTGCTGCAAAAATATATTACAAGACGACGATAATCATCGATTCAAACTCTCTCATTAATTAATTAAATTCCAGTATTAATTTTAGAAATTGAAATTTGTTATTAATTATAGGTTTTTACCTATAAAGCATTAGTATCTACCGGTCAACTTTGGGATGGTAGCGTTTTTGGTATGGTAACCATTTTGGGGAATGGTAGCCATTTTAAGATGGTAGCCCTTTTTGAAATGGTAACCATTTGGGGGAGTAGTAGCCATTTTAGGATGGTAGCCTTCTTTGGAATGGTAGCCATTTTAAGATGGTATCCTTTTTTGGAATGGTAGCCATTTGGGGAATGGTAGCCATTTTGGGGGGTGGTAGCCATTTTAGGATGGTAGCCTTTTTTGAAATGGTAGCCATTTTGGGGAGTGGTAGCCATTTTAGGATGGTAGCCTTTTTTGAAATGGTAGCCATTTTGGGGAGTGGTAGCCATTTTAGGATGGTAGCCTTTTTTGAAATGGTAGCCATTTTGGGGAGTGGTAGCCATTTTAGGATGGTAGACTTTTTTTAAATGGTAGCCATTTGGAGATGGTAGACATTTTAAGGAGAGGTAGCTATTTTGGGATGGAGGGGAAATTTCTGCAAGAGAAATGTACGTCATGAGAGAAATAAGCAAAGCTAAGATAGAGTTGGTGCCACTGATTTTAAATATTTTACTCGTTAAAATTAAATATATAAAGATTCGGAAAATTGACTTTAATTTAAGACTTGACGGTATTCCTTTCCATTCGCCTACATAGCGTCGTTAAAAGAACATTAGACTGAAGATCTAGAAATCTCAAGTTTCCACGTCAGCATCGACTTCTATTTCGTGTTAATGATCTTTTAGAAGCTAGTCTACTGACTGTTAAATGGCGGGGTGCATTTGATAAAAAAAATAGCTTTAGCGCGAACTCCCTGTCATCAGACAAAATAGCTCAGCTGTAAGACATTGAATATATAAAAAAAAATGTTGAACTTCCAGTCAATTCAATCACCGGTCTCATGTGGCATCGACATTGTTGTCTTGTAATTTTTTTATTAATAATTTTAATCAGAGGAATTTTTAACATTTTTAACTTTTTATAGGGAGGTTTCAATTTAAATACAACACACAGAGAATTGGTCATTAAAGTCAAATATGTTTTTAAGCAAATCTACCTATCACCAGCTCTCATACCTCAATTTCAAAAAAACTCTTTTGACTGAAAATATGAAAGTCATCGGTTCAACTCCAAATTTCCGTTGTTGGCACTGAACGACACTTCGTGTTAAAGAAAATTTAGTTGGGAATCGAGTATCCTTCCATCTGAGACAACAGAGATTTGCCGCCGACACAAACACATAGGATGGTCATAAATATATAATAAATGAAGAATGTTCCCCAAAACTTGTTATCTGTGGATAGCAATGAACGTAGATATTCTAAAGATAGATCGATATTTCCTCACTTTGAATGATCGGCAAATCGATACATGAATAGTTTGCGTTCATTATATTATTTACGATATGATTTTCGTTCGCATTGATATCTACATTTATTGGTATAACTGCAGACAGATATTCGTAGACAAACAGGTGAATTTGAAAGTTTATCGTAATGGCGGCTGCTTGCGTGTACGAAAATTATTTCCGGATAATTTCGCGTATAGTTTTCTCTTGTTAAAATGTTTTCGAAATTTTGGAAAAGAACGTCAAATGTGCTACAGACAAGAGACATCTTACGATTGCGGGCTTTAAACAAAACAAAATT
The DNA here is from genome assembly GCA_964036315.1 of Acanthosepion esculentum. NCBI lineage: Eukaryota > Metazoa > Mollusca > Cephalopoda > Sepiida > Sepiidae > Acanthosepion > Acanthosepion esculentum. The sequence goes on from OZ038478.1 coordinate 3,060,726, forward strand.
AGACACACAAACAGACACAACATGACAGACGTCAGTAGAGAAACAAAAAGAAAATTTTCCTTTTCAGAATTTAAATGCCAATTAAAACATGGATCTAAACATGCCATTTAATACGAGGGTCGTTCAAAATAATTTAAGTCTCACCAAGAAAGAAGAGCCATAGTTGAACATTTTGTTGTAACAACACACTACCACTGAACTAATTCAAATTTCTGTCTTAATTTCTGTGCAGGTAAGGACCATACAAAGGTGAGAGGTGTGCGACAAATCTAAGAATGGACAGAAGAGAGGCTTGAGCAGTCATAAAGTATCTGCAAAAGAAAGGTATGACATCGCATAAAACCTCAACTATTGATGAACAAGCTGATGCCATTCGCCGTAGAGTTTCTTTTTTAACAGACGTCTTAGATAGCTAAGTCATAGGCATTAGTTCTGGTTCGGTCCTAGTTGTCATTGGGGTTTTGAGGTCTGTACCACCGAACTTAGTCCTACATTGAGAAAATTGGAATAAAACCTAATATCCCATTTGATTTGTTTAAAATGTGTATCATTCCATGCAAGACAAGGAAGCCACTAAGACACAAGGGGTTAAAGGGTGTGGCAGAATTAGGAAAAGAAACATTAATAATGAGCAAGAAGAGAAAAGAGAAATCAGTAGAACAGTAGATAAATACTAACATTGCATTTAAACTTGTTCTGATTAAAGTTGGCTGGAAAGCATGGAACCAGAAGGGCGCTCCACAAGCGAGAAGTGTGAGAAAAGAAACTGTTAGCATAGAATTTACGATTATATCTAGCCAACTAGCGAATAGTCATTATACATGATAAGTAGGGACTTAAACACATAAAATATACGCTTCGCTTCATTTTTTTCTTGTTTTTGCAATTAAAATCCGTTTTTCGTTCTCTGCACAAAGAAATAAACAAGACAAAAGACATGCTCGTCAACAGGCTGCTTAAAATCAAAGGATGGAACGTTCATATTAGACAAGGAAAGAATTATTCAATGCTAGAACGAATTTATTAGAGAAACTCTTCCACGACGAAAGTGAACAACGTGCAATACACAGAACTACCGACGGACCTGAAATTCTGAACACCGAAGTATAAACTGCACTGGCAAAAATAAACAGAAACAAGGTGGCAGGGCCAAACGGAATTGTAACGAAAATGCTGACAGCCTTAGATGACTTTGGCATAGACAAGATCACAGAAATAATAAATGAAATCTACAACACTGGGGATATACCGGAAGATCTCAGCATATATCTTCATAGAACTAAACGGAGAAACCAGGCGCAAACGAATGTGAACTCCGCTGAACAATCAGACTAATGAGCCCCGTAACAAAACTCATCACGCATATTCTGATGAATAGAGCACGCAGCCGAATCCGGCCAGAGATAGGACAAGAACAGTGCGGGTTCTTTATAAACACCGGAACAAGGAATGCGATATTCATGCTGAGAATGTCACCGGAAAGAGCAATACAAATGCAGAAGGACGTGCACCTAAGTTGCATAGACTACGCAATGGCCTTCGACAAAGTAGGCCACAAGGATTTATAGGAACTGCTCAGCAACCTCGATATATCCGGGAAAGATATTAGAATAATTAAGAACCTATACTGGAAGCAAACAGCACACATGCGCATAGAGAACGAGTTCAGCAAATATACAAAAACAGAAAGGAGCGTAAGTGTCTTCTCACCAGACCTATTCGACCTACACACCGAAGCAATTCTGAGATTTGGAAATCCTACCGGGATTTAGCAACAGCGGCCACAATCTTAACAATATAAGATACGCAGATGACAGAGGACTGATAGCAGACACAGAAAAGAAACTACAAAACCTCCTATAGAAGATAGCGAAGAAGACAGAAGACAGAATGCAGGGTCATCAGTAAAAGGATGAGCCCGAAATGCGATTTGAAAGTCGGGGATACTACAATCAAGCAGATGCGGAAGATTAAATATCTGGAAAGATTTTTGACAGAGGGCGGCAAGTGCGACACTGAGATCCGTAGACGTATTGGGATGGCCAAGGACACATTCCAAAAGCTGGGCAGAGTATTGCGAGACAGCAGGATCACTTTGGTTACAAAGAAAAGAGTACTAAGCTGTTACGTGACATCTGTCCTCCTTTATGGCAGCGAATGTTGGACGGTCTTCTCAAAGATAAAGAAGAGACTCGAGACGACGGAGATGTGGTTCTACAGAAGGATGCTGAGGATATCATGGACCAAGCGTGTGAGCAACAATGAGGTCTTGGATAGGATGAAAACAAGGAGGAGGCTTATACTTAACATCAGGAAGAGGCAGATGAAGACACGTAATGAGAAAGGTAGGCCTGGAGAATCTGATACTCACAGGTCGAATAGAGGGAAAGCGAGACAAGGGAAAGCAATGCATGACATACCTGGCGGGCTTGAGCAAATGGATTAATTACGATGAAGTTGTAACCGAGCAACACCCTCCCCGGTCGTCCAAGACTTCCAACACCGCGGCTGGTTGTTGAAGTGACCGCTTCAATCCAGAACTAACCTTATCCCACGTTGTGATCTAAGTTTGATCATAAGGCAGCCAAGATCGAATCGTCGCAGGTACCTTCGTGTTGGGCTGGTCCAAGCACGGCAATGATGTACAGGGAAAAAATAACACTCGAATAAATTGAACAAAAGTAAATACTGTTTTTATATCAGTCCTCCGTACAATAATTGGTTATAGCAGAGTTAGCATGCAATTAATTATCAGTCCAACCCACGTCTAAATCGGAAGTGATACTATCGTCGTTGACTTGGTAAAGTTTAGTTTGCTGCTTTGGTAAAGTTTGGCACAAGGCTGAAGTCGGAGGCTTTCGTCGGCGGATAATCACATGGGCCTATCTCCTGTCTCGTCTCTTCTCTCTCTCTCTCTTCTCTTCTACTTACTAATTCGCTTCGCACATTCGTATTTATGGACATTCACCCAAATTGGCATGTAGGTATGGTGAGGTAGGAGCATTTCGGTAAATCCCCTCCGACTTACGTCATAACTTTGGCGAATTCCTTCTCTCCACTCTCTCTTTTATTATCCGCTCTCACCGACCTCTTCATTGAGCGTGTGTTTCCTCCATCCTCTTCGATGTCTTATCTGTGCCTGCTACCTCGACCATTTTCCGTCCTGGAAAATTCAGTTCTAAATTCAGCTGTTTACAAAAATCTACTTTTTCGATTTCTGGCCCGCATTTGCAGCTGTGTGTCAATCAACATTGACCCCTAAGCCTGGGCCACTTAACCATTGTTCAAACTGCTCAGGATACAGTTCATACCTCTCCTGTCATTTACTAGTAAATGACATCTTAAATCCCAAATCTACAAAAATACTCTTGCAGCAGTCATAGAAAAAGAATAATTTCCATGCAACGTTTTTTATTCATCATGGAACATTTTTATTTATCATGCAACGTTTCTATAAAAGTCTTTCTCCCTATGCAAAGTTTTCATAACAGTCTTTCTCCTTATTTCTTTTCATGCGAGGTTCCTTATGTTTCTGCTGTGTAGGTGTATGTGTTTTATGGTTTGTTCTTCTTGGGTACCATTCTTCTCTCTACAGTGAGATGTTTTGGTTCTCCTTCAACAGGTACCAGCTCCATTTCTACTTCTGACGAATTCACTCCGGTTTCTTCCTTGTCAATATTTGACTTGTTTGGTTAAAGATCACCGATCGGAATCCTTTTCTCGGGTCGTTGCATATTCGCCAAAACACCATTAACCGATTTCTTTCTATAATTTCTAAGTTTCCATGGCGCTGCTGCTGCTATTTCAGCAATGATTAATATGGAGCCCTTCGCGGCCGATCAATTTATTACTATCCTCCTATTATCAGTCCAAACTATACTTCTTCTTCCCAAAACATTTAACTTGCCCTTTAATTGATTCATATCATCAATCCTTATTATCGTATTTAAACAGTTCAAGTGGACATAGCCTGTGATTAGCTGCCACACATATAGAACTTAGCGAAGTACACGTTCCCAAGACATCATCCCTACATTTCCTTGCTTCCTCTACTGTCAGCATCATAACTTTTATCCTAGCCGAATTTAAAGCTACATACTCTGCATCAATTCGATTTCTCGCCACTCTCTCCTTTTCTTTAGTTTCCCATCTTCAACCTTTCCTTCTTTTAATCAACAGGCTTTTATTCTTCAGACTATAATGTACTTAATATATGTTATTCATAAAAGCAATTAAAAGATTATCTAATTAAATAATTAAATAGTTTTATTGCAGTTTTTATTTTACGATTCGGAGCAGATTTTCGGGAACTGGGTAACAGTTTAAAACAAAAACGATGATTTATATTCTCCAAGGAGGCCAGCGTTTAACTAATAAAACAAATTTAGAAGACGGAATTTAATTTCTAGAAATTTAATGAAATTAAGTAACAGATGTAAAAAGTATATTTTTACCAAGATTTTCTAAAAAAATAATGATTTTAAAAATAAATTCATTCATTTGTGAATAAGTCAGAAAGTTTTATTAAAATCAGACGATTATTTGATTTTTGCAAGAATTTCCAAATTTATGTGTTTTTTTACCGGAAAAGAAGACTGAAATGTCACATAAAAAAACAAGATTTTAACCAAACTTTCGAATGTGTTAGAAAAGAGTAAAAAAATTTTTAAAATAATTAAATTATACTCTTTTATATCTTTTCCTCTTAATAATAACATAAACATTTTGACGGTAAAACTGTTTTTATTAAGTTTGGTGCCTTTTTTCTTCGTGGTTTTTTTTTTCAGCGAATTAGTGGAGGTACCTACTTTATTGTGAATTGGATTAAACAATAAATTCAAATTAATGAAAATAAAACCAAAAAACAACTTGTCATGTTTAAAAAATTTTGGGAGAAAATATTTTGTAAGAAGTAAAACGAACCGAAATGATGCACACAGAAGATTTGATAGTCAAGGAAAGGAAGGAAGCAATTTCACGTTGAAAATGTTGTGCAATGAATTCTGTTTCTTATCAGCTAAATATAAATGAATCACGCAGAGAACTGAAAGTCAAGTAAAGAAAGTTTGTACACATTTCTAATAGGTCGCCAAGGGAGATAACTTCACTAATTGATCCTGACATTCTCAGACTATTTCTAGTTACTATTCACACCAACTCAGAACAAACTGTTGTCAACCAAAAACGGACATTTTTATCTTTTTTCCATTTGGACTCAAGAATAATACTCGAGCTATTATTTCCTAAACAACGGTTAAAATAAACTACATTATTTTGAAACATTGTTGTGATTTTTAAGACGACGATAATAATAATAATAATAATAATAAGGTTCAGTGCCGCTTCCTTGCTAACCAATACACTACGGCGAGTCGCCTTATGTATTATATTCCATTTCAAAGTTAACTGAATTTATTTTATATCTTGTTCATTATAATTAATAAATTTGACTTCGTATGACACAAAGTAAATTGGGCGTTATATGATGATGTCTTTTGAATAGGTAACACCTACCTGGATTGAATACTAGCATTCAAAATTCTGACTTTTTTCTTGAGCTTAATTACTGAGTAGGTAATAAACGGGCAACTATCTTTACAATTAGACAGTCGATGGATTACCGATATATAATAAGCAGGTATAATTTTGGGGAAGAATATCTACGAAAAAAAACCCTAAAATTTCCACAATTTCTATGAGTTCCAATGAACATCTCGGTTTACTGTATATACAACTAATCCCTATAAAGACAATTGTATCTGCACTGATAGCTATAAAGACAATTATATCTGCACTGATGGCTATAAAGACAATTGTATCTACACTAATGGCTATAAAGACAATTGTATCTGCACTAATAGCTAGTTGAAGGCTTACCTAAACCCAATCATCGGTGTATAAAATGCAGGGTGGTTTATATTGTTTTTTATTCATTTCATCTTCAAGCAAGGCGATAAAAGCATTGACGCAAGGATGAAAGAAACTGAGAAAGCACATTATTGAATAGAAAGGACAATAAAAGAACAGGTTTGAAAAAGCCGGAAGATCACAATTGATAAGTATTATGTAAAAACTATATTACAAATAGATTTTATATAAAATTATAAATAAAACAATTTATTTTCCAAATTGTGGAGTTTAACGGAAATTAAATTCGATATGTCACGCTTATTTCTGTGGGCAAAAATTGACAAGACATGGACTCCTGTGGAGACAATCAGAATCATTCGCGGGAGCGTATAAGAGGGAACAGCAAGGCCCTTTCTCTCTTTTTTTCTGCCTCCGGACACTGGTCACGAGCCTCGGTTCTTTTCTCGTCGGTTTGTCGTGGTAGATGGACGTTTCGCAAAATGAGGCTCCCACAACCAGGACACGTTTCTTCGTCCTAAAAAAATCACACTATTGTACATTTCATGTACGGACATTGTATATGACAAGTACACGTCTACATTTATCCCTTATTATTTGTTTACTATAAATTGTTTCTTATGTATGTCACACAAAATGGTTCAGTCTTATTTACTGGTTACATAAAGTTTGCCATTATTTGCCGTTCTCTCTCTGTCTGCAAATCTACTTTTTACGGCTACTGGGATTAATGGGGACAGCCGACAATATTATCACTCGTTATTTCCATGCCACCTAAACATGTCTTCGTTTGAATATTGTTTAGGGGTTTACCTTTAAAAGCTTTAGCTAAGAAAAAGATTACACCTGTGACACTATTTAGCGCTGGTAAATGAAGAGAAGGGTTAATGAATGGAATGATGGATATACCGATGGATATACTGAGAGAGCGCTGGTAAATAATAAGAATGGGTTAATGAATATAACGATGGACAAACCGAGAGAATGTTTGAAGATTTCTCTTTTCAAAAAGCTTAATTCTCAAGAAACCAGGAGAATTATTTAAAGCGATATTTTAATGAGGGACATGTGGCAATCTTTTGACAGTTGATTGATGACCCGTCCCTAAAAGTACTGGTCACAAAAATAGAGGTAAGAGAAACAGGTGAGATTTGATCTATAATAAAAAATCTGGGAATAAAGTTCCTTGTGGAATGACTCTGACAGAGAGTCATATGGTCAGTGTCTAATTCTGAACAAAAACAAAAAGCTGGTATATTGAATTTCGCGTAGGCGACAAGTTTGAGATGATAATTCTTTTGATTAACGATCTTAAAGTTAAGCTACGCCAAGCAGTCGAGAGCCATTAGTTGAAGAGTAGCCAAGATGGCAGGCGCAGATGAAACACAGACGGATGTAGAGGAGCTTCCCATACCCATTGGGAAATGTTGGTGTGAGATGCCAATAAGAGAAGGAAGAAGTTATCGGGGCGGATCTATAACTGCGACCGCTACCCATTGAAAAAGGGGTAATCTCCCAATTTGGAAATGTAATTAATTTTCAGAAACCAAACAGCAGAAAGAGGTTCTTGTTGGAAGATAAGGGAAATACAGAATTCCCTAACCGTGTCATGCCCCACGCCAGTTTTGGGTGAATGTCAATAAATACGAAGGAATCGAAGCGACAATTCAGATTTGTTCTAGACACTGGACGAGAACGACCTCACGCGACTATCTGCCTAAGGAGAGCCTCCGACATCAGCCTTGTGCCAAACTTAACCAAGCCAGCAAAAGTGCCACGCCTAACTTAAAAAGTGGGTTGGGTCGATAACCGTTGGCATGAGAATTGCTAGATGTTAACGACAAAACTAAGTATTGTACAAAGGAACATATATAAAAACATTTATTTTTTTATTCGAGTTATTTCTTTTTCTTGCGTCTTCATTCCACTTGAACCAGCCCAATTCGAAGATAACCAACGACGATTTTATCCTTGCCGGTCTTATGATGAAAACTAATGAAAATTTGGGATAAGGCAAGGTCTGGGCCAAACCGATCATCTCATTGATCAGCCGTTGATGTTCGACGTTTGGACGACCGGAAAGCACGTGAAAGCGACAATTGGTTGCCGTGGACCAGGACGGAACGGGAAGGCGACATACCCACAAAAAAAAATATTTATAAAAAAATATTCGCAAATCTAGAAGAAGACATTCAAAAAAGAAAATTTGATTTTTGGTCAGATTTTGAGAAGTGGGTCGAATCGAGAAATTTTCAGCACTCCTTCGACCCATATAAAGCCGTTAAATTCACCCCTCAGCGATGATTTCCAAGTATTTCATAACGCCTACCTTTGTTATCAAAGAATGTGTTTTATGCAATCTGTTCTTTTCAACAGAGAATTATTACCGTAGCCCCATCAGAATTTCCACTCTTCAACGACAGTTGCCGTTCAAATGACACAAACTAGATTAATTTTAGGCCGACTCCGAACATCCTCTTCCGAGGCAAAAAATAAAAAAAACTTTTTAACCAATCAGAAAAGATTCACGCAGTCAATATTTAATTTTTGAGCCAATCGTTAAAGTGGCTGTAAACCCAACTGTTGATTAGTTTATATAGACTATATAAACCGCCACTAATTCGACTCTATTTTTGCCGAGCACTTATCGAAGACACTGAATCCACAGAGGCCCAGGAGTCGAATGTTAACAGCTGCAGCCGAAGTCACTACGCAATGAAACTTCTACTATGCAATAAAGCCTATATACGTGTATATTTCTCTGCAACTGCGGTGCAATACCAATTATTACATATGCAGAAAAATCACAACATCTGATTATTTTTGTAAATCACCCAAGGCAAAAACGTAAATAAATTCTCCTTCACTTTAACAATAATTCATTTCTGTCTATATCTCTGAGATATTATGATTATTTACATTATTTGGACTGTTATCCTCATCTTTCTTGTCATATTCACAGCGTTTCGGCCGTTGTACGTTCCGGCCTTCTTCAGGTGATTGGAACCGAACCCTTTATTTTGTCCGCCGGGGGTAGATTGTTCTAGTGCCTCTTCCAGGTGTCTCAGTTATTTCCCTACAACTCAAGTTGTAGGGAAATAACCAAGACTCCAAGTTTTTTGGTTTGCCAATGTTGTAGCCTGGTATTGAACTCACAACTCCTTGGGTCTAGTCACTGAATCTAACCAACTCCTTTATCCACCATATGTTCTTGAGGCCATCTGTGTATGTATTTCTGGGACTGATAAACCTAATGTCTCAGAAACCCCTATTTTATCAGTGCTGATATTGCTGAAGAAAACCGGAGCGTACAATGTTGTGAATATGCCAATGAAGATGAGGATAACAGTCCGAATAATGTAAATAATGTAAAAAAATATTTCTATGATTTCGTTCCTTACTCCTCATTTCTTTTTCTGATAGTATGTGCGCGCTATTGTATTCGAGAAGACCGACTGACACTTTCATACTCCTTGTTATTGTAATTCCCACAACACTATCAAGCAATCTTTACTTTTATTGAATTACTGCTGTCGATAATTTTCTAGCGAATAATAAGCGTAGATATCGCGGACTGTTTTGATAATACATCGTGAAATAACTTACAATGTAAGTAAATAATTCTTTTGGTCTAAGCTATCGTTTTCTTATTCAAAACTTTAAACGGTTCTATTTTCTGAAGTTCTGCGATTCCGTATTACAATTTTTTCCATCTTTCTTTAGCTAATCTCTCCATTGTTGTTTTTAGTACAACACTGAGATTTGTATTCGACCCTCTTTCAAAATCGTCATCATCTTGACTTTATTCTGTGTCCTTAAGCACTGAGTTATAATCTTTATATACTTTAAAAGCTCACAAACTTTTAACAAAGATGATGTGAGTCAGAGGCTCATTTTCAATAGCCGAAAAATACACAGATTAAATATTGCGTTAACATTTCAGAAAAAAAAAAATTTTAATTCATTAAAACTAATAATAAAATGTGTAAAAAGGAAATACTTAATCGCGGAATCCGGAAATAAATTCTTTTTTATATGCCGTGTCCCTTCAGGACGTAGGCAATCATGGCCCTTCACGTCATCCCGTCCCATGTAGCTCTTAATAAGTTATGTCTTTTCGTTATTTCTTCCAATCCCGTTTTACTATTCATTTGCTTAAGTTCGTCAAGTATTTTACGCGTTACCATCTTCTGTTCTTCTTTCCCTCTATTTGCCCTTTGAGTATCAGATTTTCCAAACCCTTACGAGCCAAAAAAGACTAGCTACCGTAAAGGATTATTTATTTTGATTTCTTTATATCATTAAAATTCAAAAACAATGAGTATCCAACATTCAAACTTAGACAAGTGTGATCACCTTAACTATTTTCAATACAAGCCGACTGCCGACATATTCTTTAGGCTTCTTCAAGTGTAGATTGCATCCGACTGTTACTAGAAGACTATTAAACTTTCTTTTTCTTTCTCATCTATCAACAATCGTTTGGCGTGTTCAAGGGACATCCAGTGCCAAAATTCCGTCTGGTGAAAATGACTTTCTGTTAAAACTGGCAAAAATGACTTTCTGTTAAAACTGGCAAAAATCTATTCTTATCAAGGAACTGAAGGCTGCTAAGTGAAGTCATAACAAATGTCATGTAATCAAGTGCGAAATTCCATACAAGCATTAGAAGTTTCAGGAATTCGACCAATTTTCACCTTTAACCTTCGTTGCCAAAATTGTTACTGAGCACTAAGGAAAGGTGAGCAAGAGATCGCCAGCATACACCAAAGGAAAGCTGGGAAAAAAACACGTCGGCTGGACTGTAAACAGCAATAAAATCCGAACACAGAATGAAAACAATTCATGTTAGAACATAGAAAATATCCAACAGGTAAATTTAATTTAAATATACTTGATACACAAAATTGATTTATTTATTTCCTCGGTTATATAAATAAAGATATCAGATATGATCCCATATGAAATAAAAATAAAGCATTTTTCCTGAAATTATTTTTTTCTTTCAGACGTGCTCAATGGACGTGTAGTTTATCGTCTGCTTTTTTCTTTTAAACATTTTCGTGTCAATAATTGCTTGTGAGGCAAAGGAAAACAAACTATTTTTATTATTGTCTGAAAAAGTGTGAAAATTCCAACTGGCCGTTAGCGATCTGTTAAGTAGCCAGATTCGGTATTCAGTTTTTTGTTATATTCAAATCGGAAATATTTGTCGCGATTAACCTGTCGTCTGCAACCCTATCATATTCATCAGGAGAAATGGTTTCGCAAATTGTACACGTAAAGTAACAATTTTAGATACATATGAAAATAGAACTTTCCTTGGGTTAATATATAGACATTAATACCACGTGAGTATTGTAGATTTTAGGATCAGATGAATATACTTACGGCTTGGTAGCTATTTCGCGAAAATAAAAAATCAATATTCGAAATCCTGTGATTTACGTTAGTTCAGAAACCAGTTCCTGTTACCGTCTTAGACACCAAGCATTTGCGACAACAGAGGGATCAAATATTTTGCAAGAATGTATCATCTATTTTCGGTGATGTGCGATCAAATGAAGACACAAAAATGAAATTTACTGTTACTTAAAAATCAAAAACTAAAAACGAACAAGGATAAAAAATAAATTAATTAAGTAAATAATAAACAAATTACCAAACCACGAACACACACGTAAGCACAAGTAAACGTAATAATGACCAACAATAAAATAGCCAATAATAAATAATAAAAAAGTTAACAAACAACACTATGTGGCAAATTTCACATTAGAGTACTTCTGTAAAAGAACAATATGAAGCAAGAAGAAAGGAAACCTTCCCTTTTCCTTTATTCAAACAACACTATAAAATAGCCACAAACCTACATCCGGATCCACAATTATTTCCACTCAATAGCCCCTAAAATAATTCGAAATATAACCATTACGGCCCATCCAAATAACCGCTAGAATAATAAAATAGGCCTACCAATAATGCATCACTGCATAGTATATATGAATAGTCGAGCAAAATCACAATGCACATGGCTTGGCGGTTGGGTTTAAGCTTGAAACAAACAGTCACCGCTGAGTGTTGACTTCAAAATCCATTTTTATATTTACATTTACATTTTGTCACTTAGCTGATTGATGCCACCTTCAGCATTACGACACAAGAGATTCGTAGACGGCCTGGTACATTCTCTCTTCAATTTACTGCTTATATTTTTCGATTTATTTCTTTTTTATACACTTATCATTGGTGTAAGTTTCTTTTTTTGTATTGTTTGTGTTCTTGTGTGCGTTTGCGCGCGTGTGGCCATGCACCCGTCTGTGCGGATGTGCGTTAGCGTTCGTTCTCCCGTCTGCGCCGATGTGCGTATGTGTATTGTGCTGTCATAATTTGTGCTTTTCTTCGTTTTTTTTTCTTTTTATTCTCACTTTACGCTCGCTCTTTAGCCTTTTCTCTTTTTTTCCTGTTTTCCTCTTTTCTTTTGATAGTTGCTATTTGTGGCGAATTATTATATTCCCTAAACATGGCACCGTTTTTCATTTTGGGGCGTCTATTTCTGGGGCAGGGGCTAAGGAAGTTGTATTTCGTTTATTCCATAAATAAGTGATATTAATGCTTAAATGATATATATATATATATATATATATATATATATAATATTAATGCTTAAATTTAATGTATGTATATATATATATAATACTGATATATATATATACATATATATATATATATATATATATATATATATATATATATATATATATATGATAGTAATGATAGTAATGCTTAAAATTTATATATATATATATATATATATATATATATATATATATACGTTTATATATCTTCACTGGGTTATTATTTCGTTTTCTTATTTGGTTTGTTGGTATCTTGAGGATTAATCGTAGCAGATTAAGTTTATAATTACATTTTTATTTATTATTGTTTGTATGTTTGTATTTATTTTCACGCTCATGCATACGCACGTGAACACATATACATATAAACGCACGTACACAGTCACATGTACACTTATGTCTGCGCTTTGTAATTGATAAACTATTACTTAAATGGTAAAGTTAAATTTTTCTATTTTCGGGGGTATTAATTATGTATGGTTGGGTTTATAGAATTTTTCTTTATTGTTTTAATATATATATATATATATATATATATATATATATATATATATATATAGAGAGAGAGAGAGAGAGAGAGAGAGAGAGAGAGAGAGAGATAGTTTTAAGGTGTGGCTATATTTATGGGATAAAGGGCTCAATATCAGAGATAGATCGTATGTATTAGGTTGGTGCAAAAATAATGTCGTTATTTACATAAGTAACATATGTGAGAAAACGACATTATTTTTGCACCAACCTAATAAATATGAAGTGAACATTGAAGTCAACACTAAGAGGCGACAGGTTGTTTCATGCTAGACGCAATCGTCAGGCCGCGTGTGTTGGTTTTTTTCTCGACTATTTATATATACCGTCAGTGGTACAGAATGCCTGACGATTGCGTTTGGCATAAAACAGCCTGTCGCACACACGCATATATATGTAATTGTTAAATAGTGAATATGTATTAAAGTAAGTATTTGCTTATATCGTATGTTGTAGTTTATCTAATGTTTCATTTTTATATAATGGTTAGTAGTGTGTGTGTGTGTGTGTGTGTGTGTGTGTGTGTGTGTGTGGATAAGTAATTGTTCCACGCAAGCGGCGGAGGATAGTATTCGTATCGAAAGTGAAATTTCGAATACTAATTTTCAAAACAGGCATGCTCCCTTCATGTGGAAACCTGGCGCTATGCAATCTTCCTCTAATCATTTGGTCTTTTGATGTTCTAAGCTTTATAAACGTTATAGGTGCCTAGCATACAGCGAATTAGGAGCATGCTAGTCTTGCATGATAATTCAGTTCGCTCTTTACAACGGCCACAGCTTTGTAGCCTTGTACCAGACAAAATTAAGCTTTGCAAATTATAGTCTGGCACGAGGCCACAGTTATTGGATACGCAAAAAGTATCTACCTTATCAAATTAGAGAAATTGTCGCAAGACATCCGCTTTATTTTGTCGTGCGATAAAACAATCAGTGACATCTTAAATTCATCAAGTGTTCATAGTTTCTTTTTCTCTCTACGTCGAATTTAACGCACCATTGATGCAAACAGCAATATTCCTTGTTTTTATTGGTCAACAGAAAATTACCGGTTGGCAAAGATGACAAGTTCCGACGGGTTTATCATGGAGAGAATCTCTTCGATGGAACTAATAACCAATATTTCTCTGATTCCTTTGTGCATAACTCAATATTTTAAATTGGCGCTCGCGTAAAGCAAATATCATATAGAAAAAAAGTATCTCTGGTTATTTCTCTTATCATTAAGAGTGGTTATCGAACTTTCTTTCTCAGCAGCACATCAGTGGGTAATTTGCTTCCAATTCAGATTGCCAGTGTTCGAATAAAGGCTGAAGACGAAACAATGTTAAACGTAATTTCAGGCTATTCGCCGCCATTTTGAAATTACATCTCAGTTCAGAAATGAAGGACGTTCATACCTAATAACGAGTTCGATTTTTATTGTATTCTCAAAACCAAGTAGCTTTGTGGTAGACTTGGTTAATTCAGGGGTCGTCAATTTTTTTCGACCAGAGACCCCCTTTTGTTTCTCTTTCTTCCCCAGCGACTCCTTTTATTTGAACCTTAAAACTCGCTTTGATGTTGGCATTTAAAATGTTAACTAAAATGTATGAACAGTTAAGAAATTTGAATCAGGTTCAAAATTTCCCACAAATGTCATTAGGTTCAGAATTTTCCCAAAAAATATTTTAAGAAAATATATTAAACCCCAATGAATCAAGCAAATAAAATATTGAAGAAATACAGACGATAATATTGAACAGAAATGTATAGCCGCCATTTATATCCAATTAATAAAGTATTGTATGCAAAGAAGATGATTAAAACTTTCTTCCATCTGCACCGAAGAAGACAACATACTAAAATTTAGCTGAGTGTCATTTATACACCGACCCTCAATCGACCCTTTGTCTATCATCGGCACCCAGGAATTCCTTACGGATCCTTACGGTGTCGCTCAAACTCCGTTTGACAACTTCTGGTTTAATTATAACACCCTTTTAAGTGCTACTTTAGTATGATATCTACCGAGGTATTTGCGGTAGGTCGCAAATACCTCGGTAGATATCATCATTTTTCTTGAGCATTATTGGTGGAAAATGCTCAGGAAAAACGATGACATGTTTACTGTTTTTTTTAATGACATCAAATCAGTTTACAAACATTAAAATCACTATTTGGTGATATTTTTTGTATATAAAAATTGTTAATGATTTTTAATACATAACCATTTCATTTTTCAATGCCTTTAACCCTAACCCTAACATATTTCATACTTTCAACATTTGGTAAATATCATACCATAGTAGAAAATGGACACTAGATGTCATACTATAGTAGCACACCCGTTTCTTTGTTCGGGGCAAATTCAATTTCAAATTATAATTTAAACTGGCTCCGTTTACCAAGTTATTTACTTTCCTCTTCTCAATGGCAAAGATGCGATACGAGATCTTCTTAATATGGAACTGCCTTTGGTCAGTCCAAAAATTGCCCAGTCGATCACACTGGCGGTTATATTCCACCGATACTCCCGCTTTTATTTCAATAAGGCTGGAATCCCTGAGACCGGGCGTCTTCTCTATTAATTATAAAGGGAACAGATACAACGCAATTGATCCCGGCGAAAAGGCAGAGATCAGTTTATGAAATCGACAAAGAGACAACAATCCTAGCCTAGTTCTCTAGGCTTATATTACTAAATAATTTAAACCCACAAATCTTCAATATCTGTCTATATCTCTGAGATAAGATATCATGATTACTTACATTATTTACATTATTCGGACTGTTATCCTCATCTACATTGCCATATTCACAATATTTCGGCCGTTGTACGCTCCGGCCTTCTTCAGGTGATTGAAATTTCGAATCCGAACCCTTTATTTCGTCCACCGGGGTAGATTGTTCTAGTTGTCATCTTGAGGACACATGGCCGAGTGGATAAAGACCTTGGTTAGGTCCAGTGACTAGACCCAAAGTGTTGTGAGTTCAATACCAGGCTACAGCAGTGATCAACCAAACTTGGAGAGTTGAGACAAAGGGAAATAAACGAGACATCCGGAAGAGGAATGTCACCTGGAACTGTACTCCGGTGGATGAAATAAAGGGTTCTATTCGAAATTCCAATCACCTGACGAAGGCCGCACCGTACAACGACCGAAACATTGTGAATATGACAATGAAGATGAGGATAAGTTTGAATGATGTAAATAATGTAAGAAATCTTCAACACTGGATTACATTTGATTGATGTTCATTCGTAAATGTGAAGAAAAACAAATAATGATGCGATGGCGGCGAACATTTAAAAAGGCGTTGCACTCCTGCAAAATAGACGTGGATAAATTTACCAATATAAAAAAGAAACGATTAAAAAAATAACCAAGGAAAGGCAGACGACATTTACGATCTGTCGATATGCTTCCGTATTTGCCGACATTTGAAGGCGTAAAAGAAAACAAATTTAAAAAAGGATAAACAATGGACCTTGTCAGTTTAATTAGGCACTCATTTTAACAATATGTTATTTTGATCTTTCTCGATTCTATATCCCTTCAGGACGAAGGCGATTATGGTTCTCCATAGCTTTCTTTTCATTAATATCTGCCATGATAAAGTACAGGTTCCTCGTTAACTTCTTAAGGTTTTTGAATTCAGAATTCTCCTATAGCTATAAAGAAAAGTGAACTTAGGATTAGCCGTGCGAGGGATAGTTTCGCCCAATACCACAAGATGCTACAAAACCATAACATTAGCCTAAGAACATAAATCAAGATCTTAAATCACCTCATCAGATCGAAATTCTGCTATGGATGTCATACATGGTGTCAGGGTCTTTCAGAAAGCTCTAAACTGTCAATTACATACAACCATTTTCTCAAATCAACGATAAATCCAAATATAATTTACACTAGGTTAAAAAAACAATATTTCATCAGTTCGTGGCGCTACAGAATCACAGACAAAGAATTTTACCCAATAACATAAACCACATCACTTGAAAACTTCCAACAGCGGTAACAACTAAAATTAGTAGTACAGGTAACTAGAAGAGAATGATATAATGACAATGCAATAATCTAAACAAAAGGTTAGGAAGGAAACGCCTGTCAATACTAAAAAGAGCAATAACAGTCAAGGAACTTGAGATTTCTATTTTCCTGAAAAACTGTTTTATGGGAAAAAATGTTATAAATCCCAACCGACAGTAGAATTGGTTTTCCGAACAATGAATACAGAATAGTTTCAATATGAAAATGGTCTAATCTCACCCCCTGGCACTACCATACAGGTAGAGTCAAAGTCTAAAACTGACAGCGACTCTCTCGCAAAAACAGACCCAAAGTTTGTCGAATGTTCTTACAAGTGTTGTGAACTTGGCGACATAAAACAGTAGAATACTTTTGATGATCCTTACTAAAATATGCGAAGAGGGAGAAATTTAAAATAAATCATATTAATATAGTCTCTATTTTTGACATCTACCTCCGTGTATATGTGTGTGTGCTGTGCTAATCTTAAATTTAGTAGATCACTATATTGCGTTGTCTTTTAAGTCAGACTTTTACACGTCAGTGTCAATAAATACAAAAAAAACTATCGAATATCCGTAAGAATGGAAACATGTAGTGAGTCCCGTTAAAAATAAAATATAAAAATAATATATCTAAAATATAATAAAGGCAATGGCGCTTTCCTTTAAAACCTCTCTCTCTCTCTCTCTCTCTCTCTCTCTCTCTCTCTCTCTCTCTCTCTCTCTCTCTCTCTCTCTCTCTCTCTCTCTCTCTCTCTCTATCTATCTATCTATCTGTCTGTTGTGGAGTTATTTCGCCGTGGAGGCTTGTATTTGTACTAAAATCGATCCTAAATAAGTTCGACGTACCAAACGTTAGGAACTTGATATAATAGGTATTACGCAGAGTAATCTTGTTGTGGTCGCTGACTACTTTCGTATTCGACTAACTGTCGACTACTGTCGTCCGACATCGGCTGACCTCGTTCCTCTTACTACTCCTACTTATATTAGGTGGGAGAGTCTAATAACTATAGAATAGGTGTGTTTCACCATAACACCTCCCTCCTAAAACTTTACTGCATAGGAGTAAAACAGTTTTCTTTATTTTTTATTTTTTACAGGAAATATGAAGAGAAAACAAACAAACAAAAAACTTAATTTTTTAGCAACATCATAGCGTATCACCTACGTTTCGGATCCACTTTTAAATGATCAGTTGCCTTTCTTTTTCTTCTGGATCGGCGTACCTCAGGTAAATTCAGTATTTCTCTCCCAACTAATGAGAAGACAATCCTTAAATAAAAAGAGGAAGAAGAAAAGGCTGAACCCGGCTGAAAAATTCCTGAGGTTTACAGGACCAACGCTTATTAATTTTTGACTGAAAACTAACAAAAATCAGGGAGACTCCACGCATAACTTCCATTATAAAAAAAGGTCGAAAAAGAAGAGAACGCTGGAAAATAAAATAATCGGGGCCAATTGAAAAAATGAAAACATAGAGACTTTTGATGTTAGCCGAAACTAAGGTCCGTGCCAGTGTCTCGGGGCCTGATCAAAAGAATATCAGCTCACACATCTGAGCTGGAAGAGGTGGCAGAAGACGACGAAACAAAAGACGCTATCGCGGAGAAACCAGCCATGCGTGACGCGTGAAGAAGTAATTAAGAGGTCATCTGTTAATCATATTTCTGCCTTGGTTAGTGCCGAGAAAAACACAATAGATTGACACTGACCTATTTCTAAGATGAATACTACCCCTACCACGGTCTGACTTCAAAACTATCACAACCGAGCCGAAACGGACATTTCTCCAGACTGCTACCAATATCCGCCTTATAAACGAACATTTTGCTACACCGAATACCAAAGGGTTCTAAAGGAAATAAATAAAAATGTATTATTTAGTTTATATCCTTTAGTTAGTTCGTTTTATTCCAAAGTTTCAACAAAAGAAAACCCTACCAAAACCCAACACATCTTAAACCTGATTCAACAAAAGATTAAAAAAAGCCTCGCCATTGTTAACACGCGCCCTGAAGTAATTCTAACCGTCTAACAATCTAAACAATAAACGAGTTTTTGCGAGATAAGTTTCTTTACCAGTGATTTAATGTAGGCAACCAAAATGGCAGACTATTGCTTCAATATAATGATTCCATTGCCTCACACCCCAGCATTTCTTTTCAAGTTCTGACGCCATTAAAAAAATTGTTAACATTGAAAATTTTCATGAGTCGCACCAAGAAGACAAGAAACAAATGTGTTTTATTTTTAATTATCAGAAACGCATTAAACGATAAAAAATATTGATGAAATTAAAATATTCCTAATTGTTTTGTATCATAACGATGTCAGTTCTACTGCAGTTATGTCAAAAACAGAATTTATAATAGAGAAATAGCCGAGAAGGCGAACTTCTGTACAAAAGATGCTCTAAATCGCTGTCATTGAAAATCCAGATCTTTTTCAGATTTACAAATGCAATATTGGTCTAATATGCAGAATTTCGTTTTAGTAACTGATACTAGTAAGAAAATAATGACTGAAGCCATGAATAATTAACGCAATTCGATCAGAAAAATTATTATTAAAAAAACGTAAAACACGCTAAATAATAATAAATTATGATGATTACTAATTATAATAATAAAAAAGTATGTACAAGTCATGATAAAACAAAACCAAACTGAAGCAAAAAAGCATTAAAATTCTAGACTCATCGAGAGCACATTCTTTATTTCCGATCCGAGTCTAATAAAAAATTCTACTACTGATACTAATATTACTATTGTAAAAACAAAGACAAACACGGATGGGTTTAAAAAGGTAGATTTGATCTTCTGCAAGTCGTTGAGTTCTTTTAATTCAGTCGGTTAAAAAGTAAATCTGTATATGTTTCACATTAAATACCACAGTGACACTATTTGTTACTGGTAAATAATAAGGAGGGTGAATGAATAGAACGACGAATATATCGATAGACTCCTGATAAACAATAAGAAGGACTAATGAATAGACCGAACGACATACCAATAAAACCCCGTGGGAAAGATTAAAGATTTTATTTCACAAAAAGGCCAATAACCATACGACTAGCAGAGAAAACAACATTCAACTACGACAGGTCATAAGGCAAATATTTTGACACTTGATGACATACAGCTAAAAATATGGGCTGTGAAGGCAAGAGGAGAGAATCGGATAGGATTTAAAATCATAATTCGGAGATATTAATTTTCTCAGAGAATATCCGTGACGGGACCCCAAAGGTGTGGAAAACCGTCTGGGTTGTGTTTCAATTTTGGACAATGAAAAATATGAGGTTGACGTGAAAAAAACTTTCTGCGTTGATAACAAACTTGGAATTAATCTTTTCTTGTGCCTTCGCCACGAAGCCGTCGACAACTATTGGTTGGAGGGTGGCTGAAGTGGCGGACGCAGGTGAGACACCAAGGAAGGTGGAGGAGCTACCCCCGCCCACTGAGAAGTGGGAGATGGTAATAAGAGAAGGTGAAAGTTATGGAGCGAATTAATGCCTGTGACCATCACCCGTGGAAGAGAGGAATCCCCCAAATTAGGGAGTAATTAATTCTCAGAACCTAGACAATGGAGAGAAGATACTTGGTGCCTGGCCGTATCGCGCCCCCACGCCGGTTTGGGCGAACGTCAATAAATACATACGAATGCCTCGAAGCGAGAAAGAAAAGATCGTTCCAACCACCGGACGCGAGACAGCCCACGTGAGTATCTGCCGACGAGAACCTCCGATATCAGCCTTGTGCCAAGCTTTACAAAATCAGCAAAACAAACTTTACCAAGTTAACAAAGTGTCACGTCTGACTTAAGAAGCGGTTTGGATCGATAATTGTCTGCACGCGAACTCGTAGACTTTAACAACCATTAACCAACGGTTTTACGAAGGAACTTACAGAAAAATAGGTTTTTTTTTATTCGAGTGTTAGATTTTGTTTGCTTCTTTGCGTTTTCACCCCGCTCGGAGCAACCCAATACGAAGATATCTAACGGAGTATTGATCTTGGCCTGCCTTGTGATTAAAGCAAATCACAACTTGGGATAGAGAAAGGCCTGGATCGAAGTGATCACCTATTCGATTAGTCTTGGATGATCAGAGAGGGGCTTGAGGGCGACACCATAATTACAAATACTGATTTTCAAAACAAGCTTTCTATTTGAAGTTTGACGCAGTACAATCTTCCGATCTTTGATAAAGTATAAAACAATGCTGAGAGAGTATGAGACGAAATAAACATTATGAACACTGAAACAGAAGTCAACAAACTCTGTTCGAATTATTGTAACGGGTTTAAGGGTGTATATTTTTCAAGTTAATGAATATATATATACTTGGTGCCAATTGGAATGGAAATTAACTTGAGAAGTTGGTATTAAAAGCCAAGGAAGCTAGGCTAGATAATTTAGATTTTACTAATATACCAGAGATCCCCTTGAGACATTGTTTATTAGGTGGGTTGTTGGAGAAATGATTTCATTACAAAAATGATTTCATTACAAAAATGATTTAATTACAATAAACCGAATTAGTATCTGGAATTGTCTGGGTTTGAACTGTTAGGACCGAGTGAAAAAAGAGCACCATTCCTACACACAGAAAAATGGTAATCTAGATATAACAGTCCATGCCAGGTCAGATTCGGTACAAAATTTTGTCTTTATTTTTATTTAGGTCAAGACCATAACTGTATGTGACAAGAAAATGATACCGTCAAACCATTTACCCTGATCCTGTTATTATGCATGTATGCCAATCTACTTGTAACCTGACACCTGAAAGAATCGCATTCCCCATAAAAGCAACGAGAGTCAAACTAGTAGACGAGATGAGACAGATACATGCAGTCATGACGATATGTATTAATGTAGCTGATATCACCACCCCTCATTGACACCTTCTCCACCATCTCTTGCCAGATTCTGCCGCGAAGAATTTGGTTGAAGAATTTGGTTAACTGAAGACATTTTCCCAGCCTAAGAAGTTTTCCTTTTCAGACTGACGATCAAGTGGAAACATTGGAGGCTAACTTTGCTTGAGACAAGGATTCCTTGGTTAACTTATGAAAGCAACTTCCGGACAGCAGTGTTGTCAGTTTTCCCATTTGTTGCCAATAAGGTTAACATGTTCTCACAAACCAGCCGCAGTTAAGTCAGTTGTTAAATCACTGCATAATTGGGAAAGCCTAACCTGATGGACCACAAGTAAACGATTGTTTTAACAAGCAATGATCGGTTGTCGGTTTTAAAAATCAATTCCTTCTATACCTTTTCTAGTAATTCACCTCCTTCGCTTCTTAGGCCGTTTCAATCAGCTTTACCTCAAACTTCCTCAAATCAAAATCTTAAACACAACGTAGGTGGCGAAAATTGACTGGAGGACTATGGTACCCGAACTGTAAGGAGATTGAGAAAAGGATTGTGATATATTCCGATTGGGACTGTATCCACTTAGTGCGCAAATCCATTTTTTTTTACCCGTCGCCAGGTATCGCGGTAAAAATGGTTTCATGACAAATTAAAAAATTGATCAAAAACAATGGCCTTGTAAGTAGCGGCAACTTTGATAAAATTTGAGGTCATAAAAGATTTGCAATTATATCCCAGTAATTAGTGTAAGAATCTGAAGGTTTAGCGGTTTCATATTCTTTGGTGTTCGGTTTTGTAGGCAAATTAGTACTTAGGAGTTTATTGATTTTTACTTTAGGTTGAATCACGAAAAACAAGATTCGTTCAAAGCTGAGAAAAAATTCTCTAGAATTTTGGTCGTCATCATTTTAGAAAATGTCTATCCATCCACAGGAATGAATCTTTGGAATTATTTAATTTAATTTTCGGGATTCAAAAAAATGGCTGATCCTGTGCGCGAAGTAGCGAATTTTGATAAAATATGTAAATCTGTTCTCCATGACACACGTACATATGTAAATATATAAACGTATATACCTATATATACGGGTGCTTCTGACTGAGCCGATAGAGAAAATGTATTTGCAGACGTTACATTTGAAACCGCTCGAGGTTTGAGTCATCAAATATGACAGACAATACCAACATTTCTTCTTGCTTTATTTATAAAAGCAAAGCAAATGGTCAATATCTGACTGTACGGTTCGTCTCTGGGGAGAAATGAGAAAAATATTACGCAAACAAAATAAATAATCAGACGAGAATATTTTCAGCTGGAAGAGGCCCAAATGATCGACCATTTCGAGAAAAAGAAAGTAACTGGCACCAGGGACGTTAAAGGAAAAGATACGCAACGTCGGTTGAGAATAAGAACCCACTTTCCCCAGAAAGGAATGTCTCTACGTAAATACGTATATTCACTTTATCGCTTTATCTTTTTTTCTACACTCACACACAGAAACTTTATATATATATATATGTATGTGTGTGTGTGTGTGTGTGTGTGTGTGTGTGTGTGTGTGTGTATAAGAAGAATTTCAGGGAAAAAAAGTATGACAAAGTGGGAAAATTTTCGGTGACGCGTTTCGTCCTTCAGGACTTCCTCGGAATAAGTTTATGTTTACACTGATTCGACTACGCATGCGCACGAACGAAAGAAAGACACTGATAATTTTAAATTTAAAAATATTTTTTAATATGTTTTAGATATATATTCTAGCTGATTTTACTTAGATTCTTTTTGTTTATGCTTCCATCACTTTTGTCATTAAATATCGCCCACATTGTGATAATGGAAGATTATATATATATATATATATATATATATATATATATATATATATATATATATATATATATATATATGTATTGATTTTTCGGATAAACTGCGAGAACACAATGCTGTTGATAATGTATATTGGATCAATTTTTCAGATGTAGTTCCTCATTGCAAAACATTTCCTGGTCGATGTGTTTTTCTCTTTTCAAGAATTTGCGAAGAAGCCCTTAATATTTTCAATATTTTCCAAATCCGAATGACTGATTTGTCGACAGCCGAAATTGAAAGAAGCTGATTCGTTGGCTGCTAAAAGGAAATAAAGCCTTTCGGCCATGTTTAACTCTTCCGCGATCAAACAGAGGACCTAATTCCTCTTTTTAATGATAGTCAAGGACTTGTACGGAATCCCTCATAGAAGTGTTACACTCACATCACACACACACACGCGCGCGCGCACACACACACATGCACACACACACACACAGACACATATAAAATACAAACTTAGATGTATGTATACATACATGTCATCATATGACGTCTGTGGACCGAACAATTCCTTTCCGAGTACTGAATTGCCAGATGATGCTCACAAATAATTTAATTCTCGTGTTGGTGGCTTGTGTAAATCCAACAACAGTTTTCTGAAGAACTGCTAACAAAGAAATGGTACATAGTGTGCCCCAAAGTCTCCAAACAGACCTTCTCAGGTTTTAAATTTCGAGTATTCCTTCTCCTAGACTGGTTGCCGACCAGGGTGAGAGAGCCCCGTATGTTGTGCTATTTTGTGACACTATTAAGAAGGCGCTGGTAAATTGAGAAGAGACTTTAAAAATAAACTGGAAAGCAAGAAAAGTATCGCTGTTTTTCGATAAACTGAAAGTATACTGATAACAAAACAAGAAGGGCGCTACTTTTTCAATAGACTGAAAGTATACTGATAAGAAGACAAATAAAATGAAAGTAAGGGATATTTGTTTTCTTTTCTCTCCTCATCCCGGGTTTGACATGCCGACGACGCCAAGCGTAGAAGCCATCTATTTTTGGTCAAATTAATATTAAGTCATGGTATTTTCTTAAGTGTCAAATCGACCCCGCGCGGAAGAATAGATTATATTTTAACGACTTCAAGTGCCGATGAGGGAACGACATAAAGCGTCAGTGGGCCACTCATTAAACGAAGTGGGTAATGGGAAGGCCACCCACGAAAACTAATAGAAAGTCTCTAACCAAAATTCGGTCAGTTGATAAGACTTGGATTTTAAGACTGACATGTTTCCAAAGGAAAACAGGAATAGAAATGTAGTTATATTTCTTTTTCGTCTGCCTAGGATGTTATGAAATTTGGTAAAACAAAGGAATTGCCTCATTTTGTCACTTGTTGATCAAAGAGCTGGCGAGGGAAAACGACGGGTGACAAATCCTAGACGCAACCGACCCCACAAGGACGCGATAAGAATTCCCCGCTGATGGAAATTTTGGATGATAATTGAATTTAATAATTTGGTGCTAGACCACGCTTAGCTTCTGGGAACAGATTTGATCAGGAGACAAAGAGAGAAGTAAAAGCCCAGGTAGAATTTCAAGGAAGGCAAGGGTTTGTCTGCACTCTTCGAGCTGGCGGTGATGATGAGGGGCACCCACGCGAGATGGAAGGAGTTGGGCGGAACGATATTCTGCCACCACCACTCTTTGGGTGAGAGATCTCCCCAGATTTGGTCAGGTAATCGTAATCAATTTCCCAACCACCTCATGCTCCGCGCTAGGTTTTGCTCGAGGCTCCATAAATACAGACTAGTGAAGCGAGAGACGAGAACCAGATTAGCTTGAGGTGCTTTTTACAAGAGACGCGTTGCCAGTTGGTTCAAGACCTACTTTGCCAAACCCCGCGCAGCTTCTTCGGAAATAACTTAGAATCTGGCCTTGTTCCAAACTACCAAATACAGCTGAATAGTAAGCTCGAAGAAATCACAGACTGGAAGAAATTAGACCAGCCTTATATCAGTTTGCCGAGCGTGGCTAAACAGTGTCACAGGGTATTAAGAGGGATGGTGCTGAAAATCTGCATGTTGTTAATTTGGTGAGTAGAACGTTCATTGTATGAACCTTTGATATAAAATTGTTGTGTTACACAGTTGTCTTTTACATTGTTTCTTGTGACGTCCTCTCGCCAAATCTACCGGCTCAGAGACGTTGAGTATACAACTCAGCCTTCACCCGCCCTGTAATCTAAAATAAACACAACGTGAGCAAGATCGGATTGAGGATCGGGGCAACCAATTCCAAAGCTGGTCGTAAGGATCGACCACAGATTTTCCCGGTGATTGAGAGCGGGATTGTGACGTCATAATTTAACCTACAGCTGAGAAGGAGTTAAACGTTTCGCAAGAGTATTGGTGCCAAATTAAATGAAATTCGATTTTGCCGATTTCTCCGGCCGAACCGCTAGCCATTTACACCCACGCGTTGTGCAGTTGTCGTGATGGGTACATACTAACATGATAAGTGCCACATCTTACTCAGATGAGAGCTACCTCCTCACTCTTGGCATCACTTGTAATGGCTTCCGTCTTGATTAAGTGTACATAGGCCCCTAAGATGGCTCTTGAGACCAGCAATTGATTTCATAGGTATCATGCATATATGAGAGATAAACTCTGTAACCTTGATTTGGTTGATTGGATCTGTGTATGGCCTACAACTCTCCTGTGTAGCACCATTTGCTTTTCCTGATCAGATGATGATCTGTAAACCTTGTTGCAATCACCACATGTGTTTTCGGCAGGATGGTATGTCAAGTTGGAATCGTTGGCTTGCTTGTGGTTGTTATGATGACCTTTCACATGGTTTGCATAACCTTTTCTCGACACACTGCATTTACAAGACTGTATATTAGTTGCCAAGTCAGAGTGAGTGTATCTTCGTAGATCACGCTTGATCTGAGCATGCCTGACACATTCATCCTCAAAGGTATCCACTATCTGCGCCAATATGCCAAACGTATATTGCAGTAGATATTAATTTAGCTTTGTCTGACACAAGGCAAGATAAGTGGAGCGCGTAATGAGGATCAAATTCGCGAGCAAATATCATGCAGGCAAACCATCGTTGTGTGCATGTGTACAAAATATATATATATATATATATATATATATATATATATATATATATATATATATATACAGTGGGTGGGGAAACAAATATTCATACTCATACAAATTTTTAATTTATTGTATTTCCAACTAATGTATAATCATACTTTTCCTATAATTAACTGTACACAGATGCATAATGACTAAATATGCATAGAAAACAGAAAAAAATTTTGATTTAATAGAAATAAATCCCATTTATCTATTTAATCGGTGAAAAAAGTATTCGTACAATGCAAATTTCAGATTTAAAACTTTTAAATTGCTTTAATTCTCAAGATTATTCAAGTGAAATATTCTAGAATGTTCCTATAATGTTATCAGCGCTTATTTTTTAGCCTAAAAAAATACAAACAGAAATTTCTGTAATTGATATTCGTGCAAGATTATCATTATGGCAAGAGGTAAAGAATTGACAAATTCGCAAAAGAAACAGTTTGTTAAGTTCTAGAAATTTAATGTAAAAGTTACAGGAATATCTCAGACAACCTAAATATTCCATTTACTACAATTTACTGCAATTTCATTCATTGCAAGGAATAATAAACTCAGAACTGATGTAAACCAAAAAAAGAAGAGGTGCTCCACGGAAGATTTCTTTAAGATCTTCAAGGAAATTAATCTGTCAAATAAAACAAAATCCAATGGTTACTTCTCAAGAGTTGCAGGATGATTTGCTTTCATCAGGAATCTGTGTCACTAAACGGAAAATAAGCAATGAAATTCATAGAAACAATCTGAAATCACTCTCCCCTTGGAAAACTCCACTGCTATTGAAAAGACACAGATTTGAAATTCGTTCGTGAACATAAGGATAATGAAAAATTATACTGGGAAAGAGTATGGGCAAACAAAATCAAAATTTAGTTGTTTGGATTTAATTCTAGAAATCATGTATAGAGGAAAGATGGCGATGCCTTCAAAGAAAGAACACAGTCCCAACAGTGAAATTTGGTGGTGGCAACATTATGATTTCGGGATGTTTTTTCTGCAAAAGATACTGGCAACATATCAGTAAAAGATGGTAAAATGAATTCCGCAGCATATCAAAATATTTTGGAAGCAAATTTAATGATTTCAGTTGAAAATCTTGAACTTCCTCCTGATTGGATCTTCCAACAAGATAATGAGCCTAAGCACACTGCAAAATCCTTGAAGAAATCGCTCGCTGAAAATAATGGAAATATTTTGAAGTGACCAAGTCAGTCCCCAGATTTAAATTCAATCGAGAATCTGTGGTGTCATTTTAAAATTCAAATCTAATCGAGAGCTCCAACAAACATCCTAGATCTGAAGATCACATGTGAAGAAGAATGGAACAAAATACCAACTAAAATTTGCAAATTATTGAGAACTACAAGATGTTGGTTGCTGTAGAAGTGAATAATGGCTAATCTACAAAGTATTAAATGGAGATTATGTATTCTTTTTTGTATTTTAAAATCAAATCCAAATTCCTCGAAATGAAAATGGTTTCTCAATTCGCTTGCTCATTTGGAGAATGTCTACAGTTTAAACAACATGTCACAATCGCTACAATATCGCGCAAGTTGGATTGCATATCTCAGATGATAGCTCAATTAAATTGCATATCTATAACCAACACAACACAACACAAGAAATACTATTGTAAGACCGACTACAATTACTATACTATACTGACTATATTAACCATCAAAACAAGCGATTCACTAATAAATGCCATTCAATTCAGGAACAAACATATAAAAATGATTCCCAATAATAAAAACCAAACTGACAGGTGGACACGTGATACTCGAAAACGTCATTCCTGCACAAAGAGACAAAACCTATCAATAATAAAAAAAATGTTGATAACTGGAGATGAAAACCGAAAAGATTCAGAAGACATTGAATAATTCAGGTTCGAATTCTACCGGGAAGACAGAAAAATGGTCAGAACAGTAAAAATATTAAATCAAAGAACTTGGCTTTCAACCCGACCTCTCTGTTTGTGTGTGTGTGTGTGTGTGTGTGTGTGTGTGTGTGTGCGCGCGTGTATGTTTGTGTGTATGTGCTCGAGTGAGTGTGTGTGTGTGTGTGCGTGCGTGCGCGCGCGTGCGCGCGCATGCGCGCGCATGCGCGAGTGTGCTGTGGTAATTTAATTCCCAGAACGTTCCCGTGAACGAAAGATTTACTCACCGACACCGACACCCTAACCCCGCCTCCAGCTTTAAAGGTGACTGCAACCAATAATAACCAGGTAAGCAAACTTTGACTTCACTTGACCATTCCTGGCATTAAATTATCAACCTTTGAGGTACTTTCATTCAGGAAATTCTTCGCGTTTCCAAATCCTCTATTAGAACCTGCCGCACTGTTTTCATGTTCTTCACTGCTCATCAACAGCAAATTTAATCCTCGTCCTGAGCGTTCTTATAAACCGGAATTTGACTCATGTTAAGACGGGCTTTGCTACAAATGCTTACCTTACTCATTAACCCGGCGACACGCTGCAGTCATTTCGGGAACTGAATTGTACTATAGGGTTAATTACTCCATTTATGCAAATTTACGCAAATATATAAACACTGAAATTTATTTCCATATATAACCTGTAAAAATAAAGGATTAATATCTGCGTGTTTGCTGATCCGTAAGAAAGTATGTGCTGAAATCTAGTTATGGAGATACCTACATTGATTCTACAAGGATCGCCACCACGCGACGTCAGAAAGTCTCTTACATCCCCTGGCAATACACACGCAGAAAACCCCCGTGTACGCATAAAAGGCCCGAGTTTACATCGAAAAAAGGAAAAAAAACTAAGATTCACAGAAAAGCAAATAACTCCGAAAGATCGTTATGTGTCTTTTGCTGCGCGTCTGTTGTACTTCCGCTTCCTAGAAGCACATACAAAATGGCGCCCGATGAGAGAAAATCAAGCAAAGCGAATAATGACCAGCAATGGTATTCATTTTCGGACAAAAGGAAAGTAAAGAATTTTAAAAAACTGGAAGAGAAAAAAACAAGAAAAAGAAAACATCAGAACAGACAAATCAATGAAAAAGAATTGTAATGGATAAAATCGAATGAACAGCTAAATTTATTTGAATCAACGAGAAGTGATATTCTTACAAAGATATATTGATTTTTTTCGAATTCTCTCGTTTTTGTTTTATATTTGTTTTTTTCTTATTTTTTGTTGGACGTGTTTTGTTTTTGTTGACTTCAATTTCAAGACTAAACACGAATTTTATTTTCGTCAGTAAAAAATTCCAATTGGTATTTTTTGTTATTGCCGTGTCCGTTCAGGACGTGGAGAATCATGACCCTCCCCATATTTCTTTTCCTTATTCTCTTTAAATTACTATGATTTCTTGCGAAAGATAGTGGAATGGTTTCCCGTTGGCTTCTCCGTGGTTTGGAATACAGAGCTATCTTTCTTCTAACCTGGGTGCTATTTAACTGGGAATTTGTAGATTCATTCCTTTTCCTAGGTCATTAGTGCAAAACTAAAAGCAAGAGATTAGGATGGAATTTGAATTTTGTACATCGATTCCATTTTCGGCGCCGATAACCGTTACAACTACGCGCAACATAGTCATATTTACCCATCACAATCTTCCGGTTATTTATTCGGGGGAAAGAAGCTTTGAAAATCATATTTGAATGAATATTTCATATATGAAGCGTGTAGCAATCGAAAATATAAAAAAATGAAAATGTTTCGGTCAGCTTTTAACCCAACCTTTTATCAAAGGGAACAATATTCATACTAAATAAATTTCTAAGAGACAGAATTCGACTTTAGTCACGAGGCTTTCAAATTTTTACTTACAAATAGGTTTATCTACCTTATAACTGACGAGCCTTTCTACACTTATGCCATTTTAGAAAATATATTTTAAAGTATTGTTATCGAGATCTTTAATAAACCACCGTCATTTCAATTAATCCTAATCCTCTTCTATAATTCGTGTCTTTAATCCTTCTATCGACCTATTAGCAATCTACCATTTTTTGGCAAATTACTAGAGGTTCTAATCAACTCCTAAATGAGTGCGCATCTAACATCATATCTGTCGCTTCTTTAGGTCTGATGTGTTAACTGTTATTCTGAAAGAGTCTGTCAAGCAATAGATAAACATGGCGAAGCTCGGCTTGTTGCTTTGTATATCTCGAAGGCGTTTAACAGTTTTTATTCACAAGTTAAAACGTTATGGTATTTCTGGACGAAGTTTTAATCTCATTCAGTCTTTCTTATCATATCCCAAAATGAAAATTGTCTTGAAACGCTACTCCTCTAGATCTTTTTGCATTAATGCGAGTGTCCTCCTAAATAGGCTCTATCCTTGGATCTTAATTTTCATCAAATACCTTCCCGATGTCAACAGTTCTCAACTTAGGATCTATGCTGATGACACAACTATTTACTCCTGTCTTGGTACGAAGTCTGATCAGTTCGATAACATCAAATTGGAAACTGATCTCAAACATGACCTACAATCTGTTGTTAAATGGGGCAAGAAAAGTCTTATTAATTTTAATGCCTCCAAAACAAAACTGCTCTCTTATGACGGAGCATTTTTGCCCTCTGTCAGCATGGCTGATGCTAACCTCCAAGAGAGTGACTCATTGCACCTTCTTGGACTAACGTTTTCAGCTGACATGAAGTGTAAAGAATATATTGAATCAAAAGCTAGGTCTGCTGCTAGAAAAGTTGCTTTAATGTGTCATGCTAGACAATTTTTCTCCCCAGAATCTATGTTACACATTTCTACCATTCGTCCATGCTTATAATATTGCTCTCACATGCCGTCTGGTTCTTCTGCTATGTATTTATATATTTTTGATAAAATTCAAACAATAATCTGCAATGTTATTGGACCTGACCTGGCATCTAAGTTTTAGTCCTTTTCCCACCGCCGTAACGTAGCTTCCCTGTGCCTTTTCTATAACTATTTTCATGGTAATTGTTCTCATGAACTTTCCTCTTTGGTACCCCGACTTTAGTGCTTCTGAATTTAATGCTTCTGAACTTAAGCGCAGTACTAGATTGGCAGCTAGGTCTCATCATTTTACAGTTGGAATTGCTACGTGTAACCATAAGTTCTACACTAACAGTTTCTTCTCTCAAACTCCTTGCTTGTGGATCTCTTTCAGCCTCTTGCTTTCCAGTCAACCTTGCCATCAAAATTTTAAATATAATCTCAATCTTTATCTTCTGTTTCCTTAACCCCAGTTCTTTTATTGTCCTCTCTCTTTAATACTGTTTTTCTTTTTCTTATATTCTTTCACGTTCAGTGCCCCCCCTTCTTGCGTCTTAGTGACATTATTGCCTTGCTTGGGGTGAAATGATTAACAAAAAAAAGAAAACTTTTAAAATTAAAAATAATATACTGACATCATAGTTTAAATGTGTCAATGGAAACTAGCCGTACGCTAGGATTAGGAAAATGTTTTGTTTAATTGCTAAATGAATGTTTTAAAACAATGTCCATATAAAACAGTAAAAGATTTTCAATTTTAAGTCGAGTTTATTTACTACAGAACTCAACTAAGTATTAAAGTCGGGTTCGAATTGGTGGCAAAATTACAATCACTAAATGGAATATGGAAAGAATCTAAAATAGTTGGCATGACGGGCAAAATGGGAACTGAAAAAGTTTTATTACTCCTCAGTAACGAAGAAATTTTTTTATGGCAATCAAGTTGATAGCATCCCGTATTGTATGTTAAGTTTGCAACGAAAGCTTGAAACTGGTTTTAAATAAATTTCTGATGGCTATAAATGGAAGTGTTTATCCATACACAAAGATTCGAGAACAGTTGCCAGCATTTACATACATTTTTAAACCAGAAAAGAATATTCAAACTCCCCCCATATTCAAACTCTACCCCCACCCTATATTCAAACTCTACTCCCATATCCAAACTCTACCCCCATATTCAAACTCTACCCCCACCCTATATTCAAACTCTACCCCCATATCCAAACTCTACCCCCATATTCAAACTCTACCCCCCCATATTCAAACTCTACCCCCTGTTCTTCACTGGGAATGCATTTGTGAGTAAACATATTCAGAAAACAATTTCAAAAGCAGATTTCATAGTTTGATCACAAATATAAACGAATTGTACAAAGTTTATAATTTTGCGCATGCGCACTCGTTTCTATTCTACACGCTTGCCGAAATATGTTCTTAAAATGACAGCGAGATCAAATTTACGGGCGTTCATCATCGACCGTCAAACAGCAAAACTCAAATAAAATCTCGTCATAAAACGTTCGACTTCAAACTGATGTTGAGCTGATACATCGTAAAAAAAAAACATACACCAAAATATCTCCAATTTGTTTCCGTTGAGTAAAAATCGCAGAAAATTACTTTTTAATCGACAAAAAAAATGAAATAGAGAAAAAGTAGATGTGAATTCCGTAATAAGTTCGAATAATGTTCAGCTTAAAGTATGTACTTTTGAAATGAAGTTGATTCAAGTAAAGAATCAATTTTATCGATTTAGTTCAGATCACTTAAAAAGCAGAAAAGTAACTCGTTATTTTCGATAAAAAGGGAAATGTCGCCAAAAATTAATAAAATAATAATAAAAAAATAAAACTCGAGAAAATATTCAAAGCATCGATTGAAGAATTTCGACAATTTTTACATTAAATAAAATATTTTCTTGACAACAAAATCTTCTTATGAAAAACCTCTAAATTCGCCTCGGAGTGCAGAATCGCCATTGATATTTTTTTTATTTCATAAATTCACTTTGATGACCATCACTTCTTTCTTTAAGGGATGATTTCTGACAAGAGACGTTATCAAAACATAAAGTGAAGCATAGTGATTTTAGAAATACTTGGAATCAAACGATTGTTGGAACTGAACCATTTTGGCGTCATTATTTTTTAACTTCATATTGCGAAGGTCGTTCCGAAAATAATGCCTCATATTTTATTTTGTTGGCCCATGGCTTTCTTATTATGGCAGTAGTGGTTGAAACGTTCTTACCAATAACAATTTTATTGCCTTGTTAAATTCCTGGCGAATCTCTTGTTTTTACTTTCGCACAGATGCTCTGAAAATGAAAACTTAGAAATAGTGGAGCAACGAAAAAAAATCACTCACTTTCCCAAGAATAAATGGCCAAACACTGATGATGCGCGGAAAACCTGTAAACAGTCATAACATAAAGAATAGACATTGTGTAAATATAAAAGTGGATATTGATGTCTTCACCGAATGGTGATAGTTTCATGCTTGAAGACAATCTAATTAAGTTACGTACTTACTTATATATATTTTTGAATTGGACATAATCCGACAATTTATTTAAAGACATTTATAATATAAATATGAAACTTTCACGGACATTCAGGCCGGTAAATGTCATTTAATACTGTTTATTATAAAACAGAGCATTTGCTTAAATACTTGTATCTATAAAAAGAACGTTAAACATATTATAAATGTCTTTAAACTTACTTATATATATATATATATATATATATGTGTGTGTGTGTGTGTGTGTGTGTGTGTGTGTGTGTGTGTGTGTGTTTAGGCAGTAAATTCTCTTTTAGGCATGTCTGATTGTATGTTACAAATATTTCTGCTTATTTCAATCATAATCCTTTCATATTCGCGAATATTTTTCCGTATATTTCAATTAAATAAGGCAAGAAATGCACCGTAAGAGTGAAACTCACTTTTACTTCCCAAGTAATTTCATCTCTTTCTGAGATCATCATTAGAGGTGCAATGGTAAGGCAAAAACTGTGTGTCGCTATCCATTACTGTTTTTTTTTCTTTTGCGTTTAAATGCTATGACTGACAGTTATGCTTTAGCGTTCATTAGACTACTGTAATAATGTTCTAAAATGCCTATAAAAAGAATAGTTTCACGCTCCCTTTAAGTTTCGGAGGCCTGGGCCTTCGATCAGCGGCAGACTTGGACCTTCCATCATATTTTTCTTCACTTTCTTCCAGTCGCGAATTAATTGATGAGATACACGGTGGATCGTCTCAATGTTTCTCGGGTAGTTCTTTCGAACAAGCTTGCAGCGTCTTGGCTCAAGAATTACTTTCTATCCCACAAGACACATCAAAACAAAAAAATCTGGGATAAAATAAAATGCGAGGCTAATTTTACTAATTTGAGACTTTCTCTGGATCAGCACCGCCTCGCCTGTCTACTATGTGCCGAGTAGTGGCGCCTGGCTCAATGCAGTGCCCTCTTCATCTACCCTCCATCTACCCTTCTAGATGATGAGTGCACTCGGGTCTTGGGCTCAAATTATGTGAGCGTCACAGATGCAGATGTGGAGCCTCCATTGTTGAGTTTGGTTTGCATCCTCTCTCCTGTCGTCATGGTGCAAGCCGCTTTCCAAGGAATGCAGCAATAAATGACATCATCAGAAGAGATTTGGACGTAGCTGGGTTCCTTTCCCAAATCGAACCCGTAAGGCCGTGACCGTGGTGATGGAAAGTGGCCGGATGGGATTACCATTTTCCCTTTTAAAATGGATAAGTCATTGATTTGAGATGCGACCTGTGTCGATACATTTCCGACCGGTAAAAGTTAAATATTCTTCTCTTGTGGACAGATTTCTTTTTTTACTCCAGTGGCATTGGAGACTTCTGAGGTTATTGGCCCTCTTTCGATGGCGTTCCTTCGGAGGGTTGAAGGGATGGCGTCTCGATAAAGGGACGAGCCTCGCCAAACGGAGCGGCTCTTGCAGCGTGTCTCACTGGCGATGGTGCAAGGTAATGCTTTCTCCATCATTGCGGCTGGCAGACGATAGCAAAAGAAAAACATTTTGTATAGAGACTTTGACCTGGATTCTGTTTATAGACATTAAAGTATACTTTTTCACCAGGATTGTATTTCTTTACTTGAATAAATTTTTCTCTACCTGGCTTTGTCTTTTTTGGTAGTAATTTGTCGAAGACAGATCTTACCCAACGTGCAAACATCACTGGCGATTGTGAGGCTGGTGTTCCGTTATTTGGGGTAATTCTGTATACCTGTAGAAACTTCTGTAGGGCTTCATCTGCAGGTATTTCCCTAGCTTTCTTTAGAACTCTTTTTAGGATGTCCACAAATTTTTCGATCTTGGGTTTTCTTACCCTTTGTATCTCAGGCCATTTCGAGAAACTATCCACTACAATGATGTAATGGTATCCATTACTTGTTGGAAAATGGCGGGCGCGACCTTAATCCCAAAAGGTAGTCTGTTAAATTTATACAGCCCCCGATGTGTGTTTATGCACAAAAGTTTTGACGTTTCTTTTTCTACTGGTATTTGCAGATATGCGTCGCTGAGGTCTATCTTCGAAAATATTGTGCTTCCATTAAGCTTCGCAAATATTTCTTCCGCTGTTGGTAGAGGATAATTTTAGTCTTTGAGTGCCGCGTTTAAACCCGTCGAGAAATCAGCACAAACACGAATTTCTTTAAACTTTTTTTTCACGTATACCGTATTGCCCATTCACTATACTCAACTTTTTTAAGTACACCGGTTTTCTCTAATCTGTCCAATTCTTTATCTATCTGTTCAATTGAGGCAAACGGCACATTCCTTTTCTTTTTGAATACCGCCTAAGCGTTTTCTTTTAGCTGGAATTTTGCCTCCATCTTGGTATACGTTCCCATTCCCGGAGAAAAAACAGTAGGAAATGTTTACCTTAAGTTTCTTCATTAATTTTTGGGCTTCGGTGTTTAAACTTTCTACCTTGTAACAGAAAGAATTCATCTGTAGATCCCATAATTGGAATTCTGTTATCCAATTCGTATCCAGTAAGTTCGTGGTATTTTCTATGACAAATAGTTTAGCTTTTCGCGTTTTTTTATTTAACGTGACGTTTGTAACAAATTCTCCAATAAATTGTATTTTTTCTCCCGTCACTGACCTCGCGATTTTCTTTGTCTTCATTAAAGTTGGTTTCCCCAACTTCTTCCACGTATGCAAATTTATGATAGATAGATCCGAACCAGTGTCAAGTTGCATTTTTATATTTTTATTACTTATTTCGACGGTAACAAATTTTCTGGTTATTCCATCTTTTACCTCGTTGGACTTTAATTTTCTTATTTTATTGTCTTTATTTTTTGACCTGCAATGCGTGCTTTTATGTCCCACTCTTTTACAGTTGAAACCTTTTTTATTCCTAAAATTGCAATATCTGTACCAGTGTAGTTCACCGCAAAAAAATGGCTTCGGGAGTTTTTGTTTATTTTTCTCTGGTATTTCACTTTTTGCTTGATAATCCGCAATTTTAGAATTCTTTTTGGTAGACTGACTTTCTTCTTTGTAACGTATTTTCTTTACATGCGAAACGCCAGACTGTTCTATCTTTTTTAATCTTTCTTTATGCTAACATATCTTGTGCAGTCTTCTGCCAATTTCTGTACCGTAATACTTGGATCGCTTTCCAATTTTGCCAGTACTAATTTTCTCAACTCTGCGTCTCTTTCCGATACCAGCTCCTGAACAAACACCAAGCACTTAAAATTATATGCGCTTAACTCTGCCAGCTTGAATTCTTCACAATGTTTATTCACATTGGCTGCGTACATTATATAGTCTTGTTTATCATCTTTCATCAGATTCAAACATTTCCACCTCTTGTGGAACAGAGATGTCTTTTTACTAAATAATTCACTTAATATATTTACCACCTCGGTAAATGTCAACTCGCTAGTTTTTTTTTCGGTAAAATGTAGTTTACCAATTTGTTATGCTCAGCAGTTCCTAATTTGCTTAAAAGAAGCCTAACCTTCTTTCCTTCAGACCACGAGTGTCAGTCCTCGTTATACACGTCCGTATATTTTTTTATAATACTCTACAAAAGTTATCTCTTCATCTGGACTGTACGTGAATATTTCAATTGAATTCCATATTGTATTCTCTGGGAAAAAAACATTTTGTAGATTTTTCTCTTTCCTCTTCTCAGTTATTTCCAGAATTTTGTTTTGAAACTCCCTATTCATCTGTTCCATTTTTTGTTGGAATTGCATTTGTCTATTGAAAGTTTCCTCCTGTAGCTGCATCTGGAATGTTGTTTGTTGCTCTAATATTTTCGTCTGTTGCTCCGACTGGAACTTAAAAAAATTCCCGGAATAGACTTTTGCATTCCTCCATCTTCGCAAAAAGTTTACACAATGTCTAAATACTGTAGAGGTGGGGGTCCTACGAATTTGCAATTCGTGACCTATTGGAGCAAACTGTATTATCGAGAAAAATATTTCTTTTCTCGACAGATTTTTTCGTCACTAAGTTGACGTCTTGGCTTGCGACAAACTTTGCCAAGTATTTTTTTTTAAGTGTGAATCAGAGACTTTGTCACCGAAATTATTGTGGCTTTCGAATTTTTTCTTCCTCCGTATGAGTGCGAATCCTCGTCGCCAAAGTTGTTGTGGAGTTATTTCGCCGTGGAGGCTTATATTTGTACTAAATTCGGTCCTAAAGAAGTTCGACGTACCAAACGTTAGGAACTTGATATAATAGGTATTACGCAGAGTAATCTTGTTGTGGTCGCTGACTACTTTCGTATTCGACTAACTGTCGACTACTGTCGTCCGACATCGACTGACCCTCGTTCCTCTTACTACTCCTACTTATATTAGGTGGGAGAGTCTAATAACTATAGAATAGGTGTGCTTCACCATAACACTATCTACACACACACACACACACACACACATATATATATATATATATATAGAGAGAGAGAGAGAGAGAGAGATAGATATAGATATTGATAATATTAGTAGTCAATATACATATACATACACACATATATATATATATAAATTCCAAGAGGATAGAATCCAGGACAGAGTAAGAATATAAAATAAAAAGCTCAGACACTAATATTCCATGAATATCATTTATTACATTGGAATCGTAATCACGATCCAATTCATCAAACCTACAAATTCAAAAAATTGTAGATCTGATGAATTAGATCATGATTACGATTCCAATGTAATAAATTATATATATATATATATATATATATATATATATATATATATATATATATATATATATATATATCCGATGCGATGAGAACGAAAGTAATATATAAATTCCAACGTTCGCAGCGTTAATTCAAAAAAGAGCTCGATACAGATAGTAGAGCGATAATTATTTATTTATTATAATTTTATCATATAGACAAAACCATTTTACTCACTACAAAGATGCAACTTGGTTTCAGTGCATTTCAACTGCACATCGACGAGTGAGGGTCGAAAATGCTTTCGACCCTCACCCGTCGATGTGCAGTTGAAATGCACTGAAACCAAGTTGCATCTTTGTAGTGAGTAAAATGGTTTTGTCTATATGATAAAATTATAATAAATAAATATATATATATATATATATATATATATGTGTGTGTGTGTGTGTGTGTGTACATATATATATATATATATATATATATATATATATATATATATATATATATATATATATATATATATATATAACAAACGCTTGGTGTTTAACACGCATTGTCAGCAGCAAACTGAATCGAGAAAGATATTTCGACGTTTATGATTTTATTAACTAAAAAAATAATTGATTGTTTTCTTTCATTTCAGCAATGACCGAAGCCAACAAATTTAGAATTTTAAGCATTATTAATGATTTGGAAAGTCAATCCATATTTCTCTGGACTCCAAGTCAATATTCCTGTTAAATTCGGAACATTTTATTTCTCAAATAATTGAGGACAACACAGATTTATGCAGGGACTTTATTTAAGATCTGTTAATATCGCCATAATTCATATTTCGATTCACAAATCATCGTCTGTTATTATAGAACATCGAGAGTCTGAATCCATCTCCAGGGAAATTATTCGATTTGACAAATACCATTTTAGACGATAACAGAGATGTTTGTCATAACTTTTAGTCAAAGTTCTTGTTCTGCACATCGCCTAAATCGTATTTCTCTTATGATTAAGTGCCTAGCATAACATGATGAAAAAAAAAAACTTAATAAAAACAAAGTTTTATCATCAAAATGTTTATGTTATTATTAAAAGGAAAGACCAAAGTATTTTATTATTTTTTAATCCTTTCTAGCACATTCGAAATTTTGGTTAAAAACTTGTTTTTTTGCGTTAACGGTCGGCGTAAGATTTGTAGTTTATTTTCTAAATCTTTTTTCCAGTGAAAAACATTCATTTGGAAATTCTTACAAAAATCAAATAATTGTCGGATTTTAATGAAACTTTCCTGAGTTATTCACAAATAAATGAAAATATTTTTGAAATTTTTGAAATTGAAAAACATCGATTCCAATCAATATAATTTCTGTTTAAAATGCAACAGAGTAATTTGCTTACTTGAAATGGTAAATTTAATCATTTAGCTTTCAATTAAAGCTAAAATGAAAGCTTGAAGAATGTTTTTTTAATTTTTTTAAATTCATTTTAAACCTTAATTTTCGCGAATTAGTGGAGATACCTACTTAATATTCACAAAAGGTGGCCATTAACGAGTTATTGAAGGGGACCTCGGTTCTATCAAATCACAATGTTTTGTCATGACTGTCACATCGTCCATGGTTTTGAAATTAGAGCTGTTTTCTTCTACATTATTTGCCAACAAAGAGTAGATAGTCCAGTTTTCTCTGTTATTTTACCCATACACGAGGGGAGAAGGATAGATCTATGTATTTTCTCAAAGGCATTAATGCGATGTAAACGCAAAAGACTCGCCCGCAATTTGAATACAGCTCGCCGATTTCATTTTCCATACAAATAACCTTCACGCCACCCACATAGCCATCATATCGTTTGAGGTAAGTAGAAAATCTTAATACGCCGACATTTTGTATGATTTGAATCGTTGCATATCGTTTGACACTTTCTTACTCATCAGCCTGAGTCCAGGGCACACTAAATTTAAGGGTTCTCACACAAGACAATTTATTTGGGAAGCTGAAAATTCTTCATCATAATGTCTCGATTGGGCGCAAAAATGATGTTTAGTAAATTAACTGATTGCTAGAATCAGTATTGATATAATTTAGATGGTTTTGGAGAGCCGACACCAAAGGGATTTGTTAGATGATCGTTCATACTGGGTCATTTGTAGCATTTTTGCGGGCTTACTTATTGTAGCAAAAAAAAGCTATAAACTTACTGTTGCAATCAATGCCTACAACCAGTTTCTTCTCTCTCGTCCGCAACACTTGTAGCCAGTTCAACATAGCAGTCAACCGTCTTTTTCCGCACTCGCCTGTTGTTTCGTTCATCCCGTTTTTATGCATTATGTTGCAAAAAATACATGCAACGCTGGACTTCTTTACCCCTGCTTTGACTGACCCTCTCAATCACCTGATGAACAGTTAGAGGCGTTCTCAAATTTACAAGCCTTGATAAACCAATGACATCCTCGGCTCTGTGTATATAAACATGTGCAGCATAATAAATTTAACATTGCCTTGACAGAGGACGAAACGCATCGACTTTTTATTCATATATATATATATATATATATATATATATATATATATATATATATATATATATGGGGGGGATAAAATATAATTTTATGTTATGTTATATGTATAGGGTAAAAGTAAAAAGTACTCAAGAACTGGGATATTCAAGTATAAATCAGTGTTGCCATTTGGTGTTGATTTCTGTGTTCCCATTGCTTATATATATATATATATATATATATATATATATATATATATATATATATATATTAATGAATATACACTAAACAACGCATTAAACTTAGCAAAATAGTACATCAATATCTCCAAAGGGGGGATAAATATAATTAAACACTTAAGAAATCAATAAAAATATGGGCAAAAAGCCGAAAATCAATAAAAAAAAAAGTGCCTAAATAATAACAATAATAATAACTTTGTCGTAATAATGGGTTGCTACGATGGTGCTTCGAAATCACAGGCATATACATAATCAATAAATTAAGACATTAATAATAATAATAACAATAGGTTTATTATACATACAACAGTCTATTTACCCTAAGAAACTTCAACGGCAGCACTATTGAAAAAAAATAAAACAAGAAATAATAAAACTCTTCAAATCTCTAACGGTTTACAATAGATATAAAAGAAAAGAAAATAAAAAATAGTAAATTTCTTAGATACAACATTCGACCTAAACAACGGATCCTACAAACCACACAAAAAAACAAACAACAAACCAATATACATAACAAAAATTCTAACCACACGCTAATGTATTTTAAAAAAATAGTTGTGTCTATAAATAAAAGAATTTTAACAAATCCTAGTAGCCTAAATATATTCAATGAAAATAAAAAAATATATGTATCAGCCCTAAAAACAGCGGATACTCAAACAAACTAAAATGTAAAAACGAAAATAATTAAAACAAAAACAACAGAAAAACAAATATAATTTACTTTTCAACAACGCTTATCGCTTAATTAAACATATGGAACATTATACACTGAAAATTTCAGCTAATAACTATGTTAGTTTGCTTATCTATTGATTAACCTTCGTATAATACGTAGTGATATAATTTAGTATTACAATATTGTATCATCAAAATATCGACGAAGCAGAAAAAGAAATTAGCGACGAATTTGTTATTTTTGTCGCTAATACATTTGACTAGTCTGGATTCTGCTGGAAATCAGTCGACAGCATGCAAAAAATAAAAATAAAAAATAAAAATAAAGAAGGAAAAATAGCTACAGTAAAAACGAAAAATAATGTGTGCTTTCAACTAAAAGAGAAATCCCATGATTGTCGTTAAATCGATTTTTGCAAACGCCGTGACAATGAGAAACCATTTTGAAATTACATGGAAATTTCACAGTGGGGATTTGATGCTTTTATCTGATCCTGTCATTTCATTTTATGACGAGAAACATTTTTAAAGTCTAATCGTCATTTACAGGGATCCTTAACATCCTTCATGAATCGGACGTTGATATATGCGAACTTGCAAATGATTGAAACAGACGACACAGCTTTGCGGTTTTTTACAGTAGAAAAATTAATGTTTTGATTTTGCCTAAAATTTGTTATTTTTCTCTTTTGTCATTCTTTTTGTTGACCAAACAATCAAGTAATTGTTCCTGTTTAAAAAATAATCAACTAATGGATGGCATCCTGTATATTTTAAACTAAAATAAATGAAAACATTTCAAAAAGTATCTGAAACTGACTGGAATATGGCAGATGACATATTTGAAGATTAAAAAAAAACAAGCGACCAATAAAAGAATGCTGTTTTTCGTTTTTTTTGTATATTCTCTCACACACAGAAGACTAATATGTGTTGTGTTCAAAATTAACGTAGACCTGACCATTAAACAAAAAAAACAAAAAAAACTAAGCATCTTAACTAGACTTGACACCTTGTGATTTCTTTTCCTATGGGGCTATGTGAAAGGACAGGTCTATATCCCCTCTCTTGCTATAAGCCTAGATTAACTTAAGCAGAGAATAACTGAGGCGCTGGAGAATGTTATGCAAGACATGCTACAGCGTGTTTGGCAGGAGTTGGACTACCAATTTAATGTTTGTTGTGCCAAAGGTGGTGCGTATATCGAACATTTGTGATGCTTTGTGAAATTGTTTATATCTACATTCATATTTCTTGTTCGAATCATTTATTGCTCGATATAAAGCTTATTTAATTTCGTTTGCCCGGGACATGTAGTTATTCAGATACTCACATTTTAATTGGTGTCAATTTTGGGGGAAAACCCTTTATAATTTACGTGACAGGCATCCACATATTCCTACTCACCCTGGATTATCGTAGGATGTAAAATGAATTTAGTCTTGAAAGAATAAGGAAATAGTTAGTTGGAATTCTTCATCTGAATCTCCTTGTCATATCTACAAAACTATTCTTCAGTTATCTTAGTGAACACTGACAAATCGATCCAAAAACACATTTCAATTCCTGTTCCCATATTTTGCTACGTTGCCGAGAATTCCATAACTCTTCATCTGATTTAAAGTTCGGTTCGGTCCAAGAAATCATTTGGCCTTGTAATGTTGACCTGTCAATTTCGAGTAGTTATCTGTTCATTTGCCCACACGATTTAGATGTAACACAGAGTCAGTTTTTGTCGTCATTTATCTGCAACCCAGGTAATCGGAGGGAAAGAAAATCAGTGGCCGATTTGCCAGCTTGAGCTACAAATAGCGAATTGGTGTACATTTGAAGACCAATCGTTAATAAATACGAATTTTTCTATATCAGGAGAGTAACGCAAATCAGCACAGATAACAAAATCTGTGCTGTTTGCGTTAAAAAGTTCAAAATAGCAAGATTCAAAATTTATTAGCAGTGGCCATTCAAAAGCGACTCCCACTGTCAAGCCACATTGATTGGTGGGCCGAATTCGAATTACAGCCGATGTAGCTATATTTTTTCTTTTTTAACTTCGTACTGGAAGGCATGAATCTACCGATTCTCTTGCCAGATATTTTGACAAAAATTTCGCTATTGTCATGCATCGCTGGTTTACAGAGAAGAATGCAGTCGGGCTATTTTAGAATGCTGCCATGTAATCTAGCATTGTCTGTATTTTGGAGGAGATGGGCGCTTACAAATGTAGCGAACTACCGCAGAGGGCAAAGAGGCTTGTATGTATTTTTTGCAATGTTAGAATAAAATCAAGAATGAAATAATTTACCTCCAGTGCAAGCAAATATTCGAACGTGCCTCAAAGGAGAAAGAAATGGCGGCTTCGCGGGTCACATATTTAAAATAGCTAGCTCTAGGAGTAAGATACTCTCTCGCGAGATTATCTTTGCTCAAATGCAAGTTTTGGCTGTCAATTTTGGCTGTCAACCCCATAAAAATGGGAAGAACGAGGCGACAGGCTGTGAGGAAAAAGAGAAGAAACTGATTGTAGGCATTGATTGCGATAATAAGTTTAATGCATTTTTTTTTTTTTTGCTACAAGCTATTTGAGATGGCGGAAAAGATGTTTTGATTGATCCCTGAATTTATTGGCATTGCCACCGATTTACCAATCATGGAGCGGAATGAGAACGCCGAGTT
This sequence comes from Acanthosepion esculentum, assembly GCA_964036315.1. Classification (NCBI taxonomy): domain Eukaryota; kingdom Metazoa; phylum Mollusca; class Cephalopoda; order Sepiida; family Sepiidae; genus Acanthosepion; species Acanthosepion esculentum. The sequence goes on from OZ038478.1 coordinate 3,105,664, forward strand.
GGTATGTGAGTTATGCGACATGAGGAGGATCGAGCGCCTCCTACCGTTACGATTGCGAGGGGTGCAGCTCTCGCTTAATACCGGCAACTAAGTAAGAAGCAGAGGTCTGACGCAGAACAGATAAATCAAACCCTTGTGACCGCATACACAACGGACTCGTTCAATGCCTTTGACCAGTTCATGATGAGGCGACTTCGTATTGGGGAAACTGTCGATGAATTTTTGGCTACAGCGCTACAGCTTAGCTCGGCTGGTTGGTGACCAGTTGCCTGAGCGATGGATATAGTATGTGCATTTGTGTCTGCGCACCCACACATCCAGAATAGAGACTATGACCAGGAGCAACTTCTAACCTGGACAACGGCCATTATGACTGGTAAACCAAAAACTTAGAGAGTCAGTCTCCCCATCTATTCAACAAACACGCGCTGAAACGCCCCCCCCCCCTTCCGGCATGCACAAGAATGGCATAATGTGTCATAAGTGATCTGGTTCCAACCACTTTGCTAAGGACTAAAAAAATGCCTGGAGAGAACAGATAACTGAGTGCACAGATCGCGCCGTGAAGTGCTTTGCTTTCGTTGCAACAAGGTTGGATACATCTGGTCTGAGTGCCGGGGGAACTGTTCAGGGGTGGAGATATCAATACCATTCCCCCCACCAAAGTAAAGAACGATGCACTACCATCATCGAAGTGCTCGTAGATGAACAGAAATGCGTAGCCCTTGTAGACTCTCGCTGCTCACAGACAGTAGTGAGCAGATCTGTATGCCGCCTTTGGCGATGCCGGGAAGTGAAGGTGCTGACAGCCGATGGAAAATCGCTGAAGTGTCATGGGTATTGCAGAGTCAAATTGAATGTTGGTCGTGCTCGACCCGTGATCATAATCCTAGTTGTGGATGGAACTGCTTTTGAGGATCGATGCGACCCGAGAGCTTGGTGGAATGTGCATCACTAAATCTTCCCCAAAAGAAGATATACTCCAGTGTGCTGCCATTTCTATCAACCAACCTGATTTTTGTGTGCAGTTCGACCACCAGAAGAAGGTTTGGACAACCTCGTCGAAATGGACCAGTGGTAAAACACCCGAAGGTCTGAAAAACAGTGTGCCGGAGTACACCATACCTGACGCTGTCTGGGACGAATTCGACAAAGAAATGCAGCTGTGGCTAGACAATGAATGACTGCAGCCATATCCTGGAAATGAGCTTGGTCCACCCAAGGGCGTGATTCCATTGGTGGCAGGGGTTCAAGAGAACAAACAGAAGGTTTAGCCAGTGCTTAATTACCGGAAATTGTATGATTTTGTGGAAGCGTTCACTACCGACGCGGATGTGTGTGCCCAGAAGTTCAGAGGATGGCGGCAGCAGGGAGTGAACGTATCCCTGTTAGATTTTCGAAACGCTTACCTACAGATACACGTTGACAAGGCATTGTGGCTCTTTCAAACTGTGCTGATCAAGGGCAAGAAGTATTGCTTTACGCGATTGGGATTTGGTTGCATCTCTCATTATGAAGGCTAGCATAGACTTAGTCATGTCAAAGAATGCGTCAACCAAAAAGGCTATATAGACGACATATTTGTTAACGAAGCTTTATTTTTTATACTCGGGCAAGTATAACATCTATCCAATTATGGACTTACTTGCAAAGACCCAGACAGACTGAAAGAGTACTGGGTCTGTATATCGGGGGGGGGTAGAATGGTACTCTCCGATGGAAGTAAAGTCCCGGACCTTCTAGAGGTCATTACTCGCCGAAGCGTGTTTTCTCTGTGTTGACGACTTGTGGGGCACTTTCCCCTGTGTGACTGGTTAAAAATAGCAACCGCTTATATCAAGCGACAAGAAAGCGCTTGAAAATGTCTTCATCCGTCGCATGCTGAGGGTAAAAGAAATGGATCCTGTTGGTGGGAACTGGTGTGTGAGTTGCTACGAAATGAAGATATGGATGGACGCCAGTTCGTTGACCACATGAGTGGCATTGGAAGTGAACGGGGCCATTGTTGCGTATCCTTGTTGGTTGTGTCCGGCAGGAGATGCTGAGAATATCAATTTAGCAGAACTCGATGCAGTGATAAAAGGCATCACTCTGGCCCTCCAATGCCAGATGACGGTCACCGACTATTCGTGGGTTTATCGTTAGATATCAAACACTTTGACTGGGAAGGCAGGTGTACAAACGAGGATAGCCAGTGAGATGTTGATAAGATGTCGATTGGAAACACTCTGCTCACAAGTTCACAAGTATGCATTGACAATAAATGTGAAATTGGTCAAATCAGCTCTAAATCGGGCAGACTGCTTCACTAGAGTGTCCTACAGGTGGTTGGAGCTGCACAAGTAAGGAGCCGAACCTGTACAACTAGGATGCGCCACTATAAGAAAGTTGAATATGAGTCAGGTAGCCAAAATCAACCACAGAAATGTGCACCCGGTTATGAAGAGGACGCTGTATTTTCCCAGGTCTGTCGACACTTCAGTATCAACAACAGTCGCAAAGTCAGTCGTCAAGAATTGTGAAGCTTGCAAATCTGTTGACTCGGCGCCAGTACACTGGCAGAAAGGAAAGCTGGGAGTGAAAGGCAACTGGAGCAGGTTAGCGATGGATATAGCACATTATGGCAGTGAACACTTCCTAACTTTTATTGATCATGGCCCATCTCGATTTGCAATATGGCGACCGCTTCGTTGACAAAACTCCACCAGTTTCATTAACCTATTAACATCAACTTTTGCGAGCGGGGGGTCTACCGACCGAAATCTTAACTGACAATGACACGGCTTTCTCATACGAGCACTTCATAAAATTCCTCAGTGACTGGAGCGTGCAGCTTCGATTCCAATGTGCTTATGCACCCACCGGGAATGAAATTGTCGATAGGAGTCACAGAAGCATTAAAACCATTTCCGCTAGAAAACAGTGCTCCATACCAGTGGCAGTCTACTTATATAACTTCACAACTGTCTACAGCGCCATAAGTATCACGTCTGCGTATGGGGCATCGATTCGACGCCTCCGCTTGAACCATGTAATACTTGAGCAGCTATAAGCGTTCTGAGAGCAAAGGAAATATTTGTCACAGATTACTTCCACAACGCAGAGAACAAATCACTGTAAGTTCAAACTCAAATATCGGGGGCAGAAAGAAATGCCGAAAACTCGATTCGCAGGTACTATCTCACAAATTCCAATGCACGAAACCAGTCAGAAAAATAACTCACTCTCCGACGAACGCAGTAGCCAAAATACCCGAATTTTTCTCCCCGATTTTTATCGGCCGAGCATTTTTTCCATTTGTCGACAACTGGGAGAGGACACACAATTTTTGCATATCAAAATACTTTTATAGCGACTCCTGCGACGGGCTTGTTTTTAATTTAAATATTCCGTCTTCAGCATGTCATGCTAAATACGTGCCCTTTTTTTGGTAAGTAATTTTCTTTTTCGTCACATTTTCCGTCGTAGGATACACGCGACGCGCTGTCGCTTGGTTTGACGAGGTAAGTCGCTGTTTTCTTCGCTATAGCAGCATACAAGATGGGAGACATTGTCTGGGTTAAGACTGTGCCAGGAAATTGTACGACCAAGTTTAAGAGGGGCTGCATAACCAAAGAACAGCTTGACATGTGGAGGACTTGTGTCCTTTCTGCGGTCTGAACATGGAGGTAATTGAACAGAAAGTGAGCTGTTAGTCGACTTGAGATCGATTTCGCCAGGCGATTCTCCTGATACCAGCAACGCGGAGTCTGGCGCGGGAGAACCCAATGAAGAGGCACCCCCCCTGGTTGCATTTGCTGTGATCATGAGATCAAGGGGGAGTGAACTACTGCATAGGCACCAAATGTCCTAATTCAAAGCCTGGTGAAAAGTAAAGGGAACGATTTTTTTTTATTAATATTTTTTGAATTGTGATTAGATCGTTATGGCATGAGATGGACTTATGTGCTGTACATCTTCAAAGGCTGAAATGATTAAATTAATTGTTTTCTTTTGATTTTTCAACATATTTGTTGTTGCGTATGTTGGCTTGGGAAAGTAGTAATTCTTTCAAGAAAGGTGAGATTGCAAATACTTACTGCTCTTAAGTAGAAACCTATAATTATACCAGACTTAATTTTATAGGAGTGATTTGAGTAGAAGTTGACCAGGTCGTTTTTGTTGGCAGCTTTTCTGTAAACGTCAAAGTTGAGTTCGTTATTTTTTCTGTGTAACATTATATCTGGGAAGGGAAGAGTGAAGTTGGCTTCAGGTTCAAAGGCGAAGTCTGTTGTAGGTTCAACGCTGTTAATGGGAATGATATGAATCCATCTCTTCTCTCCCATATGTTAAATAGTAGGGAAGACTAGGTCCTTCAGCCTTGGTTGGCAACATGTCCAGGAAAAGGACAACTCTGAATTCAAAACCGGTATACAACTGAATCCTATAAGAACCTACTTGTAATGGACACCTCATCAGCAAGTCCTAGCGAGAGCTGTTGCCCCCATACTTCCCACGGGACCTGGGTGAGTGTTAGCATCGGCATTCTGGTGGGCCTTCTGCTATCATTTCTCATGGGAGCTAAAAAACACTAAACTGAACATCTGGATACGCATCTGATCTTTCTTGCATTTAATTTTTTTGTTTTGTTTTTGGGGATTTTGTTACTGATAGTTCACCCACTAAAAGGCCCAAAAGCCACTCAATGTAGAAGGTTAGATTGTAAGAGGGACGGGGAAAGTCAGAGTATTATGGGGACGAGTCGGATAGATGTCGGTTGACTCTGGATAGGATCAGATTGAAGTTGTCAGGGAAGCATTCTCTCGGGAGTTTCTTCCATAAAGTAACAGTTCTGAGGAACAAGCTGTCTGAGTTGAACTTGCTTTTTATCACAGAAACGCGAAGGCGATGGTGGATGGTTTGCCATCGTGAACACGACATGGCGCGTCTCTGGCTGTGAAGGTCCGAGCTGGTGAGGGCCTAAGGAATGTAACTCATCCGAATATCTGCAATAGCATTAGCGATATAGTAGTGGAAAGCTGGCAACGTTTCGCTTGTGGAATAAGGGTCGCAGGATGGAGAATAATTCATCGCCCACAAGGCCGCGTAATCGCTTTTGCACTCTGTCGAGGTTGAACAGCGGAGGATTGGGCAAAAACCAGCCCAGATATGACAGCAGCAACCCACGATTCTTGCTCTGATCTAACTCTTATAAAGATAAAGCATGGCAGCTGGAGTTGTGTATTTTCTGGAACGATATTGATGTAATTTGAGTTAGTACCGTTTGTCTGTCACCAGAGACAATTCTAGTCAAACGCATCTGGTCACGATGAATAGTAATGCCTTCCATCAATTACTCCCGGGACTAACATAGATCAAGGAATGTCAAATCTCAGTTTCAGAAATAGTGTTCCATCTGTCTGACACCTGCTATCATACTACGTTCGAATTTCGATAATTTGCATCGCCTTGTCATGAGCAGTCTAGTCCTCTCATCGATTCACAAGAATGACAAAGCACAATTAATATATAAGTATTAGCATTTTGCAACATGGTTATCTTTTAATAATGTTTCCAGGTTATTTTTATCACGTGTGTGTGTGTGTGTGTGTGTGTGTGTGTGTGTGTGTGTGTGTGTGTGTGTGTGTGTGTGTGTGTGTTGCGCGCATGTGTGTGTCTGTGTGTCCAGAAAGCATGAAGACATTTTAAACCAGCTGTGCGGTCTTGATGTAACTTGGTAACCAATAAGGTGCAACTTTATTGCGCATGCCGGATCAGACACTCTCGACTGTGAAATGCTATTCATTGAGTTTGTCTATTGTGCAATCATTGCAATGACTGAATATGCATCAAGTTTTGCTTAGAAGCTGGACATTTTTTTCCACAGACAAAAAAAAACTTTCAGAGGATTCGTGATCGGCATTGTGGAAGAACATTAGAAAAATTAACGAAAAAATGACGACTGCAATCGAAGGAAAATGGCACGAGTCAGAAGAAAATCTGTGGATCCCACAAACTGTCCATTATGAAAATCTCGACTGTGCATTTCCTCGTCTTGTTTAGAGTTTTCTAAAACAAAACAATACATCACGCCCTAAAGTCAACATTTTTCTGCTGTGATTTCCAAAATTAAAATTATCGTTAAAAAGGAGATTTCGGGTCGTGGGCGAGATTAATAGGTATGGGACGAGATAAAAAGACTTGCAGACTGTTTGCAAAAAAAAAAACAGGAACTAGTGTGTAAGAACTAGGAATACTGGGAAGAGTATTAAGTTGTCATCGCACTAGGAGTACTTGGAAGAGTATTAATTTTTCATCATTCTAGGAGTACTTGGAAGAGTATTAAGTTGTCATTGCCCTTGGAGTACTTGGAAGAGTATTATGTTGTCATTGTCCTAGGAGTACTTGGAAGAGTATTAAGTTGTCATTGCACTAGGAGTACTTGGAAGAGTATTAAGTTGTCATCACCCTAGGAGTACTTGGAAGAGTATTAAGTTGTCATTGCCCTAGTATACTTGGAAGAGTGTTGTCATCACCCTAGGATTACTTGGAAGAGTATTAAGTTGCCATCGCCCTAGGAGTATTTGAAATAGTATTAAGTTCTCATCGCTTTAGGAATACTTGGAAGAGAATTAAGTTGCCATCGCCCAAGGAGTACTTGGAAAAGTATTAAGTTGTCATTGCCATAGGAGTACTTGGAAGAGTATTTTGTCAATGTCAGAGGAGTACTTGGAAGAGTATTAAGTTGTCATCACACTAGGAGTACTTGGAAGAGTAATAAGTTGTCATTGCCCTAGGACTACTTGGAAGAGTATTAAGTTGCCATCGCCCTAGGAGTACGTGGAAGAGTATTTTGTCAGTGTCCGAGGAGTACTTGGAAGAATATTATGTTGTCATCGCTTTAGCGGTACTTGGAAGAGTATTAAGTTGTCATCGCCCTCGGAGTACTTGGAAGACTATTAAGCTGTCATTGTCCTAGGAGTACTTAGAAGAGTATTAAGTTGTCATCGCTTTAGGGGTACTTGGAAGAGTATTAAGTTGTCATCGCCCTAGGAGTACTTGGAAGAGTATTTTGTCAATGTCCGAGTAGTACTTGGAAGAGTATTAAGCTGTCATTGTCCTAGGAGTACTTGGAAGAGTATTAAGTTGTCATCACCCTAGGATTACTTGGAAGAGTATTAAGTTGTCATCGCCCTAGAATTACTTGAAAGAGTATTATGTTGTCATTTTCCTAGGAGTACTTGGAAGAGTATTAAGTTGTCATTGTCCTAGAAGTACTTGGAAGAGTATTAAGTTGTCATTGCCCGAGGAACGCTAATTATACTTTAATATGATATGGCTGGATACTTTTCGGGTAGATCTTATATCTAAAAGTTAACTGGCAATACTTTAAGCTCTCAGTAATATTTCGTTTTTGTCTCCGTTAAAAAGTGTATGCACATGCATACGTGCATGTGTGTGTGTTCAGGTTTATCTGCAAATGTATATGCGTCTGGACCTTTGCATTCAGTGTGAATTTTTAAGTGCGTTTCCGCGCATTGAGTGAGTGAGTGAATGTGTCTCCCTATCTCGTTTCTATGATTGGCTATGTGCCTCAGTTTGTATGCGTGTGTGTGTCCTTGCATTTAATTTACGTGTGTGTGTATGCGTGTGTGTGTCCCTACTTCAAACTGTATTTGCATATGCCAATTAGTAAAACGGTGTGCAATCCCTGTATTGTGTGCCTCTGTGTGTGTTATGTGACTTTTGTGTTTATTTTGGCGACAATGAATCTGACCACAAATATCAAATATGACAATGTCTCATTGTTTTTTGTTACAAACTGTATAAGGTTTGCTTAATGATGAGAGAATGTTAGTTGTTAACAGTCACTTGACCGCCAGCAATAACGTCAAAACTCCCCGGTATTTCAAGAGCAAACAACGTCTAATTGGTAGAAGAATTCACAGAATTAGATATCAACATTTTCATTGTCTTTCTCGCTATTTCTTTTTCTTTCTATCTTTCTTCTATTTCGCCATTTTGTCTACTATTCATTCAAAAATATCTGGAATGGTCGTGTTTGGCCGTCAGTCACGGATACCGCTCTTATACATGAGAATCGGAGATAGGAAAGAGGCATTTAGAATTGAGAAATTAAATAAATAAATTTTTCCAGAATCTGCAGGAAATGCTATGACTGCGTTCACTGCTATACGAATGTCCTTTCCTCTTTCATACTTGGGTCCATAAAATATATCTATATTGCTTTATTTAGTGAAAGTGTAGGAACCATTAGTGATCCTTTCTGTGATTACCCATCTTGTCTGCGAAAGAACCGCTAACAACTGTTAGTTGACGTTGCCAAAGTAGCATATTAGAAAAGAACGCAAACGTTTCATCCTCTTTCCATTTCTTACTAGGTAAGATATGTCTCTTTTCTCTCTAGGGGACCTTTTGCTCCCCAGCGAACCTCGTGTCGCATTGAACATAACAGAATTGTACACAACATACCTAAGCATGAATACAGAGAAGTATATAAAGAACTCTTCTTATAAGTCACTCACAATCTTTCATTCTCTATATTGTACTTTTGTACTCTTTAGTTTGCTAAGGCAATAAAATATGTTGTTTTTATTTGTACATAATTGTTTGTATATTCATATTTCCTCTCGTTTTTGAGCAATCTCCAATGCATCTATTATCTGATCATACAATATTCCTCATCATCTATCTTCAATTTCACTCCTATTCCGTTAAAACTGGCAACCGTTGGCAAATTCTCAGAACTTTTCACGATTATACTTATTACAAAAAATATATATATTTCGTAGGATCTGAACTCGTGTGGTCAAAAGCATATTGAAAGATCCAACTTCTAGTGTTTTTAACACTTGGAGCATTTGATAATTTTAAATAAGAATCTAAGTCATTTACACTATTTACATACCGACGATTATCCTCATTTTTCTTGTTGTTATCACATCGTTTCGGCTGTTGTGCACTTCGGTCTTCATCGGCTCTATGTCGATCCAAGTAACTTTCTTGTTCTGTTTAATATCAAAGTTGAACATAAACTCTTTTGAACGCGTCAAAAAAGCTGTTATTGAAATAAAATAAAAGTAATTAAATATAAAAACATTACACATTCATAGAGAAAAATCTACGAGTTGCTTAAAGAGGGTTTTCTTCTACAATCATTTTCAACTGACCAAATCACAGATAAGGCACATGAATCTTGCAGGATTATTTTGAGCATGAGACTTTTCTGAAACAACCGTTGTATTTTTTGTTTCGTCAAATTAATTTTTCTCTGCGTTGTGCCTGATTTTAAACTCACACCAGAACAACAGTCGTGCGTGCTCCACAGATTTTTTTAAGAAAAAAAAAATAAGACTTATGATCAACGAGTCATTTGAAGATGTAGCGTAGAAGTCAAATAGATATATTTATAGTAGCACAAGATAATAAGCATCTATTTAAATTCATCTCGACGACACCAAATCATGAATCGTTTCAAATCCGACACTTCGAGATGCACAATTGCAAATATTCAACTCCGAAACTATTTTTCGTTTGATAACGTTCAAATTCTGTATTAAATAAAATATATGAACAACAACCGAAATTATTTTAAGTTATAATGAAGTGCCAGACATTTCTTTTGCATACTGAATGTTCACCAGTTCAAAAAACGGCAATTTGTACTCGGTTTGGTGAGGATGTTCCCATAAAATAAAAAAATAGAAAAAAAAAACAGGCTGTACATCTCCATTAATACGAGGACCCGATTTCATATTGATCAAATTCAAGAACGATTTAATATTAAAAATATGGACGCTGACAGGTGAATTACTTTCCAGAGAAACTTCATCTGCTCACGCGCATGCGCACAGGGAAGCATTGGTTTATTGAGTTAATTACCATTGTCACTCGTTATTCTGCGTGATTTCATCGAAACAAGAGGCATTGTTCGGAAATGAGCAGAGTTCATCTGAAATCCTCAATTGATGCCAAACAATTGCGTTTCCTCACAAATCTTGTCAGCCAATAATTATCTTTCCGGACTTTTGATAACCTGAGCAAAGGAACAGAAATACAGGAACGTTCAAAATTAAGTTCAATCGATTAAAGTTTTCCGTAATCAATACCAAAAACATTTAAATCACCTAATTAGGAAAAAATGTCTAATTAAGATAACATTATGGACAACAATGAAATTATTTTTATTAATTATTGCTTTAAAAATGATAATTTGTTTTTTGCTTTGTTTTGTTTTTGTTTTTTGAACGGAAATGTAAGTAAACTATAACTTCTTAACTGTTTCTTCACGCGTCACGCATGGCTGCATTTCGTCAGCTCCTGGGGTCGTTCAGATCTCCTCTCAACCCCTCAAAAACTCTCTTTGTGTCAATTTTTTTTATTGGTTAAATTATTTTATTTTCTGGCGTTCCTTTCTTTTATATTTTTTTATAACGGAAGTTATGCGTGGAGCCTCCCTGATTTTTTGCTAGCTTTTAATCACAAATAAGTAGGTTCTGCTCCTGCAAACTTTTGGCGTTTTGAACCGGGTTCAGTCTTTTCTTCTTCTTCTTTTTATTTGAGGGTTTCTTTCTCGTAGGTTGAGAGAAGTATAGAAAGAGAAATTTAGAGAGAGATAGAGAGAGAGAAAGAGAGAGAGAGAGATAAGGGTTTTAAAGGAAAGCACAAATGCCTTATTTTAATTTTAATTCTTTTTAGTTTTGTTTATATATTTTATTGTTATTGGGGACTCACTACAACCCATTCATGTCTGGTGCAATGACATATTTCCGACTAAATGGCTAGACTTGACTTTAGTCAAGGCTAATTAGTGGCCATTCTTGACAGTTTTACTTTTTCTTTCAATTATGGCTGCTTTCAGCTTTCTGTCGGGACCAAACATGGCATTTTCTCGCAATTTGTTTTTGCTTCAAGTTAGATATAGTCAAATACACATCAACCCCGTTGACAAACACTTCCTAAAATCGCAGAAAATATTCAACAGAAATACTCGAAAATTTAACTATAGCTACACCGCAAGCATACTATTAATCAAAAAATAACATAAAAGAAAGATAACACTACAAATACCATGTACACACAGCTATAACTATATAGCACGAATGCCCATTAAACATTAACTGCTTACAAAATAGCGCCATGTACGAGACTACCATAAGTTCCAAAGGAAACCCGGAAAAATATACTGAATAACGGTAGGTCCTTGAAAACAGAGACGCTACTCAGATAAACTAATAGAAAATATACAAACAGCAAAACCTTTTAAGGCAACTCAAAAACATAAAACAAAAACACCAAGAATTCCATGGAAAATAGAAAAAACAGCACCGAGGTGACCTTTGGATAGAGGAGAAGACTGCGATAATTACCTTTGCAAAACAAGTTAAATTCCTAAATTCCTCTAAGGTCAGAGTTCATTTTCAAATGCAAACAAACTACGCACCTACAACCAACTATGGCAAATAAATTAATAAAACCCCATAACCTAAATCTTATAAATTTGATTCCAAATAACAAAACTTATTACGAAAGGAAAAAAGGATACAAAACAAAAAAATAAAATAGATAAATAATAAATAAATACGCAATCTGCAGGTCATGACCATAAACAAATCTAAACATTATCCCTAAATAAAAAAACAAACTAGGAAGAGTAATTTCCTCAGTGTCCTATATATACATCCCACTAAAGGAGTAGTGGTATTTGGTCTGAAGTATGTTCTGAGGGTTGTAACTGACAGTCATCGTACAGTGTTCATGCCTTTGTCCTCACTGTCTATATATATATATATATATATATATATATATATATATATATATATAAACGCTAATGCTTCAGTATAAACAAAACTTTTGGGCCATTTTATCAACACCTGCGTTTCCGCATCATTCACATTGAATGGAGTATTCTGTTTTTCAGATAACTGAATGGACATTTTTTTTATATTCAATGCATCGGGTCACTTAAGGTTAATGTTATCTATTGATAGAAAAGCACACAAGTTCTACAAATTCCTTTTTTGAATCGTTATATCCACAAAATCTCATAAATTGGTTTTCGTAATCCTTTCGTGTAACGGATTCCTTTTCGTGTCTAAAATTGCAAATGAAACAAAACTCTGCTCTTTATTCCCGGCCTTGGTTCTAAAAATCAGATGACACCTTCAAGTTATCCAGTGTGTGAAATGAAAAAACAATGCTGGACGATTTTTGTTTTGTTTTTTTGTGTCGTATTTCTGCATTATGGAGACACTGAACGACCATCCGAGTTGTTGCAAAGTTTATTTATTTTAGATAGTCGTTCAAACTACAATGCAAAATGTCTTTTTTAAATCTCCATTTAGATTTTCGTCTTTTCTATGGAGAATTGATTGGCGCAAGAGTAATGCAAGTTAAACAATGACAAACGGACTTTATCTAATCAACAGAAACTTTTGCCGAAGTTTGCCAAATCAACAAATATTCGATACACTCTTTACAAAGAGCTGAACTAAACTAAATAGAACTTTAAAAAAACAACCAAGTGAAAACTGTTTGCTCCTGTGATTCATGAATATTGCTTTTATGCCAAAACTAGTTTAATTTATATGGTATATTAGTTTATTATTTACCGAAACTAGCTGATAATTCGCTCGTAAGACTGGAGACTTTAAACTAGTTTCTACAGGTGTTTGGCCCCAATAAGATATCATGGGTTGGATTTGAACGATGTACAGTGTAACCCGGATATAAGAGACCCGGATATAAGAGAAACCTGGATATAAGAGAGATTTTCTCTGGTCCCAAATTAGAGCCTGTGTTAATGTATATATAATAGACCAAACTCGGATATAAGATAAACCCGGATATAAGAGACTTCTTCTCCGGTCCCGACAACTCTCTTATATCCGGGTTACACTGTATTTATTCATTTATATCTTATTCGGAAATTTTTTACTGTCATGATCTGTTCGATTATAAATGTCTGGTAGGGTTTCACAAAAGATTTATATTCAATTCTTGTTGATTTTTCCTTGCAACATTCCTAGCAACATTTCAAAAGAAATTAACAACTCTATTTAGTATTTTGGGACACAATTTCAGATTGGGCGTTTCTTCCCTCTACGCCGGTTTCTCGGTATTTATCATAGTTCTCTTCCCCGTATCCGCTTCGTCGTTCGTTCCTCCTGTCACAACTGTACGTACAGTACGACGTACCCCGAGAGAGCTGTTGAGGACCGGGGGTGTTTGCGTGTTGTTGTATTAGAAACACGTGTGTAACTCCTGGTAGAATATTAAAATGTCCAACTACAAGAAAATGGCCGGACTTGAATTAAGATAAAGATGACAAAGAAGACCGATATATATATATATATATATATATATATATATAAACAAATATATATATATATATATTAAACAAAACAATTTTACAATGGTCATAGACAATAACATTTGTATGTGTGTGCGAATATTTGTGTTTGTTCTTTGGTGAATGTTCGTACGTACGTGTATGTGTGTATAATGTTCATGGTGTCTCCCACAAATGGGAAGACGCAGATCTTCTAAGAGAGCTTACATTGTAGTCGCTGAAATGAAGAAATGAAAAAGAGAACGAGGCGAGAAGTCGCCCAGTATTTATAGTATAGGGAGAATGACCCCTAGTGACAATTTGGGAATTAAGGAGGAGCTAACACCGACAGAGTAATCTCTCATCTCTGCGATGGTCTATTTATAATGGGAAATCACCAATCACCCACCCGGATGACAGCCATACTAGACATATGGGCACCTCATAATGGAGCACTAACACACCCGGATGTTCTTTCTCGTTTGAAATCCAACCACGCTAATATTATACACTGTGGCTAATGAACCAATTTCTTGTGGCACAACAAAGAAAAGCGTCTCTTTTGACGGAGTGATATACTCGCCTTCTCTCAAATCAAAGTCCTACATAACAAAGACGAACTCTATTTCGTCGAGAATAAGGCAAATCCTCTCCACCATTTCTACCATTTGACTCCGGTTCTGGTTCACTATGTCTGTCACAATTTCCTTGCAACATTCATTAGTGAAGCTAGGGAGGAGAAAATCAATGATTTTCTCTTGGCATTGCATAAACTAAACCATAAATTTATCCGTCCCACAATTTTGCTGCAGCAATAAACACCAAAGTATATTTCCAAGAGGACTTAAATGTTAATAAACGCCTTCGAAAGATTAACGTTTATTGTCCCTAGTGGCCATTGTTCGTAATACAAATGTAAACACAACAGTATTTTTTTAAAGAATTCATTTTCTAGTAACCTAAAAAAAAAGTCACAAAAAATAATGTAATAAATAAGTTTAGGTTTCAGAATACTTCAGCTAGATACCGACTTTATGATGTTAAACAAAATTATTCACTTTCTACTGAATTTCTGGGATGAGGAGTTATTATTTACAGTATTTACACTAATACTATTGTCTTGATCTTTGTTTTTGGCATTCCAAAGTTTCGACCGTTGTGCCCTCCAGTCTTCATCAGGTGCTTGTCGATCTTCATGGAATTTTGAACTGAACCATTTTCACTACGGGTGGGGCTACTAATTGTTGCACTGGCTATCTCATCTAGTTCTTATTTAATACTGCTTGGTTATTGCACGGCCCGCTTCCACTGAATCCACGTTACCACTGTCCGGACATGTACCGATCACGGCTCTCCACAATTTCCTGTCCTTTGTAGCTTAATAAATTTTGTCTTTTTCTTATCTCTCCTAAACTCTGTCCTGCCATCCATTTTTACATGCTCGTTATTTAGGTTCTGCGCTATTCTGTCCCTCTGGTCCTGTGAGTGTCAAATTTTCCAAGCCCACTTTTCACATGATGTGTCTTAGAGATCTCAGTTGTCTTTTTCTGATGTTAAGTACAAGTATCTTTTTTGTTTCAATTTTCTCTAAAACATCGTCGTTGCTCATATGTTCGGTCCATGGTATCCCCAGCATCCTTCTGTAGAACCACATTTCTGTTACTTTAAGTTTCTTCTTCATCTGTGAGAAGATTGTCTAGCATTGACCGCCATATTTTAGGTCCTTTTTCCTTTGTCTCTAGCGAAATGTTTCTGCTTCTTAATACTTTGCTTCGAATTCACCATTGCTATACCACTAATCCACTCGTCCTGGGGGTGACGAGAAACCACACCCGCGTCCGGGGTAAGACGATAAACTACACCTGACAGCAAGGCCTCTGATCAGAAGGTTTTGAGGAGCGTGGAACCACCTCTTAATTGCTGGTGTTCCCAGGTCCACTCTGACCCGGGGTGGTAGCACCTGTTAGAGACCCAGCTATGGGCAAATAGTTAACCCCCTCGGCACAAACTGGGGTCAAAACACTATGAAAGTATAAAAATAGGTTTTAATACCAGCAATACTTTTTTGAAAAATTTTTACGAGTAATACATTTTTTGAAAAAAATATATTACCAACAATAAAAATCTTGTCGGCATTCAATAACCCATTGAGGTGTTGATATGCTGTAAAACAAAACAAAATAAACCAAACCAAATTCACGAAATTTTATCCACTAAGCTACGGAACAAAGTAATTACGAGTTCAATCCCGGGAAGGATAGTGAAGACTTAGGGCAAAGAATAAGGGCGAGGAATATTTAACAGTAGTAAATAAAAACCGACGAGATATCTTTAGACATGGACAAAGGAATGAGAATATTCTATCCTGCTAAATTTAATAAATGGTTTAGTTCGAAATTTCATGAAGGTTACCCAAATAGACAAGCACCTAATGAAGGCCGGAGAACACAACGGCTGAATCATTGTGATAACAACAAAGATGAGGACAAAGTTCGAATGTAGATCATGGAAATAAAACATTCAATTTAACTTAACGAATATATAGCAAGAATACATTTCAGCATTATATTTACATTGTAAATCGAAAAGATTTGGATTTTCTAAAAACTCGTATGCCAAAAACATGGGCTTCGAGGTTTTAACGTTAACCATAATAAATTTGATGTCCATTACTAACAGCCGTCCTTTTATGGTTACATGACGATAGAGAAAAAAACATTCAGTGAATTATATTTTTTCTAAACAGTGGCTACGAAGCCAGGAGCAAATGAATGCGAGCTCCATCGAACGCCTCATGAGCCATATAGCAAAACTCATCATCTGAATTCTGAGAAATAGAACGCACAACAGAAGCGGACCATAGCTATGATAAGGAGAGTGTATGTTCGCCAAAGACACTGGAACAAGGAATGCAATCTTTATGCCCAGGATGCTGTCAGAAAGAGCAATACAAATGCAGAAGGACGTGTGCCTGGGTTTTATAAATTATGCAAAGGCGTTCGACAAAATACGCAACAAAGGTCTGTTCGAACTGCTCAGCAACATTGACATATTTGGGAAGAGGGCATTAGAATAATCAAGAACCTCTACTGGCAGCAAACTGCTGACTACAAATAGAAAATGAGTTCAGCATATATACAAAAACAGAAACGAGTGTAAGACAAGGATTTGTCTTCTCACCGGACTTACTCAAGCTGTACAGCGAGGCATTTCTGAGAGAATTAGAAGTCCTACAAGCATTCGATATTGGCGGCCACGATCTTAACAACATAAGATATGCAGATGACACAGTGTTTCCAGCAGACACGGAAAGAAAACTACAAAATCTCCTACAGAAGGTAGTGGAAGGAAAGCAAGAAGAAAGGACTAAACACAAGCGGTAAGAAGACAGAATGCATGGTTGTTAGCAAAAAGATGAACTCAAAAATGCAAATTACAAATTGGAAATGCTAAAATTAAACGAGTACAACAATTTAAATATCTGGGAAATCTTCTAACAGAGGACGGAAAGTGTGACACTGAAATCCGAAGACGCATTGGGAGAAACAAAGATGCCTTCCAAAAGCTAAGCAGAGTATTCAGAGACGGAAAATATTCGTTAGAAACAAAGAAAAGCGAACTGAACTGTTACATGATATCTGTCCTCCTGTATGGCAGGGAATGCTAGGCGATCTCCTCATAAATGAAGAGGAGACTTGAAACAACAGAAATGTGGCTCTACAGAAGGATGCTGAGGATACCGTGAAGCGAACATTTGAACAACGACGAAGTTTAGGAGAAAATGGAAACAAAAAGGAAACTGATACTTAACATCAGGAAGAGTCGGTTGGAATTTCTGGTTTACATAATGAGGAAGGAGGGCTTGGAAAATCTGATACTCCCAGGACAGATTGAGGGCAAGAGGAATCGAGGAAAGCATACTTGATGAACAATGGATGGCAGAACAGGGTTCAGGAGAAATAACGAAAAGACAAAATTTATTAACAGCTACAAAGGACAGGAAAGTGTGGAGGGCTATGATCGGCTACATTCTCAGGAGAAACGCCACATAAAGAAAAAGAAAGACGGTAGAGGAAAAATTATTTAAAAAAAATAAAACGCGGTTGCTTTACAGAAGTTTCCTTTATAACAAAGTGGGAAAATATTTTTGTTGTGTTTTTATTTTACTTAAGATTTCTGACAACAGACGAAAACGACATTTTTTTTCAGTTATCTGCGCCTGTTGGGGAATAATGCTATGCGGTGGAAAGAAATTTCGGAAGAAAGATTTTTGTTGCGTAAACAGTTATTATTTTATTTTTTGTTTATTTATTTATTTATTTATATTTACATTTTTTTATTTCAATCTGACTTTTCGGCAAATCCCGATTAACAGTCAAGAATTCCTCGATGAATGCCTACAACAAGTCGTAGATTACTGTTTAAAATATCTAAAAAGGTGGCAAGTTTTCGATCAGCGCTAAAGAATATAGTTAGACAAAGATACACATCTCGAAGTTTTTAAAACCGATATTTCAGCGACTGAAAATGAATAATCCTAAGTATAGTGTGACCTAATGTTAAATTTTAAAAAATGGCGGATACAAAGATTGCATTTCGCCAAATCTGAAAATCGTGAAGAATTTATATTTGATTTAACCGTGGAGAATTCATGGCGGTTATAAAGGAACTGACAAAATTTTCTAAAACCAAATTCAACTAATCGAAGTTGTAAGAATAAAAATGTAGTAAGAAAGCAAATCGACGGTAGCAACCAATCACCGAAAGTGTCGCATCAATTTCATATGAAATAACATAAGGAAAGTATTTTTATTGTTAAAAGTTTACTCAACTATTGGGTAAATTGTTGAACTTTTAGTGATAATTTTCACCTGTTCAGTAAGCAGAAATTCTTCAATGATTGGTGTTTAAATTTGAATAATACTAACTACCAAAGCTTCTTTGTCATATTGCCGTATCAATTTGCGAACAAAAATCAACAAATTTTCATTCTCAGTGCCATATGCTAATTCCATCCAAATTCCATTTGGGGTTCAAAAAGCGAAGCGGAAATGGAGGCAGATGAAGAGCATCGCATGAAAAAATGTCTTTTCACATTTGGGAGGAGGATGAAAGACTCTTCACATTTGGTTTAGAAATTTTAAAAGATTTAATATCTCCCAATATCTACAAGTTGTTCTTTTGACTGAGGATTGATTTTCAGATTTTATTTTTAACTCGCGAATGTAGGTTAAGTCATTCTTTGCTTTATTTTCAAGCGATCAAACGTTGTCGACAGTTTTGTAGTGAATTACCACTGCATACATTGATGATTGCTACCAACTCCAGTATAACCATCAGAAGATATCATTGTCAAACCAAGTTGTACTTTGAACAAATATGGCTCTTTAAGCCGGACAAACATAAAATTGATGTAATGGAATAACCAGTCACCCCCATGAATGATTACACTATAGGTAGTAAGTACCTATAAAGACCACTGTCTACGAGAGACTCGAGAGAGAGGAGTGATAGAAACGACGCAAGAACGTCCGACCTTCCAGTTAGTGGCACTCACTACTAGATTAACCTGTGTGTATAACTGTACCGTATTTCATATTGTACTTGTTGTGTACAATAAACCTTTCTTCTAGTATCCACCTGGTGTTATGTGTTTATTCCCTTAGCACGGAATATAACAAAAATATATGACACAAAGTTGGCCGACATGAGAAGCATATATTTTGTTGTCATTAGGTTTATTTTTGTGGCTGTTTGCATATCTTTTCCGTGTGTATCGGCTGACTTTTTCTTTTCTTTTAATTATTTCACCTCAAGCAAAAGGCGAGAATGCCACTAATGCGCAGAAGATTACATGGAGTGAAAATGAAAGACAAAACTGAAAATAGGGAGGATTGAGGAAAGGACAAAAGATGAACGGGATTCCAAGAAGACAGAAGATGGTGATTGATGTTGCATTTAAATTTTTAAAGATTTTAGTTATCAGGAAAGCAAGTAAACAGAAGGGAGTTCCACGGGTGGGAAGTGCGAGAAAAGAAACTTTTGGGATTGAAGTGGCAGTTGTATTTAGCTATTGCAATAGTAAACGGGTGGGACCTAAATGCCACTCTAGTAGCACGTTTAAATTCATCTTGTCGAAGGAACAGGAAAAAATACGTCAGAGCAGCTACTATGAAAATATTTGTAGAAAAGGCAGAAGGATGCTGCGTCGAGTCTGTGAGAAAGTGACTGAAGTCGATATGCCGGGTCAGGATCGATTACATTACAGATCCTTCTTTGGATTTTGTTGAACTTTTGTGTAAAAGTGACATGAATTCTCAGTACTTAGTGTCATTTTGTAGTCGGTTGCAACTCTGGTACTGCATTTTACTTCTTTAGCCGGGTCAATTCCTGACACAAACATTACAACTAAAGATCATACAAACTGGCACCTATGCATATAGTCTGCAAGTTCCACATCTGAATATTTTTGGACATTTCTTTCGCTATCTGAAGAAACTCTTTCAATAAATTTTACCGAAACTTTTCATAAGAATTGTGGCACGAAGAAAAACTTGGCTAACAATTGAGGAAACTCATTCCAGGGCCTAAAACTGTAAATTCGATAAGGTCAAAAAGAAAAGTCTATCATTAGTCCGTGATCGAATATTGCTGCCTCATATGTTCTCGTGCTCCTACTATATATTTGGAGATTCTTGACAAAAATCCAAAGAAAAATCTGTAATGTCATTCGTCCCCTCCTGGCATCTTGCCTTCAATTACTTTCCCCACCTTCGTAATGTAGCTTCCCTGTGCCTTTTCATGGTAATTGTTTCTCCGTGGTACCTAATGTTTATGAATTTAAGCGCAGTACTAGATTATTTTACAGTTAAAATGGCTAGAAGCAACCATAAGTTCTCTACTAACAGTTTGTTTTTCTCGGACTTCCCGCCTGTGGCCTCTTGCTTTCCAGCCGACTTTGATCTTCAACAATTTAAATGCAATGTCAATTATTATCTACTGTCTTCTTGAGTCCTCTTCTTTTATTATTCTCACTCCTTAATGTTTTTTCTTTTTATTCTTTCAGACTCAGTAACCCCTTGTTTCTGAGTGGCTTTATTGCCTTGCTTGGAGCGAAATGCGTAAAAAGAATATTTGAATCTAGCGGGTGTATGGATGCGTATAAGATTTAGTACACTAAAAATGTGTTCATATCATTTTCAAAAGGGAGTTCATTGGGATGGGGGGAGGGCAGCCACTCTCCGACAACGGATCTGAGCCCGAGTAACACTAATTAGTCGCCACTATATATATATATATATATATATATAGGAAAGATGTATGACAAAGTGGAAAAAGTTTTCGTGTGACGCGTTTTGTCCGATGACGTCTTAAGGGAGGAAACGCGTCACACGAAAACTTTCCCCACTGACTTCCGGCATTGATGACATTGTTCGACGTGTTTTTCCGCTCTACCAAAAAGTCTACTTTTGTTTTCTTGTTATCTCAATTCTGTGAAAACCTAAGTCAAACGTGCAATATCTGCTGAATTTGGTAAATAATTAATAACTTTATCGCTCATTACAAAAACTGTACATTTTCGCTACGTTCGAGTATCAAATAACATATGTAGAAATACAATGGAGGCCACACATCAAATCGAATAACAATCTAATCTGATGCAAATGATTTTCATTGGTTGGATATTTTTTGAGAATGTTGGTTATCATCCGCATTAAATAACATTGATTATTCTCAAGTAATGTAGGACTTCATTTGATCGCTATCAAACTTAACTAAGCTGTGGAGCATAGTTCAGCAAGAAATTTCCCTCGTGAAACTTGGTAAACCACATTTGATACATTCGATCATTTACAGTCACTTCTCCAGAAACTGCGCAATTTTCTGTTTCAGTTGATTTTTTTTCTTAAATATGCCAGAAATCTTATTTATCAATGTCAGAATTTAGACGCAAAAACGTACCAATTTTTTTTTCAAAAATTCACAGCGTTCACAATCAAAATTATTATTTTAATGTCGTTAAAACTAAACGCTATCTAATAACTAAGATAAAAAGTTACAATTCATTCGAACTCCGAATTTTTTAACCGCATCTAAAACTCAAATAAGTTCTTTATATATTTATGGACGACATTGACAATGGTGTAAGAATTAGAAAACTAATTTCGTCAACCAATTCAATCTAAACAAGATACCGTGCTCTTGTGACATTAGACGAGAGGTCTCCAAAAGTAGTCAATAACAATCCTTTTGAGCTGATGGGACTAGCTAAGGGGAGGGTGACAAAGGGTGATAGATAAATAAAACTTGATGTGAAGCAATTCAATAAAAAAGACATGACTGATGCTCATCTCCTGGAGAGTGACTAGCTACGCCTTCTCAGGCGACCATGAAATGGAAAAACTATATTGAATCCATTGCTAGGTCAGCTGCTAAAAAAAGTTGGTTCACTCTCTAGAAACTATCTTACATATTTACAAATCTACCATTCGCCCATGCTTTGAATATTGCTGTCACATCTGGTCTGGTGCTCCTGCTACATACTTAGAGATTCTTGATAAAATCCAAAGAATCAGCAATATTATTGGTCCTGACCTGGCGTGATGTGACCGTAAGTTCTATACTAACAGTTTCTTTTCTCGCACCTCTCGCTTGTGGTACTCTCTTTCGGTTCCATGCTTTCCAGTTAACTTTGATCTTCAAAAATGTAAATGCAATGTCAATCGTTATCTACTGTCTGCCTGATTACTCTTCTATTGTTCTCGCTTCTTCATAATCTTTCTGTTCTCCTATTATTTCATTCCCAATCTTGGTGACTTTATTGCCTTGCTTGGGATAAATCCGATTGAAAAAATATATTATTTTTTAATCTATTTATCTATGTTATTTATGAATTTCTTTTCTCATTATTATTCGAACTAGAATAAAAAGAGAAAGAGAAAAAAGGAGAAAGAGAAAAAAAGGAGAAAGAGAAAAAAGGAGAAAGAGAAAAAAGGAGAAAGAGAAAGAAAAAGAAAAAGAGAAAAAGAGAAAGAAAAAGAGAAAAAGAGAAAGAAAAAGAGAAAGAAAAAGAGAAAAAGAGAAAGAAAAAGAGAAAAAGAGAAAGAAAAAGAGAAAAAGAGAAAGAAAAAGAGAAAAAGAGAGAGAAAAAGAGAAAGAAAAAGAGAAAAAGAGAAAGAAAAAGAGAAAGAAAAAGAGAAAGAAAAAGAGAAAAAGAGAAAGAAAGCGTAAATCTAAAATGAATCTTATCGAGAAACTATTGAGCAAACAAAAAAAAGCGGGGAAGATCAATGGAATTTCGGCCTTAAATAAAATTAACAATTTTTATTCTTTGGGCATACCAGGGGTGATGTAGAATTAAGGATTTCATGAAAAGGGGTCAATGGTTTAAACGTTTGGGAAAACCTGACTTAAAAGGTGATTAAAAAATAATTCCCTTTTTTATGTACGATGGACTCTCCAGTCTTGTAAAAATTATAGTCAGACGGGAGAGTCCATCATACATAAAATAGGTAGTTACTTTTCAATCACCCTATATAGACTATAAAAAAATGATTTCGTCATAAAGTAATATCTAATAAACTCACAGACCGTCGTGAGGTCGATCCTCACTGTGTCTTCCATATTAGTAAAATGTGAAACAAATTTACTGAAGTAGCCTCAAAGAGCATTAATTACTGTAGAATTAATTCGATCTTCATGTTATGCTTCGTAATCGTGGTCTTGTACCAGACTTGATTTAGTAAATATAGCCGTCGGCATAAATTTAGTGGCGATCACAACTTTTCTCGACCTTCTATTTTTCCTGCAATGTAATTCCTATTGAATAGAATTAACTGAAGCCGTTTTAATGAAGCTCAAAATCGTCTTCAACAAAAGCTAATGATTGTAAGAAGTTTTTTTGTTTTTTATGTAGACAAAGTCTAAATGCACATTTGTTCTTGCCGACCTTCTCCCCCCTCGCTGAGGTCAAATTTCAGCGAAATGAATTTTCTAAAAATAGGATAAATGTTTCTGCTGTCTTTCCCTCCCCCCTATTTTTTTTTTTACATAATTAATTTTGCTGAATGGCGTTTACAACGACGACAGAAATGTAATTACTTCACAACAAATTAAGTCGGACATTTTTAATATATGCATTTCAAATTTATTATTCGGAAATCTCTCTCTCTCGCGCGCATAGAACAGAATTTTTTTTAATATTTATAGGGGAAGAGTGCTCGATATCAGAGATACTGCATTTGTAGATATAAATATGGACGTAGGAATCAACAACGCATAGAGACTGTCGGGAGATCGCATTAAGGCATGACAAAGTACCACTACTCTTTTAGCAAAGTGCATATAGATCACTTGAGGATTAAGAGAATAGAAAACCGGTTCTTCCCTGTTTCTAGTGTTGATGGCCAACTCTGAAGATTATTCATAGTCTAGCACTTTCGTCCCAGCCCTTCAACCTCCGACGTCTTACTCTCTGGGTTAAGGTGTCTGCTCGGTCTTAACCGAACTTAAAGGAGTGACCGTAGGTCCCCTTAGCATCCGTAGATCATTCGACCAGTCCACTGGTTTAATCCTGCTTCCTGCCCACGTTGTGTTTGGTTTGATCCAGAAAGCAGAAGTGATGTTCATCCATTCACGGTGGACTGACGATGTAGACACGGCTGGAGAGTCTGTGCTAAGAAATTTAGAATGTACCAAAAAAATATAAAAGCCGGACAAACAATTATTCAATGGTTGAATTGTTAATGTCTTTTATATAGCAGAAAAGAATAGTATAGAAAAGAAACGGGTTACAGAAAAGAAAAGTAATTGACATAAAAACTCATACACTGGATTCTAGATAGAGAGAGAGAGAGAGAGGGTTGTGATTAGCTTGTTGCGATTGAGAGATAAAGATTTCTGTGCGCGGCTTAAAGTTTATACTTGCGTTCCTCCTCTGTGGTAATAACAGTAGTAGTAATCTCCGTGGTAACAGAAGCATCGGAACTTATATTAACAGTACGTTAGCGGGGTTTTTGTTCCAATCCCTGACGTCACTTCCAGTCTCCGATATCTCTCCACCCGGCTCGACTGCACTCGACGACAGATTATTGTAGCTTGTTCGACGTTTCCGTTTCCAGTGGTAGTAATAATAGTAGCAGTAGCAGTCTTAGATTGTTGGAGGAGTAATTCGCTTCTCCGTACTTATATCAACAAAATATGTTAGCGGGCGTTTGGTTCCAATCTCTGACGTCGTTTTCAATCTCCGACGTCTCTGTACCCAGCTCGACTGCACTCGACGGCAGACGAGCCAACCACTCTGTCAACAGATTTCTGTGCGCGTTTATATAGATAAACCTGGCTGATCATAAATCGACCCTTGGCCCACACAAGATTATCACGAGTGCTGCCTTCAACCCCAAATCATGTGAATTTCAAAGTTCCTCATAGCCTTAGTAAGCTCTATTTCAAATTTTAACCGATAATAATTATCTCGATCATCCTAATGACCCAATTCCAAATGGGATAGATCAGATTCCCATCAGTAAACCAAATTGTTCTGATCTAATTTCGCTGTTCAAATCTACTCCAATTTCAATAAAAAAAATGTGTGTGTGGTTCCTAAACTCTGTTACATAGTTGTGACTGCTTATTTAATGCTTATTGGACGGAAATGTCAATATAGTCTTTCCACTTCATATCAGCAGAGAACGTGGGTCCGAGGAGGCGGAAAGAGTCACTTTCCTGGAGTTTAGCATCAGCCATGCTGATAGAAGGCACCGAGGGGTCTGCCGAATTCCAGCCTTGTCCCCCAAACGCAGAATTTATATTCGTCAGTTTTAGCCTCCATTCTGTCCGAATTTGAACAAGGTAAAATAACGAGTTGAAAGGTTGTGGGATATATCACTACCCCCACCTTCACTTTGACGCACGCGCGACTTTTCACCCCTTCCTCTCACTTTCGGCCGGTTATAGTAGTAAACCGTTGTCTTAGCCGAAGATGAGGAAGAATTCATATTTTTCGCGCGCTTTTGCGTTGACGTCACGGCAAATTTGGCTTTTCAAAATCAGTCGCCCCCAGGTCTTTGACCTGACCTGGCCGGGCAGGCTCAGCTTATTCTCTCGCCGGTGAACCCATAGATACTGGCAGAGAATTTTATTCGGCAAAACCTTGTCTAGACCTCATGGCTCGTCGCTTTATCTTAATACATACGACACGGTCGTCACCTTCATGACAGAAGCTAACATCTACCGAGCCGCCAACTTCCAACCTGATGAACAAGCATTTTTCACATTCTTCGAACTCATCCTCTCAGAACCTGTTACTTTAAAAAGAACTACATACACTCACAATTATAAACTCTCGCAGTGAGTATTTTTTTCCTTGCCGTACGTTCACTATGCATTACAACTGACTTTCTGAACCTTTCTTCTCGAAGAACTTCGTTCCCGCCATCTTGAATTTAAATTTTGGCGCGGAAATCTATTCTTGTCAACTACATTTTCCAGTACATTTACTGAAGGTCTTCACTCAAGACAATTAAATTTCATTCACTACAATATTTCCAGTACCTTACTGAAGACAATCTACTTGGCCTCTTCTTCAACTACATTTTCCAGTACATTTACTGAAGGTCTTCACTGAAGACACTACTTGTTAAACTCTAATAAAATTTATGTTTGTTCTTAACCTTTTGTTGTTTTTGCCTGTCTACTTCTTTTCACTTTGTACGTTTGTACGGTGGAAAGAGCACGTCTTTATATTTCCTTTTTTTTTTCACTTTGTCTGTGGATTCGGTAGTGGAGTGTGTAGCGTCTGGCACAAGGCCTTATTTTCGTAAGCCAGATCTGCACCGCTATCGGGTCCGCAACAAGGTTTTCTATATTCTCTTTGAAAATGTAGTTAACGTTGAATTAAATGTCATTTTTACTAAATAATCAACAAATAAAATGTTTTATCGTAAAAGAAATTATGATTTTCAGATGCTTTCGTTTAAAAGAAAAAAACTTAAAATGCCAAAACAGAAATTATTTTTTAAAAAAACGTCTTGAAGCACGAATCAATTTTATTCTCACTCGTGATTAGAGTCAATTTCCTTTCATTCCCAATTGCGTGCAAAATAAAAGGTTTACGATTTCTTGTAATTAAAAAATATTAGATCATGCTGATATTTCAGATTTTACAAGAATATAACTATAAAGAACTTCGACAAAATACTTCATCCAAGAATTAAACCTACGTTAACTGGCAAATAAAAAAATTAAAAAAAAAAAAGTTCTGACGATTTTTAAATGGCAGTTTAATTAAAACAAAGAGAATATTCGGTAAAGAATAATTTGCATGTTCATGTATTAATGAAAATAGATTTGCATATAATTTATTTTTCGTTTATTCCTGCAATTTCTAAAATGGAAATTTAGAAAAATTCACCGTTTTAATAATAAAATCTAAATTATAAAACGTAAATAAATTTCTTTTCAAACATCGCGACGTGTTCGAGTGAAATTACCGCCTCCATCTATTCCTGCGGTTTGAAGAAATGAAAATAATGATGGCGTTGATGAAATTGCCCGCCGCTTTCAACTGACAACTTAAAACAGTATCTGACAAATTATCGGCGTTTTCTTTCTACGCATGCGCGTTCCTCTACACATGTCACTCTTACGAAATATGCCCAAACTGGAATTTTTATTAAATTTATTTAGAAGGTAAAAATAAATGTACAACGTTGCTTTTATTGAAGTAATTTGGCGCTTCGCCAAAGAAATAATGATAAACAAGCTAACTTCCAAGAGACCTCGAGCTGCATTGGGTGATCTATATTTGTGGCCTTTTGACAGGCTTAGTCAATATCAGTTGAGCATCTCAAGAGTTATGGTCAACAAACTCGTCTCGTGAAAATAATCGTTAACGATCTTCTATCAGATCAAACTCAGTGCAGTAAAGATTTCTGATATGACGAGTTAATTTTTGCCGAAACGTTTGACATGAGGAATTATCACCAATAATGCTCACGTTTCAGCCGTTGTACTCTTCGGCCTAGGTAACTTAGAATTTCGTACCAAAATCAATTATTCAGTCCTCGGGGTTCGATTGCTTTCATTTTGTAGCTAAGGGGCCCAGCTAAAAATACTCAAAGAACCTGCTGTCCATACAAACACAGAGTGGCATTCAAAAGCAGTTCACCCTCTTACAAACAAGAAAGCATCACCAAGGACCGTATGTATTATAGTTAAGGTAAAGAATACGTGGGGGGGTAGCTATTGCAAAAAAGCAAGAGTGGAGGTATATTGAAAGACGGGGTGTAATATTGAAATCAGGCATGGCCAATCATATATAGCATAGAAATGAATATCATATAGTAGCCTCTGATGAGGAATAAAATGTCAAGACACTCAGAGTGGTTTCTATGAAGCCCTCTCTTGGTTAAGATATGCTCTTCTTGTGTGCCTAGTCAATATAATCTGATTAGCTAGATATAGGATATTTAGTGTCAACCAGCCTTGACCCATCCCCACCTTTTTTCGGCCTTGTGCCACAATTACTGTATTCAATCAGTATTAAATCGTAGACACTCTTACAATTCCTTTGAGTGCAGACAATAGGTTTTAGACTTCAGAATTTTCACACTAAGTTGTTCAAGAGCCACATTGCTTGGTGGATTAGTTCCCTGGCAATTGGGAGTTCAATCTCTGGATGGGTAACACAAAGCAACACAAAGGTGAAAAAAAAAAAAAAAAAAAAAAAAAACAACACCTCTTGAGTATTAATTGATAAGAGTTATCTCCCTTAAGCATGGAGAGCAAGATGAGAACTATCTACTGCTACTGATTGAATAAAGTGTGTGATTCAAAATTACAAGTAGGAAGATATACTCACCTTCTTCAGTTGTTCTAACAACCAAGTTGAGGACACTGGTCCAAATAGCAAAAGGTATAATCAAGTTAATGCAAACCCAATGAGGATTGAATCACTAAACTGAAAATATTCTGTGAGAGAAACTTGAGGACAACTGATGTAAAAATCCCTTTTTAGGGATCACCTGAAATCCAGTGATTTTATAGCAGAAATCAATGTCAGGATGTGATGACACCAGCTGTATTGTTTCGTATATTTGTACCGTCTTAAAACAAAATCTGCATCCTGAGTAAGATGATAAACTACATCCAACAGCAAGGTCTCTGGCCAGGAGGTTTTGTGGAGCATGGGACCACCTATTAATTGCCGGTGTTCCCAGGTCCACCCTGACCCAGGGTGGTAGCACCTGCTAGGGTCCCAGCTATGGGCAAATAGTTAACCCCGAAACTGGGGTCAAAACACTATGAAAGTGTAAAAATAGGTTTTAATGCCAGGAATACTTGAACAAACAAATATTACCAGCGGTACATACTTGAAAAAAAACAAATATTACCAGCGGTAAATTGCTGCAAGGAAGTATTATATAGAAAAGTATACACATTAGAAATCCATTGGGGCCTTTTCAATGAACGCTTTTCATCACTCGCTACTAAATATATTTCACTTTAAGGTTACAATACTTTTTCAAAGTCAATATAATAAGAACGCTTATCCTCTGAAAAAGAGTAGGAAACAAGTCGGACTGCAGCTAAAAACAGGATTAGCAAGTCAATGTTTCTGTAACATGACCAAAATCATTTTATGCCAAGTCAAAAAAAAATAAAAAATAATAATTTACACACCAAAATTTATGTACATATCTGACATCTGTATGTGCCATTTTCTTTGCAATCTGTTGCCAAACCTTGTCTAATAAAGTACAAACACAGCAGAAAGTTCAAATTAGGTTGGTCAAATCTAATTCAAATTTTCATTTAATCAAATAACTAGATTAAAAAAAAAAAGACTTGAAATTCTTTTCATCCAGATATTTTCAAAATAGGCGTTTAACAGACACAGCTTTGAAAATAGCCAATAATGATGCTTAAATCTGACCACAAATATTTCCATATTTAATGACAGCGAAACATCATACCCCCCCCCCCCATTAACATTTAATATTACTGTATGATGGAATTGGGTTTAGTATAAAAATACTTGTCTATGGCATTGAGGTAAAAATTAGCCAAGTAAATACCTGAATTTGACATTTAATTCCTGAGTGACATTTTTTTTTTTTTACCTATTTGAGGGGAAATAAATGGTTGAGGAAATGTGACATGACATCAAATGCAGTACTTTCATAACATTTATGTAGCTTAGCAAATTTCAGGTGTATTATGCCGACATCTTGAGAAATGTTTTCAAGATCAAGTTGTTAATCCTAATAAAGATTGAAATGCGATTCTACAAGAAATTTGGTCAGAATGACATTTTCAAAGAGACAGGAACTTTGGCAATCTACAATTAACAAAAACACCAAAAGATATAAAGAATGTTTTTTGCTTTTTTTTTTATTTAAAATAGATATTTTTAGATGTTTATTTTATGTTGCTGGTTTTAAACCATGATGCCTCAACTGTTGAGCAATTGATTTGGCTAATTTCTTGTTATCTTTGGAAGAAGACTTTTTGATCTTTTGCAGCTGAGGAAACAAACTGGCAGGTAGAAGCTGGGGAAAAAAAAAAATAAAAAAATAAAGAGAATATATTGCACATTATGTTGAAATTCTACCTATATTTATGACATATCAGTTGTTATACGCTCCAGCATTCTTCAGGTGATGAACATTGGCATTTCCAATCAAAATTCAAAAGATGAGGACATTAGTCCGAACAATGTAAATAGCATGAATATCAATGGAATTATTTACAAAAATATTCCAAAAGAAAAGTTAATTTTGCTCTAAGAATTTGCTGAGGTCCATGGAATTTATTTTTTCCTTATAGAATTATTGATAAATCTTAAGGCACCATATTTATTATCATTTTTTTCGCCATAAAAAAAAAAAAAAAAAAAATTATATATATACATATATATATATATATATATATATATATAATAAAAGTAAGAAAAATAAAAATTAAAAAATATTACCCTACATTTTATACCCCAGTGATTAGGTTTTGATATACCTTAGGTTAGCTATGAGTACAGATACACTGATATCTATGAATGTATATAAGTATACATTTATACCAATTCACCCCACCAAAAAATGGAAGGGTGGCCAGTATTAGATTAAATACAAGATCCAATATAATGAAAGGCTTTCTTCTTGGAAGCCATTTATAGAAAAATCGTTTAAAATTATTTACAATTTATTTCTATTATACAAGTACTGTGGGTAATTCAGTTCACCTGTCGTTTCCGATGACTGAAATGAAGTAAAGTGCTTGCTTTCATCCAGTCTTCCGGTCTACCAACTGAGCTAGTGACCTCTCAGTCTCGTTAGTACGTACGCCGTCACGCCAACAATGCATCTCTCTCATCTTCCTCCCTGACTCGCTATTTATATCCACGTCAAGGCCAACTAAATTTGCATACAAGACTTACTTCTCGTTCACCAGAGACTTCAGGTTTTATAAATTCAAGTTGGTTTGAATTCTTAGTCTTTTTTTATTTTATCCTTTGTACATCTGCCCGTGATATGGGAATTTCAGAATAATCCATTTCTCTTTTAATGCCTGTCGCGATCTTTCAACAGGACCTGACACGCCAAGTAAATTCGCTTTGTGGGAGGTAAGTCTTCTCGTTCCTCACAAGTACATTAACAAGATAACCTGAAAATAATTTCTAATTACATATTTAAGTATTTAATTATTTTATGTCAACTATTGGTCCATTTATGATCTCCGAAGTGTAACTGAATATGTATAAAAAAAACATTTAGATTACTTCTCAAATTGTTTACAAATGTTATGGTATGTAAAAAAAAACAAAAACAAGGGCAAGTAACTCTTATATCATTAACAGTCTGTTCATTCAGTTCATGTTAAAATCACTTGTTCTTTTCATGAACAATCTAGCAGGATTCATGTCCATCCTAGGCTGGTAGAAATCATTAGCCATAAAGAATAGTGTTATGATAGGTATTCTCTCTGACAGATGTAGTCTTGTCAAGAGAAGATCTCTCTCATAGGTATGGCAATACTGCTTTTTCATCATCATGGCTTTGCAAAATGAAGATCACAAGGGAGTCTGTACACGTCACTTGCAGAAATGTTTGTGACTGATAAGTCCAATGCGGGACAGTCATACTCGGTCGCAGTAGTTGCAACTAAAAGTCTGGCCTGGGCTCGATGGCATAGCATTGCAATACTTCTTCTTCTGCCTCTTGTCCCTGAGAGTGGCCCTGCAGGTATTTTCAAAGGAGGAGACAGCATGGTTGGTGGTGAGACGCCAGGTGTCATGGTTCTCAGCTAGGGTTGACCATTGGCAATGGTTAATATGACAGGCAACAAAGGATTTTTTCAGGCAATTTTGAATCGCTTCTTTGGTACACCTCTGCCACAATAGCCAGTCGAGAGTTCGCCATACAATAAAATTTTAGGCAGATGATGTTTCTCCATCCTGGAAACATGTCCAGCCCAGCCCAGCTGGGACTTCAGCAGCATGGCCTCAATGCTGGTGATCTTCGCCTTTTCAAGAACTTCAATATTGGAGACAAAGTCACTCCAGTATATGTTAAGGATCGTGTGAAACCGTTCAAGGTGTTGCAGATGGTGTCAGTAGGTGAGCCAGGACTGAGCCATAGAGGAGAGTGGTGAGGATGATAGCTCTATACCCCCTAATCTTAGTGCCGCCTTTCAGGTGGCTGTTGTACCACACGTTTGTACAGTCTGCCAAATGCAATGCTCACCCTTGCCAGTCTGTTGTCGACCTCCTTGTCGATCCCAGCATCCGATGTGATGGCACATCTAAGGTAGGTAAACCAATGGACTGCCTTCAGCTCAGTTGCGCCAATGATGATGTGGGGAGGGTGATACTCATCCCAATGCACAGGCTGGTAGTGTGCCTCTGTTTTCTTTAAATTGATTTCAAGCCCAAAAAGATTGGCAGCCTCTGTGAAGCAGGAAGTGGTCAGCTGCAAAGCTCCTTCTGTGTGGGAAACAAGAGCAGCATTGTCAGCAAAGCAGAGGTTTCGGATAAATTGTTCCAGGGGCTTTGTCTGGGTTTTTAGTCATTGTAGATTAAACAAGCCACCATCGAAACGGTATCTGATGTAGACTCCATGCTCATCAAGATTTTTCATGGCTTACTTGAGCATCATGCTGAAGAGAGTTGGTGCCAGAATGCAACCCTGCTTTACACCGTTGGTGATTGAGAAGGGCTCTGAAAGATCACCACTGTGTCTAACTTGGCCACGTTGATCCTTGTTCAGTTGGATGATCATGTTCAGAAACTTTGGAGGAGAGCTGAGTCACTCCATGATCTGCCACATTCCTCTTCTGCTGTGTCGAAGGCTTTTGGCAGATCAATGAACGCCCCATACAGCCCCTTGTTTTGCTCCTGGCACTTCTCCTGCAGCTGCCAGAAAACAAACATTTTATACCATACCTAATTTACATATCACTACACCTCCCTGAACCTAAAATGCTTTATACCCTTACTTGACCTTTGACTTCTACAAACAATTCTGGGAGACAGTAAGTCTATTTTTTTTTTTTTTATAGAAGATCTAGGTCTTAACTGATTCTCCTCATTTGAATCATCATATCTCCAGTCACTCTCATCCCCAGATTGTTCATCACTACTACTGGATACACTCATTCTATCCTCCCTCTCTTGTTCTTCACTTTCATCTCTCTGGTGGTCTTCCTGATCACTCTCAATACTGGATTCATTCATCCTTTCTTGTGCTGGCTGTTCTATATCTTCATGCTCTCTTGTGGTTCTAAATTGGTCTTTGTGAAACAGTATGCCATGTCCCTTCTTTGTTAATACAGCTGTGTTAAATCCCATTTGCACCACAAAATTCCACTTTTCAGGACTTAAATCCTTGTCCTTTCTGTACCACAAACTTTCATTCATTGCAAATGACATGGTAATAAGAGCTCTTATTTATCTTCCCATCAATGCAGATGGGCTTTGTCTTCTGCCTGCATGCAGAATAGCTCTATAACTTAGGAGTAGTCTGGGTAAATAACTATATCACAATCCACTGGAGAGAATACTTTTAATCCCATTTTTACAGTTTGAACCATTCCTTCCACAATTCCATTTAACTGTGGGTGGTAAGGTAGTGTTTTGTATGAAATGCAGTAAATACATTTTAACCATGCATATAAACTTTCTTCACAAAACTCAGGTGCATTATTGAAGACCAAGTTTATTGGAACTCCATTTCTCAAAGACACTATCCTCAACACCTGCTTCACAGTAGTGGCTTTTCTATCCTTAACTTTAATAACTTCAGGCCAACCTGAATATAAGGCTAAGAATATCAGAAATAGTTCTATAGTTCCAACACTTTGGGACAGACCATGACAGAATTCTTTTATGCCTCACACCCCGCTGAGGGCAAAAACAACTCTGTAACTTCATTTTCTCCTCCACTAACTTTTTTTAAACACTCACTGACACTGTGAAACATCTAAGCCATGTTTCCATATATTCAGGATCCTCCAGTGTGGCTCAGTAACCAATTGGCAATGACATATTGTTATGATAGGTATTCTCTCTGACTGATGTAGTCTTGTCAAGAGAAGAAAACTCCCCCATAGGTATAGCGATACTGCCTTTTATAGAATACCTAATTTACATATCTCTACAAAGAAAAGGAAAAAAAAAGAAAGAAAAGGAAAAAAAAAGAAAGAAAAGGAAAAAAAAAGAAAGAAAAGGAAAAAAAAAGAAAGAAAAGGAAAAAAAAAGAAAGAAAAGGAAAAAAAAAGAAAGAAAAGGAAAAAAAAAGAAAGAAAAGGAAAAAAAAAGAAAGAAAAGGAAAAAAAAAAGAGAAGGAAAAAAAAAAGAAAAGGAAAAAAAAAAGAAAAGGAAAAAAAAAAGAAAAGGAAAAAACAAAGAAAAGGAAAAAACAAAGAAAAGGAAAAAACAAAGAAAAGGAAAAAAGAGAAAAGAGAAAAGGGAAAGAAAAGAAAAGAAAAAAGAAAAGAAAAAAGAAAAGAAAAAAAAAAAAGAAAAGAAAAGACACTGCTGCAATTAAGTCCCTCCTAATAAACATATGTGGAAAAAAAAAAAAAAAAATTTAGTATCAACTTACTGCCAAATTATCTCCTTTATCAACAGTCATGAAACTATTGAACAACCGTAACACTTGCTCCAAAAATTTCACTTTCCCTTCTCCAGAATCTAGCAACTGAAAAAGAAATTAAGTTCTTTATTGTTTCAATCCCAATATTTGGACACATCCACAAACATTCACTATAAAATCTAGTCCCCTATTTAGTTAGCCAACTTGAAACTAATGTTTTCTTCTAAGCTTGACAAGATTTTTCTTTCACAACAATTTTGAATTTTCATCTCATTTTGTAAAAAATTAAAAATTTATTTTGAATTATTTTGAAATAATAGAAAAATAACAATTTTTATACCATTCTAAATTCAAATCAGTAAACATTTCAAACTTTTGATTTTCACTTGCGTGAATTCTTGCTCAGTTATAATCAAGTCAAAGCTACAAATCAGAGATATTTAGCATCTGGGTATGGAAGGGAATTAAGAAGATTTGGATTTAAGAAAATAAATAAATAATAATCAGTGGCCAAAACCATCAATGAATGATGAAGATTTCAAAGCTGTGATGGAAAATGGTACAAAAGCCTAAGTCAGATGAGAGAGAACCTGCAGCAAGAGAACGTTCAGTATATCAAATAGCATCATTATAAATCATTTAAAAGTATTTAGCAAAAATGTTTATAAATGGATTAAATTTGAATCAAGTGAGAAACAAAAAGCAAATATAAGGAGATCTGCAGGAAGTGTGGATAAAACTTATCTGTGCACATTGTACTGTCACTTATGATGAAATGTGCATTTTTTTAAAAATTGCCGATGACTGGATATGGATAAGAAGTCAAAAATCAATCCAATTTATGCTAACTGCTATAGAAGAGTTACAAGTAATTTGGTGAAATAGAAGTGACTTGATACAGCAACAAAATAAAAAGGAACACAGACAAGTGAACCAGCTTGCAAAATTGCATTCAATTCACACTTCCCAATTTTGAGTAGAAATGCCATTATTTGGGCGCATGTTCAAATCCAGCCACAGACTAAAAAAATGATGTATTAAAGATGGAATTCAACCTTCATTGGGTACCAGACATTTGGTTTTTGTGCTAAATTCACTAAAGTTTTGTAATTACTGAGTTTAATCATGATGAAAAGTTTCATATAACTTTATACCAAACTAAACTAAGGAAATATATCTGCCTGGTTATATGAAATAATGGTTAACGAGTTTATCTTACAAACTCAACAATAATTTTTGACTAAGAAAATTAAGTGTGGAGTGAGTAGCCATGGTCAAATATAAAATAAGTAACAGAACTGTCCAACAAACAGAATTGACAAAGTTTGCAATAAACAATAACAAGAAAAAGAAAAGAACAGGGCAAAAAGAAATAATCTAAAGCAAGCAAATAATATATGCAAGGCAAATTAACAGTAAGAAGGCAGAGCATCAGTAATATGGCAAAAAGTTCACAAACTAAGAATTGGAGTTGACACACAAAAACAAATTTGGACAAGTGAACGTAGCATTCCGACTTCAAGACAGACCAGGACTGAGATTATTTACCTCACCTCCCTACAAGGTAGGATGTGGCACAAGGTCATTTTTATGTGGGGCGATTCTGAGCCTATAAGTTTGGGCAAAAATTCCCTGTAGACCCTGAAGGCAGAGAGTTCAACAAGTCAGCCCAAACCATCTGAATCAGAAGATCTGGACCAAGTCATATGCAACTGAGAACCAGCCTATTTTATTGGTTAGGAAGAAATCCCAGCATGCATTTTGGGTGCTGCTTCTGCCTAAAAATTGGGGAAGGAAAAGTGTTTAGCAGTCATTCCTAATGGGATTTAAACCAACATTTCAGGTTAACTTTACATTTAAAAAATGAACCTTATTTGTCATTTATCAATGGAAAAATATTAATAAAATAAT
This sequence comes from Acanthosepion esculentum, assembly GCA_964036315.1. Classification (NCBI taxonomy): domain Eukaryota; kingdom Metazoa; phylum Mollusca; class Cephalopoda; order Sepiida; family Sepiidae; genus Acanthosepion; species Acanthosepion esculentum. Next base: position 3,141,994 of record OZ038478.1, read on the forward strand.
AAATAATAACGTGAAAGCAGATCATAGGATGAGTAAAGAGCCGATATCTGATACATGAATTAAACTCAAATTTAATTTTATGGTAAAATTTGTCAAAAAATTTTCTTCAGAACATTTAAGAGAAAAAGACTTACCTTAAGAATTGCAGGAACAAAATAGGAAGCAAATGTTTGCCAATCTGATTTTTTCACAATTTGACGCTAAAAAAAAAAAAAAAAAAAAAAAATTTAAATAAATGTTAAATTTTTTTATCCAACTGCAACATTACAACCATTCAGCTAGCATTTATCAGCACCCCCCTTAAATCAAGTTTTATTAACTCTATGCTAAATCGCATTTAATTTGAAATAAACATCATGCCTTAACAATGAAAACAGGGATTAAAGTTTCCACAAACTTTTATTTAGAAAACAACACTGAATACATAGAAGAAAATGAAAAAGAAAAAAAAATTTAATAATGTTCAAATTCTACTCATAAAATGATAAAGCAACATTTAATAAATCTCATCAGTAATATTTATTGGCAATAATTAAACTGACGTAAGAAAAACAAGGAAATAATTCTCAAGCCACATTTGTCAGAATCAAAATATATTGACTTTTTATCAATGGGTCCTGTTCATAATATAAATACAATGTTCACAATCAATCCCTGAATGTTTAAAGAGTTATTAGTATTGTTGTTGTTTTCAGTAACCAATCCAGGGTTATGAATTTTCTCTGAAATTCCTTAAAGCAAAAGTTGAAAAAAGTGCTGCCTCGTGAACATGTAACTATTGAATGAATAAAAAGTTTTTTTGTCTTTTGTCTTTGTTTCACATAAACTTTGGCACATATCCAGTATATTTTAAGACACATGATAATGATTTTTATTATAACCAGCATCATAATTGAAATTATTAAATTCATCTTGTTTGAAACAAAGGAATAAGTCTTTTAAAAAGAAAATGAATCATTTAAAAAAAATGGAAGATTTTTGGGAGAAACCCACTTCCCGATAGAAGAAAAATTCTCAAATACTTACATTTTTTCTGTCTATCATACTGAGCAAAAGTCCACAAGCTTTTGTCTGAAAAAAATATGAAAAATTATTTTAAAATCAGATTTTAAAAATTGCATTGTTTTTTTTGTTTGTTTCTGTTTTGCCAAAAATGAAATGTTTTTGTGCATCAGTAAAATGAAAAGAAAAAGCTAAAAATATTTTTTAAATAATTTGATGTAGTTAAAAAGAACATTCAAATATCCTGAATTCAATATATACAAGAAATTTGCATTTTTCCAGAATCCCAAAACCGAAACAAATTTAATAAAAACTAATTTTTATATATTGAAGGTCAGAGTGGTCGTCCATAAATAACTAAAAATAGGCAAAAACCCATGACTAAATATTGCTAAACGAATTCTCCTGATAAGATTGTCAAAGTTACCTCCCTTATCTCCACATCTTCACCGCCCCTCCTTTCATTTTTTCTTGTATACACAGTCAATAAAAAACAATCTTTCAAGTTGGAATATATTTTTTTTTTAATTTCATATCCTTCAGGGTTTAAAGGAATATTCTATCCAAAGTTGGATAGTCTGCCTTGAAAATCAACATTTGAAATCCTGGCTTTTACCAGGCCTTGAACTCTGACATCAATTGGAAGTGTACACATCTCAGCTACAAGGCACAATCAAGCTCTAGTTACTTAAGTTAAAGACCAAAATTTGATCATAAAATTAGCTTATTTTCATCAGTTCATTATTCAACACTCAGACAATGTAAACAAGCTAATTTCTAATCCATTTTCTTGTGAAAATTATATATATATATATATATATATATAAAATGGACTCTCTCCTGTCATTTTCAACGTACAAGTCTTTCAGTTCAGTTTTTACCTTTCCCCATCACCTTAACTCTCTTGCCAGTGGACTTGTTGCTCAGGTGGAATAGCAAAGGAACACAGACCTGAACTGCAGACTATCCACACAAAATATTTGTTTAGGGTGGTGAAGGCTTGTGTAGAACCATCCACACTTATTGGAAGTGCTGATAACAAGGAGTTGGCGCAAATATTTGCCACGGACACAATGAACAACACCCCTCAGGTTTTATTATCACGGAGTTTATATATATATATATATATATATATATATATATAAAATACACACATGCATGGTGGAAGTCAACTCATGACCAAGTAAGTAAGACCATCACTTGCACTCAAACTTTCTTAATTTTTCACACATTTTAACTATAATCACTTTGATGCTGACAACATCTTAAATTGCTTTTAAAACCTCTCATATATCTGCCTGCATGTTTTTGTGGTGTATATTCTATTCTGCTGTTCTCAAAATTCTTGACATCAGTAGCAATCAGATTTTTCCATGTTTGAAGATCTTCCCAGGTCTTTTTGAGTTTGTCCTTCAGATTGTGTTTTATATTGCTTGCATCAATTTTCCTGTGCTAACTCCCCGTACATAACCTGTCCAGGTATGCGTGTAGATGGACAAGGTGAGCAGACCATCTAAGTTGGTGGTTCGTAACCCTGGACTCAGTACTTGCCAAGTGTAACACTCTTGTGTATCAGGCACATATGATCGCCATGAGATCTTTAAAATATTATGCAGACAACACTAAGGAAAATGCTCAAGGCACTGAATATGCAATGCAGTTGTTCATGTCACACAGCCGTAGAACGCATGTTTGTTAACACACATGCGCATCATACAACTTTTGCCTTTTGTTGTTGCTTTTATGTCTGATTGTGACCAAAGTCTCGACTCAAGTTTACCAAATGCATCACATGCCTTCAAGAGTCTCCAAGAGATCTCTTCGTCAAATGTACTGTATTGAGATAATGTATTGCCAAGGTAAACAAACGCATTTATGACTTCTAGCTGAAGGCAGGATGCACGGTTTCCCCCGGTACAGGTTGCAGCATGACAACTGTTTTCTTGTGACTGATCCTAAGTCCAAATTCACCACAGGCGGTTGGAAAACCGTCCATATAGAGCTGGAAATACCTCTCAGTGTCGGTAAGAAGGTCACAATCATCAACATACAGAAGATCATAAATAAGAGCAACAGATGTCTTAGTCAGAGCAGCAAAAAGCCTTCTTGATGTGCCGTGTGTGTGTGCGTGGCATCTGTCAGTTCCAAGTGACCATAGATCTGCACCCAAAGAGTTATGTCTCAGATGCTGATGGCAGTGCAAATAGTTATCAATAATACAAAAATACTTACTGTAAGAAATGCCACTAACATTAGAAACTTCATTCAATTTAGGAACATACAAGAGACTGAATATAAACAAGAAAATGCAGAGCAACATAAACCTTTTTATATTAGATAATTATAAATAATTATAAAATTAGATAATTATAAATAATTATAAAATTAGATAATTATAAATAATTATAAAATTAGATAATTATAAATAATTATAAAATTAGATAATTATAAATAATTATAAAATTAGATAATTATAAATAATTATAAAATTAGATAATTATAAATAATTATAAAATTAGATAATTATAAATAATTATAAAATTAGATAATTATAAATAATTATAAAATTAGATAATTATAAATAATTATAAAATTAGATAATTATAAATAATTATAAAATTAGATAATTATAAATAATTATAAAATTAGATAATTATAAATAATTATAAAATTAGATAATTATAAATAATTATAAAATTAGATAATTATAAATAATTATAAAATTAGATAATTATAAATAATTATAAAATTAGATAATTATAAATAATTATAAAATTAGATAATTATAAATAATTATAAAATTAGATAATTATAAATAATTATAAAATTAGATAATTATAAAATACAATGCAACTTCAAAATTATTTACATACCATCAATTCTTTTCATAGCATGTATAAATTTCAAGCATTTTGGATTTCTAAGAGAATTTAGTATGATTTCAATATAACACATTTCTTCTAAGATCTAAAAATATAAACTTTCAAATAAATGGTCATAGGGCAGATAACTCAAATGGGTGAGGGTGATAACTTAATCCAATGAAACTATCTGTTCAAACTAAAAAAAAAAAAAAAAAAAAAAAAAAAAAAGTCAAAACAAGTCAATAAGGCTATTGACCCAGCAATGATAATCATTTTAATTTTCCAGGTAAAATGTTAAAAAGGAAGCAGTTTTTTCCCTTTTCACTAGCAACTGATGTACACAACCACTTTTTAGACAATATCGAAGTAAATATAAATTTACAAAACAAACTTCTTACCCTTTTCATTATTTTCTGATTCTCATCAGAAATGATTTCAAGCAAAAACTGATTTTGACTCCAAAATACAAGCTGCAAAAGAAAAAAAATCTAAGAGAAAAATGAACACAAAACAGGCCAGAATTTTTTTTTTAAATACATAAACAGATGTTGATGTGTCTCATGTAAAAATTCTTTGTGTGTCTCATGTAAAAATTATTTAGATTATTTGGCAGTGAATATTCTGGAAATATAAGCTGCATGAGTTTTTTTTTCAGTTTTGACTCTCTCTGCATCTTGTATTACTTAATGTAGAAACAGATAAAGACACAATTTTTTTTTCAAAAGACTTCTTTGTTGATTTATTTATTCAATAACAAAACAATAATGAAACAAGAGAGAAAGTGGAAGGAAATTTTTTTTCAAAAGGGGTGCACTTAGCAAGTGAAAAATAGACAAATCTAGCTGACCAGACATTATCAACATGCAAATGAATTTTACAAAGGGGCAAGTTGATTTACTGAATAAAAGTTCACAAGATAAGAGATATTATGGTTTTAAAATTTAGTTAACTGTAACTTATTAAAAGACATGAACTCACATCGTAACTCGCTTGGTATATCACAACATACAGAAATGCAAGAGAGGGTGATGCTGCAAAAACACCATAATTATTCAATCCATAAACTTCAATATTAAAAGAAGTTTATTTCTTTTTAGTCAAAATTGAAGGGACCTTTGGAATTAATTTGGAATGAGAGATTTTATTTTATTAAAGTCACCAATACCAAGTATTGAGACCAAAACATTTTGTATGTCCAAGCAACAGATTATCAAATTGAAAGACTTTAAGACTAAATCATCATTAAAAAGGTATTTTCTTCTATTTTCAGGCACAACAAAATTCACAAAATATCAGAGACAATGACATGGTATATCAACATTACCTACCTACCTATTATGTATGTAAATCAATACATCTGCAGCCTAATGAAGAGAAAAATTTTATGCATTTTATCTAATCCTTTTTCAACCTAATCTCCACCTTTCTCACTGCATTTAATCTAGTGGTGAATCTTAATTAGATCAAATATTCTCCAATGAAAATGTCAGGTTAAAATTCACTTGTGTGTCCAGCTATAGATTTATTAATACTTCCTTGTAAGAATTTCTCTTGCTATATTTTTTAGAACCCAAGAAAGGGCAATGTTTTAAAAAAACAGAATTCAGTCATTGTGAGTTTTTATATAAAAACAGCCATCAATCCAGTTTTTTCCGCATGTTGTGGATTGGATGAAACTGTTTCCTAATTTTCTGACATTAAATACTTTCATTATTCCAGACTAGAATCTTCAGTTTTGTTCTTTTCAGCAGTCATTAAGGACATCCATATCAAGATTCCATGTAAGGATAATCCCTGGATAAGAAAATTTCTCCAAGTATCACTTATTTTTCTGTGAATGTATAAAAGTTCTCACAACTTATTATGTGTCTTTGTTAATGTGATGAAGGTGGGAAGATAAACATACCAGTTTTAAAAACAATTTAATAATAAAATGTGTGAATTCTGATCTTGATCATCCAAAAGAACCCCTTCATGAAACATGGAGAAACAAAAAAAAAATATTTTTAAATAAGATGACGGTTGACTTACAATTTGTTTTTCAAACAGATTCTTGAAAAATTCCAAATGATGATGATACCTGAAAATACAGGGAAAATAATTTGAAATTTAAAAACCTGTATCGACTGATCAATTGTTTTTTAGGACACTTTATTTATAGCAAAACATATTTTACATTGCAAGAATAATTTTTCCGAGTTAATATTGCATTAACAAATTTTTGACAATAAGAATGATTTTTCCAGATACAAGTCCTGTTATTTAACCCATAGCTGGGAGAAGGACACTACCTTTCCTAAGTGTATATGCAGACAAGTGAATGTAATGAACCCAACTGGAATTCAAACTCAGATTTGATTCCAAGTCACTAGCCATTACATCACCCATCCATAAAATGGGCCTGCAAATATTATATTTTATATCTGTCCATGCACCCAACGCAATTCATATCCGTCCAGGAACATGACACACAAAAGATTATCACAGTATTTACTTTATATATAGACAGACTCCAAAAGATTATCAGTGGAGTAAAGCCACACTGTTTATATCAGTTCTTTATTCAATCTACTACAGGATACAGACAGTCTGACATGGGGGTGGGGGAGTGATGAGTCTTACCCTGCAATGCTGAATGGGTACGACTTTATACATCTTTTTGCTTTAACAAGACGGGAAAAAAAATCTCATCTTCCATAATTATATATGCTAATGTGTGCATGTATATATATATATATATATATATATATATATATATACACCAATGGATGATAATAATAATAATAATAAAGTGGATGTATGTGCCTATTTATGTTATTGAGCAGATGATGTGAATAAATATTAAACTGAACAATTTTCTTAATTCTTAAATCCAGTCAAAGAAAAGAACCTGAGAGAGTTTGTTTCTGTTATCTTGCATAACTTGTAACTTTATGTCTGACTCAACAATTTACAGAAGATTCACAAATCTAACAATATACAAACAACTATTTGCAACTGTCCCAGAAGAAATGTACAAAATTCAATTTCCAATATCTACAGCTGAAACTGAAGAAAGAAAAATTTCCTCTTTTGCAACTATTTTTTCTACCCCCCACTTGATAAGTCTCCGCCCAAAAAACAATTCCAACAAACCATAAATTTGTTGAGTATCTTTTGGCACATTATATTGTTTTTGTTGAAATTATTTTGTCACTAAAATTGATAACTGTCCACTTGAAACGACTTACCCTTGATTTTCTAAGAAATTATTCAGGCTCGGTAGCAAAGGATCAAGAACAGATTTTTGAAACTGGAAAAGAAAAAATAGTTTTATGAAAATTATATAATAAAAGAAAAATTATTTTGTATACTTAGAAAAGAAAAATATGGATGCTTTAAAAATCAAGTGTAAGAAAGAAAGATTCTAATAAACTTTAAACGCATTCTACTCTTTCCTTTTTTTTTATATCATTTTGTTTTGTGTTTATATTTAGTCAGCTCAACTTCATACACAGACTTTCCAGAACATATACAGAAAATTTGAATATCTTAAGAACTGGTTGTGTGGCCTTGATGCAACTTGGCAACTAAACAAAGAGAAGTTTTCCACACTTTATTCAGTTGGCAGTGAGACATTACTGAAGGAGCTTGCATACTGTGTGACTGTCAGATTCGCAAACAGATTTTAAGTGCAGGTTTTTCTTTTGGCAAAGCAACACCTCACCCCCAGCTCAACCCATTTTCTTGACTTCTAATCTTTTTATTAAATTTAGAAAGAGATTTTTTAAAAATTTTATTCAAGAAAATAAAGTTAAAAAAATCTTTTGCAGAAAATACCAAAGTAAAAAAGTATCAGCTTATTAGAATTTTAAATTTCAACCAGAAATTTTCACAATTTTTATAATCTGAATATTTCTTTTTTTATATATCCAGATGTTTTTTTTTTTAAAGATATAATAAAATTAACTAATAAATATATAACAATTACAGGTTAATCACATTTAAACTAACAACCACTCCTCCTGCTTACAGAGAAATGGCTGGTAGGACTTAATATAAACAGATTCCAATACCAAGTTGAATATGGCCTTCCTTGATACAGAAGACATGTCTTGATTATAATACCAGGCACATTGCTGGTTTTTAATAAAGGTTCAGTTATTGCCAAACCAGTTGTGTCCCACACATATGCAAAATGTCAACCTTGCACCTGTGTGTATTAGCTAGTACATGCGGATTGATCTTTGCTCCCAACCTTTGACCTACATCATCAGCATCACACATCTTAAAAGGTCCATTTCTAGTACTTTAAATATTGTAGCCTTGCAAAATTACTTCAAAATTTGAAAAGTATTTACTATGTACAATCTTAAAAACATTTACAAAACCTACAATTTCTAAAGTTTAATTTCTTGCTAATTAAGTGGATTAGCTTACATGGTAGCATCTACTGCAGTTAGGAATACTTTTTAGACATTCTTTGAAGCAGGAAAAAAAAAAAATCAAAAAATCAAGAGAGAATTTATATTTCTCAAGTCAATTGTTCAAAGGACAAATGGTAAATAAATGAACTGATTGATTAGAAATAGATTGTAGAAAGCTTCAAATAAACAAAAGCTTGTTTTTTTTTCTTACAGAGTGTTCCACAAACTTTAAAAATTTGTTGCTTTTACATGACAGCAATCACAGACCAGAAAAAAAAAAAAAAAGATAAAAGATTTTTCACTTTACCTGCACTGGATAAGTCTTTGAAATTCCACACTCTTTGGAAGATGGACATATTTCTCGATTGTTCAAAATTTTTATCTAGAAATCCAATTAAAATTTTAAAAATGATTTTCGCGTATACTAATCTAGTCATGCAGCAAGAATATTTCAAGAATTGGAAACTATAAAATGAACAAGAATCTTTCTTTTGGTTTATAATTCTATAGTAATGAATAAACAATCTTTTCAAATGCACAAATTGGAAGTAAATTCTTTCAATAGAAAATCTTTAAAATCTTACCAAACTCAAAATTCCCTCAGACACATCAATGATTAGGTCAACTGACGAAGCTAAAAAGGAACAGAAATGTTAAAACAACAAAAGTTGAATTCAATAAATATTATAATATAAGAAAGATTATTCCTAAATATTATGTTGTCTGCTAATTAAAGTCAAATTTCAGTTATTAATGAAATGAATAGAAATTTTTTGATGAAGTATTTCCATTATTATTATTATTAATAGTTTTCATCCATCTTTTTTTTTTTTATTACAATAGTCTCAATTGATGTCCTTTTCAATGGATAGAACAAATAGCAAAAGAAAATACTAATAAAGGAAGAGTTTTCAAGTTGGTATGAACTCCCATTCTTCACCATTCTACACTTTTGGAGTCCATCTTTCATGAATATTGCCTTTATCCCTTCATCTATCTAGTGTGAATTTTACAAGCATGCAAAATCTATAATCAACAGCCAGCGATAAAAGAATTCACTTTATGAAAAGGGAAAACTTGACTGCATATAAAAAATGTTCTTCATTTTTTTTTAACAACAAAATGTTTTTCTTGTCACTTGGAGTTAAGAGTGTAATAAAAATGAAAAATTAAACTTTTGCAAAAAAGCCAGAATTGAAACATGAAATGTGGGCTAAAGTTACAATTACCCAATATGACACATGATGAATCATCTTAATCCTTATCTGTTCCTTCAGAAGAATATATGGCTCTGAATATGCTTACAGGTGAGAGAGGGTGCTAAAAATCTAGGATGATTTAGATTTAGATTATTTTACTGGCACACCAACCCCCACAGGTCACATAGAACGAGGAAAACAATTTTGGCAGATGATTGATTATGAGCCCATATCTATTTGTTTTTCTTCAGAAAAATAAATGGTTGAGAATGTGGTTATAGAAAAAGCAAAAATTTTAAATCTCACTTTTCTTCATCTAAAAAACAAAAAAAAACAGGGGCTTCTTTCTTTGAAAGGATGAACTAACAAATTTTGAATTTTATACATGCACAAAAAAGTAATAGAAGTAAAAATCACAAACCCTTGGGCCCCAGACTTTACCCACCTTCATAAGGGCTCTGAATATAAACCCTTTGATTTTAACACTCAGACAGTTGTGTCGGTCGCAGCCCAGGTGTTAAGCAAGATGGCGTGTTCAACTGAAGAATTATAGAGAACAAAGTAATTCTAAACTAGCTGAATGGTTGTAGATTAAGACACAGTACTTTAACAGGCAAAGGATTAAGTCAACATTATGGCCATGCAAGTAGCATTATGGCTATTACCATAGAAAGTGCTATCAGTGAGCCAGGTTCAAGTTCTGACTGTTTTTGTTCACATTACACATGGAAAAAGGTGTGAATCTCTCTTCCCCCAGCCATAAGTTAAATAGCATAGCAGACTGGGCTCTCTTGCCTTGACTGGCGGCCAGTCTAGGAGAAAGACAACTTGAAGAGGAACAAACTCCTAGACACACTCAATGCTACTAAATCAACAGTACGTATGATTCCACCCTCAGGACCATAAGTTATGGGACTCACAATTGTGATTAGGTGAATCTTGGGTGAATAAATGCAGGGTTTTTATATTCTCAACAGGTGTTAACCCATCATTTCTGAGATCACTGTTTTTCTTCTAACTAAATACACTCAATTCAGGTAACATTTCAACCAACTCTTGTCAAGAAACTTATTCAGATCAAAAAAATAAAATGTAGCAAGATAGGCCATTTGGTGGAAAGACATCAGACCAATAAGCAGAGTGACTTGTCATACAGTCATATGGAAATGTTAATGGCTAGAAATGTTAAATATTTAATTAAAATGTCAATATATAAACAGGTTTGTTTAATTAAATCATATTTCTCAACAAAATCTAAAAGACTGAAGCAAGAAAATTTATTAGACAAAAATTTTAAGAAAATTATTTAAACATCCAAGAAAATCTCACAACTAAAAACATTTGAGCAGAAATATAAAATAGATTACGAGTGCGCAAAAAGTCGATATTAGTGAATGAGAAGAGGAAGTAAGAGAAAAAAAACAAATTTGGGGGTAACATTTCATTGGAGATTGATGAAGTAGTTTTTGGCAATTCTCCAACTCTCAAAATAAATCTGAACACAAAGACCAATATAAATAAACCAGAAATCCATAATTAATCAAATCCTCTATATTTATAAGCTCATATGAGTGATGTTATATATATATATATATATATATATATATATATATATATATATATTTCCAAACCAATCAATACCAATCAACGAACGGTATTAATCAACATAGCCAAGGTTTTCATAAGTAAATATAGTTCTGTAAATTTTCACTGAACAGAGGAAGCAAGACCCAAAAAGAAATGGAAGGATTTTTCACTGCATTTCCACAAATTCCAATACAAAACTAAAACTCAACAAAAAGAATCGTTAATCTTTCAACTGAAATGTATTGTTGCTGATCCATTTTTTTGACCTTCTTCAGGTGTATAAAAAGGATATTTTTGTTCTTTTTATACAGAAGAAAAGATATCTTTCCTTATGTATTATACACCTAAAGGCTGTAGAACGAATCAACCAAAATAATGTAGAATTCAATGGCATGAATCTATTTTCTAAGCATTCTTGAATTTTCAATGTAATTTTTAAATCTCATGTCAATTCCCAATGCTGTTAAAAATCAAAGCTAAAATGATGTGCAATTCAAGTCATTTAAGCAAAATCATCGGCAATAAAAGACAAAAAAAATCTCACCATTACGAGAAAAAGTCACTAATGATTGAATTTGGTTTTGTATTTCCTCCACAGGCAAAGCGGCAACTGTTTCAGGTTTCACCTGGGCAGGGAGAAAAAATTTGATAATACAAAATGATTAATAAGCATAACACAAAAATACCAAAGGCTTTTTTAGGAGGTGAGGATGGGCAATTTTTGACAAAATGAATTTATAATCAACTTTTGCGCTATTTTCCATAACAAAAGGTAAATATACACATAATTTGATGTTTCAAATATTGGCATAATTGGGGACAGTACATGTTCAGATCAATCATTTACTTTCGCAGTAATATCTTAATTTCATCACTGTCGTGTAAAACTCTGAAAACCATTTTTGACACATTCATTTACAATGCCTTCTTCATTAATTACACAAAGTTTTTCTAGCATTTGTGGCATTTTTACTATTAAAAATAGCCTGAAAATATTGCTTTTTATTTCCAGTCTTAAAGAAAAAAAATTTTGCCATTTTCTTTTTAAACAAATATGATACTTATCAGCTAATAAAGTCAAATGTTATTTTGAATAAAGTTTAAATGGATGTCATCTAATGAAAAACAAACTTTTGCAGTCAGTCAATAGATCTTAAGAAAATCTTCATTAGCATCAAAGTTGAGAGAAATGATGATGAGAGTATTAAAAGTTAAAAGTGAACTCAAAATTAAAAAAAAAAAAAAGGAAAAAAAGAAAGTATTGCCATATTGCTTAAAAGATGAATTCTTATTCTCAGATGAATTCTTTCATTTATCAATTTTTGGATTTTTTCATTTCTTCCTTCATTTTTTTTTTTTTTTTTGTTGCTTTTAATACTTTTAACCAATTCATCTTTTGCCATGAAAACAAATTCAGAAGAAATACTGAATGGATGAAAAGTTGATATAAAAAACAAAATAAAAAAATTAAGAAACTTGAAAAAGAAAGTATTAAAAAGATGCCTCAGAGCAAAGAAAGAATGTTTTTCTTTTTTATAAATTATCACCAAAAAAAAAAAAAAAATCATTAATTAAAAACAATAAAAGAACAAAAAGTAAAACTTAATTTAAGAACAATTCCGTGTATAATAGCATCGTACTGGCAGTAATGCTTATCTTACTTCCTGACCACAGACAATCCATTTCCTCATGAGTTCCAGTGCACAATATAGTATGATACTTGAAAAAACAAATTTGAAACTACAACATTCATTTCCCCACTCTGCCCTACAGTTAGAAAAATTGATCTTGTTAATTCATGGCAGTGATGGAATAGCAATAAAGTCAGTGGACAGTGTGTGTGTGTGTGTATATATATATATATATATATATATATATATATATATATATATATATATATATATATATATATATATATATTTTATTTATTAAGGCAGCACATCATTATTGAATAATGTAGACATATTGTGTCTATTTTTATAATGATCTTTTCCAGTTCTCTAATCAATCAGTTTCTTGATATTAAAATGAAATTCATCAAGGAAAGAGTCAAGTACTTTTGTTTTTGTTCCCCCCCCCCCAAGAATTACAAAGACAAATTTATTGTAACTATGATATAATCTACATTTTGTTGTGATGGGGATTATTTTTAAACACTCATAAATGCACTGTTATATTTACCTGAAAATTTTTAATTTATCCATTGTAGCTATGGAAGTTTTGGCAAAACAAGCGTCCCAATATAAGATATCTAATCAGAAAGAAATTGGTAGCATGCAAAATGGAATTGTGTGTGTGTGTGTGTTAGAGGAGAGAGTTAAAACAAAGTGCTAAAAAAAAAAAAAAGAAAAGAAAGAAAGAAAGAAAAGAAAAAAAATACAATTGTTATTTCATTCCCTGCATTTTTGTGACTATTAAGATGAATTAAAGTCCTACCTATGATCACAAAGCTTAGGAAAACATTTCATATCTCTAAACCGATTCAATGCAATTGAGTCAAGACAAATGCTTACTTACTTTACATTTGCACATTTCCTGGTAGAGGCTGGTGACTTTGCTGCCAAGGGTTTTTTCATCCTTGTTACGAAGACTTGATTCTCGTACCTCCAACAATGGAATATGAAGTGCCTGGAAGGAAAAAAAAAACACATCTAAAAACAAGTTACTTTTATTCTTATAGTCATTTTTTTTTTCATTTTTAAGTTTAGAATGCTGCAAATTTCTTTGACTTGCCATATTACTTTCACAGTTGCCATCTTAGTAAGGATTAATTACATCATTAGTGTTAATTATAATTTGTGTTAATTAGTGTTAGTATCAGATAATCAATTGATGAGGACCCTATGTGAATCAAGTCACCAAAATTTAACTGGTATCAGAAAGTTATCAAACCAAAAACATTGCTGATTCCTCTTTGGATTTTATCAAGAAACTCCAGAAGTACCAGACCAGATATGACCGCAAGATTCAATGCATAGATGAATGATATATTTATAAGGGTGTAAAGATATAGATCCTGGTAAGAAAAATTGTCTACAGTGAACAAATTTTCCTTGCAGTAGAACTAGCAAATTGATTCAATACAATCTTTCCACTTCATGTCAGCAGAAAACATTAGCCTGAGAAAATGCGCAAGGATTCACTCTCCTGGAGGGGGTTAGTAGCAGCCGTGTTGATGGAAAGCAAAAAAATTTAAAAGAGAGAAATTTCATTTTGGAGAAGTTAAAATTAACAAGCTATTTCTTGCCCAAGTTAACAACAGACAATTTGAACTTATCAGATTTACCATTAAGATAGGAGTAAATAGTGGTGCTATCAGTATAGATAGCCAATTAAGAAGTGATGACATTGGGAAGATCATGCATGATAATGTAGGTTTAAGGATATAACTCTGTGGGACATCCACATAAATGCAAAACGATTTAGAAGAGTGGCCATTCAAGACAACATTCATTTGATAAGACAGATTGAATCAGTTCAAAAATTTATCCAGAAATACCATGACCTTTGTATTTGTGAAGAAGGCTAGCATGCCAAACCTGTCAAATGCCTTTGACGTATCCAAAGCAACAGCCCAAGCTTCACTATAGTTATCTAAAGATAAAATCTTTCAACAGTAATCATTATCACATCAGCAGTTGGCCTACATAAGCAAAAGCCATATTGCTTATCTGAAAGAAGGCCTCATGAAGTGAGATACTCAACAAATTCCAAGTTAATCAGAGCCACCAGTACTTTGCCAAAGACAAGTAGAAGGCTAATAGGCCAATACAAGGATCAGATGGTTCAGCTGAATTCTTAAAGACTGGAACTACAGAAGAGGATTTCCAACAATCAGGAAACGGCAAAAAGTATTTATTGTAGGATTTAGAAACAACAGCAGCCAGTTCAGGAGCACATTTAAGAACTATTGCAGGGATACCATCAAGTTCACGTTTTGTACATGTATTCATGTATTGATAAATCAAACTTTTACAAATGCATCATCTTCACTGGAGACATGAAACCACACCTCCCTACACTATTCAACTGCCAAATATATAGACAAAGGTCTTGCCACTGTCATGCAATTATAGTTTATAGAAGAGTTCAATTAGATCAGGTATTTTTACAATTCAGTATTGTCATCTTCCTCTTTCAGTATCATATGCCTTCAGTATATAGACAAGGTCCTTCACAGCTTCCTTTTTTTCTGTAATATCTAAATTCTGCATTGCTATGATTGTTCTTGAATAAGATAGTGGAATTTCCCATTACTGACTCCATTTGAATTCAATGTTGTGTTTTTTTTCTTCCTAGATTGGTTGCCAATCAAAACTAGAGAGCCTAGTCTTGGTTATTTAACCCATAGCCAGGGCAAAAGAGAAGAGACAGACTCTTTCCTGCTGACTTATACGACTAAAAAGATAAGACTTATCAAATAACTCCTTTTGCCCTCGAGATTAAATCACAAACCCCTCATAACTTCCATGAGAATCTTCAAAAAGAAAGCAAATCATTTGCTTTCAATCATGACCCAAAAAACTTTCACATACAAAGGCATTCAATTCACAGTAATGTCTATCTTTTTTTTTATTTAATAAAATTAAATTCTTACCAAGATAACTTGAGCTGGTTGAGGATATTTGATGATTTCCGTTATCAAGTCCAGCAATCTGAAAGAGAATCAATTAATACTCAAAATATCAAAATCTCTTTTGGAATTACATCTAATCTACAGAAAATAAATCTTTCATACCAAAATATGACTCATGAACCAATCAGGATTCAAACCATCTCAAAAAGCTAAAGAGTTTCCGAGATCATTGCCTATCCCCCACCTGAACCAATGGTAGACATTTGTACTCTAAAAGCAACATTCCTCTTTAATTTAAAAGATTGCCACTATACAGTATGCTTTTTATCATTATCCTTCTCTATCTTTCAGCCAAACTAAGCTTTGGTCAATGAAGTCAACGTCGGAATTAAACAAGGCAATATAGAAAGCCATGAGTCTCAGGAGACTATGGCGTTGATTAGATTGACGAGCTGATCCTCCTGGTTGATACCTATTCAAAAATGTTCAGGTTTCTTCAATAGCCACTAAAGTTAAGCTGTGGTTTATAATGGAACTATGTTGAGCAGACCTTCATTACAGTGTCTAGAAAAGAGGTGCTTGCAATTAAATATGTTGACACTTACCAGAACATCTTGGCAGAACAAATGGCTAAGTTTTGGACTTCAGCCATATGCACTATTACAATGCTAAGCTCAGCAAATGCCTGTTAACATCATGGATGAAATAAGGTTTTGTTTGCCATGTCAGCTGGGGTTCAGAATATGCTGACTGTACCTCTTCAGAAGGGTAAGACGATAAACTACATCCAACAGCAAGACCGCTGATCGGGAGGTTTTGGGAATTGTGGAGCCACTTATTAATTGCTGGTGTTCCCAGGTTCACCCTGACTTGGGGTGGTAGGGTGTTAGGGTCCCAGCTATGAGCAATTAGTTAACCCCCAAACTGGAGTCAAAACACTATGAAAGTGTAAAAATAAATTTTAATACCATCAATACATTTTTGTAAAAAATTATTACCGGCAATAAATCTTTGAAGAAAAAATTATCATCAGCAATCAGTCAGTTATGTGCCATGAGGGATACACGCTTAGCTGATCATGTATCTTTCAATACATGAGTGACGATTTTTTTCCCGCAGTAGGTTGTCATTTCTTTTTGTGATAGACCAGCTGCTATCCAAGGCTATAGAACACAGTCTGTCCTGCTATTTACCGATAGCTGGTGGGAGAAGAAGAGGATTCATACCTTTCCCAAGGGTATTAGCCCGTAAGTGAATGTAATGGATTTGACTGGAATTCGAACTCGGCTCTCCGGTTCCTCAATCCGAGCCACTATCCATTACTCCACCATGCCTCCCAGCAATACACTTTTGGAAAATATTAGCAGCAATAAAAATCTTCTCAGCATATCAACTTTTGACATACCAACCATATCATCTTTTGACATATCAACCTCTATGGGTTATTTAAATAACCCATAGAGGTTGATATGTCAAAACAAAACATTTTGTTTATTTTTTTTTTTTAGATTTAAGCATGTTAACAAGAGGGTTGGTATAAAAGGATTTAACATCTAAATTAGCCATAATTTTGTCATATTTATTCCTGTTAGTTCTTCAATCAGGTTGCCCGATTTTTTTAATGTGACACATTGATAGTTCCAAGGAGAGATGTTAAAATTTGAGTTATGGCTTTCATCGGTTTGTAGGGAGCACAGCCAATACATGATATATTGCATTGCAAGGACTGCTTTGCATGTTTTAGGTAGACCATAAAGTTGGAGTATTCTAAGGTGGTAATCTATTAGTTTACACCATGACTTGTTTTCATAATTAAATTTTATAATTGCTAATTTAAATTTTTGTGTATCTGTAATTATTTTGTGTTGATCTATTTTCTCGTATGTGTCAGTATTGTTGAGCAGTAATTTAATTTTATCATTGTATGTTCTCCTATTCTCACTAGGGTTCTTAAGATAGACTTGCAGAACATTATTAATGAAATGAATTCGATTCTCATTCAATGCTCTACACTTGTAGCCTTGTGCCAGACTAAGCCAATATATTGATATTAAAACATCAGAAAAGATCCATAAATACACTTCCAAAGAGAATTTTTCTCAGTAACATTTTTTATATTACAGGAGAGTATATTTTGAAAACAATTTTGGAGTTTTTAACAAGAATATCAAACAAAGCAGGCCAACTAATTTCAAAATCTAAGAATTAAAAAAATAAAATAATCATTTGAAATTTTTGTTAGAGAAAAAAGAAAGAAAGAAAGAAAATGTCAGCGCAGGGTGCGATGGGTAAATTGTCGCCATTTTATCTTTTTAAATTTGCACATGGGTGGTGTTTGTTTTTGATTGTCGACTGCACTGTATAGTAGGGTCAGTTGGGCACTATCTGTGAGAAAAAGAGCATCAAGGCACAATTCACTCTGCCAGAAATTTGGAAACAGCATGCTGTACTGCTTGGTATTTGTCCCAGAAGCTCCAATACAAATATTTCAGAGTGTTTGGGTGTCAATCTGAGGACAGTGCAGAGGATTCAGAAAGAGTTGGAGGAGTCTAATGGTGATTACGAAGATACAACAGCTTGGAAAACTCACTCTAATTGTTTTGATAACTCCTGAATTTGTTGGTGAGGGCTTCAGACTCAACACAGAGGCTTATGTCAAATGCCTTGAGGAGGTAGTGCTGTGTCAAGAAGGTGGCTACTGGAAGATCCTATGTCTGACAACAGAACTCTGCACCATGCCACACAACAAGAGATCCCAGTCATGGCTGCCTGACAATTTCTGCGACTGCATCACCCTTTACATCTAGCCACCTAACTCCCCAGACTGCAATCCCCTTGATTATTATGTGTGATGTGCAGTTGAGTGAGGGACCAACAAAACTCCTTGTAACACCAAAGATGAATTGAAGGCAAGGATTATGGCAGCATTCACCAACTTAAACAAGAAGACAGTCCAGAAGAGTTGCAGGAGATTCTGAAGTCGTCAGGAGGCCTTGGTTGAAGCCAATGGCAATTTTATTGAATAAATTTACTCTTTAGTATTTCAAAATATTTTTGTGTAATTTTGATAAAAAATATCTGTAAAAATGAGATGTCAGTATTATTTTTATTTCGTTGCATAATTTAGACGACAATTTATCCATCGCACCCTACATATGCGCATATATATTTTCTTTTTTTTTTCAGGTCTTACCTGATTTTCAATGTCAACAACTGCTGCCTCTTATCGCGCTCTGTTTTGTTAATCTTCTTCTTGTTCATACTGCGAAAAGCAGTCACCAATGCTTCATCTCTTCGAATCATTTCATCATCACTCAAATCTGGTAAATCATCATCTTCCTAATTAGACAAACATATAGAATATCAAAATATAGTCAGTGTTCCAAGGATCTCTATTATTCTTATTTTTATTCAATTTCAGCCAACATGTTCTTTGGCCTTCCTAACCCTCATCATTAATGCATGTACTCTTTAGGCTCCTATTTATTGTTTTTTCCTTTAATGCTCTTTTGGGAACATAACAAAAAAAAAAAAAACACGAAACCTCCAATAATCACCTTGCATCTTATATTATTGGGTTATTTGTAAGAGACTAACCCTACCCCCCTTCTTAGTTTGACTCAGGAATGAAATGTGCTTGATTAGAAATCAAAACAATGTCAAAATAAAGAAAAGAGAAATAGAAATTAATCCTCAGTGGAATATTATTTGTTTCCTTTTTTTCTAAATATTCCTAGCCAAATTGTAAGTGCACGTCTTATGGTGTGGAGAAAACGTGGAAAACAAAAACACTTCATTTCAGAACTTTATTCCATCTTTTTTCATCATTAGGCATAAAATTTATATTTTTCAAAATATATAGAATTCAGTTCAGAACGCAATGATTGTGAAAAAGTAAACCAATCAAAAAAAGTGTGTTTCAGAATAGCTAACTCTCCGAATTTCTCTTAAGAAAAAAAATATGATGGTTGTTTTGGTTGGGAAATCTCAACTTTTGCCAGAGTCATAAAAGAACCCAATTTGATTGAGAACGTTATCAGATTATGAATTACTATACAACTATTGACAGTCAAGACTGACTGACAGATTTTAAAGGGCTTTCTGGCAGGGGTAGGGGGGAGTGGTAATCAAGACAATCCCATTCAGCAAAGTATTATCAGCCTGCTGGATTGGTATGGGGCAAAAGATTTATGATAACAGATGTCGATATACTAAGATCGGCTTTGATCATTTGTGAGTACAGTTGGAATCACCATTCCTGCTTGCAGCATGATGTCCACTGATGCCATCTGCAAGACAAACATCCTACCTGCTTTTAGGATGCAGCTAACACAAAAAAAAGAACAAGTTATACAAGAGAGAGCCATGCAAGATGGAGGGGCAGCAGCAATAAGAAACAGCTTACAAATGCCAACAGGACACACAGAAACAAACAATTAGCAACACATACATGAGGGGCAAATTTGTTAACCAACCCATCAATAGCAATCGCAAAAATAGCAAGTCTTGAAAGAAAACTCCCAAAATAGCAAGTCCTGAAGGGAAACACTATATGGCAGTCACCCAACATGTTATCACAATTAGTAAAGGTCTCATTTTAGTTAACTTAACACACAAAACATAAATGATGAATAGAAATTATCTCTATTGCCTGAAATCAACTCAAATGTAGAAGTTGATAAAAATTCACATGGTGTCATTCTAATTAAAGAATAAAAATTCTGAATTAAGCAAAAAGGCATGAATTTGAAAAGAAAGATTTCTGTAAAATGTCTGCACTAAACAAATTTGAAACATGGAGGGTTTTTTTTGGGGGGGGGGGTTATACACTGCCAAGGAATATTCATTAATTTTATTGCTTCTTGATCTGCAAAACACCAAACAAAATATCAAGTCATAACATGCTCTACTTGAAGGAACGTACTTCATCTGATCCAACCACAGCATCTCCTAGGGCAGCTTTCACTTTTTGCCGAAATTCCTCATCAACTTCCATGCTTTCTTCTTCTTCCTCCTCCTCCTCCTCATCAGTACTGTCTTCCTCTTCATTCTCCATTTCCTCCTCTTCTCCCTCATTATCACCACTCTCTGCTTCCTCCACCTCCTCCCCCTCCTCTCCTGATTAAGAAAAGAAAGGAATAAAAGAATTTTGATCTAAATTTTTACTTCCTTCACTGGCTGCAAAAAAGTACACAATTTATGATGTAAATATTTACTGCAACTGAAAAATTCTATTTTGAAAGTAAGTCTTTTTATTGATGTAAAGTTTTGCATATGTTGTGAGGAAAAGTTTATGCAATAACAACTAATATTCAAAATGTCTACTAACTCATATTAGGCTAGTTTTATTTAGTTTCATCTTCTAAAAGGTAAACATTTATGGAATCATGAAAATAATTCATCTCAGAACTCCAGACTAAACAGGAAGGCTGAAGAAGAAATCAACCAAAATGTGTTGAAAGTGGCAAAAATTAAAATAAAAAATATATAAAATATTGAAAATATTTCATACGAGAATTTCAGAAAGAGAAAGAAAAAGAAAATTGGATAATGGCAGGAGGAAAGCTTTTTGATAGGAAAAAAAACTTGTTTAATTTAAAACCATCCACCCAATACCATTTAACAATAACTGAACACAAATAATAACAATCATGGTTTTTCTTTCATAAATCATGTGGATTGATTTTCTTTTCTATGCAGGAAGAAACTGAAAAATAAAGACTGGAATCCTAAACACATTGTTTATTCAAAAACACAGAAAAATATGTTGTCCATCCTAAAGGTGAGTATTTGATTATTGTAATTTAAGTAAACATTAAAGAGTCTGTCAATATTAGCATTAAGAATTTTTTTGTTATGATTGCCTGAGTAAGTATGCTCCAGAATGAAAAAATTCAAACCATTAAAAGTCAAACAATTTGTTTTTAAAAATTGTTTAAATAAAAAAAAAATTAAAAAAAATCAGTTTTGAAAAATACATTAAAATATTTGGCATCAAAATAAAGTCAATATAAAATTATCATTGTAGTTAAGAAAAACAAAACTCACCTTCAAAATACAAGTCTTCATCATCATTAAGGTTTGATGCATTCTTCGTCAAAATCTATCAAAGTGTAAGAAACTGGTTTTAAAAACAATAAACTGAATTTCTGAAATCGAATAAAATTATCTTTTCTACAGTGTGAAAATTATAGAAATGCCAATCATTATTATTTTAAATTATTACAGAAAAAGGAATTTTCAGATTACCAATTCCAATCCTGACAAAAAAAAAAGAAAGAAAAGTAGAATCCAAAAGACTGAGACAAGTTTTTTTTGTTACAAGTCGTGTAAATACCATAAACAGTCATTTATTTATATATCAGCCAGTTAAGGAGCAAGAAAATGATACGATGGGAACTTGAAGGTTTATGGTGTACTAGATAATTTTTTTTTTTTTTTTTTACCAATGATCATTATTGAAAAATATTTAACAAAAAACAGAATTTCAAATTGTGTTGATTTACAAAACAAGGATTTAAATTAATGCAACATACTCACTTTTAAAACTATTATTCCTCTGCCTACTGCATTTGACTGCGTGTGTGTATGTATATATATATATATTATATTATACACACACACACACACACACAAAGCTTAAGGCCACTCTGAAAGTAATGCCTCTTATTATGTTGGTTCACAACATCAGGTAAGGATGCTGGCAGTATGACAATAGAAGTTGAGCCTCCCCACAACTAGCCCAACATTTGTTTTGCTTGTAACAAACAGTAGCTGAATAGTAGTCAGGCAAAAGGTCATCTGACATGAAAGTATATATGAAACAGAAGTGTATCACTGAATTCTTCTATATGGGAAGAAAAAAAAAAAAATATTTGATATTATTAAGTGAATGTGAATATCAGGTGACCATTGTATTCATTATGATTATGAATCTGTCAATTCTTCACATTCCTGGCAGAGATTTTTTACAAAATATTGCATGAAGCAGGCACACCAGCTTTTCATTTTACCACACACACACACACACACACACACACACACACTTGGTTCCCAGGCATTTCCTAAAGCTAAGATCCCCTATTGGAAAAGCGATTTCAAACCATTATGCAATAAGACAGCTAATGGTGATCACCTAAAAAAAAAAAAAAAAAAAAAGAAGAGAGAGAATTTTTACAAACTATACTGAAAAGTGGAAGGTATGAAAAGTGGTCATTTTATGATGTTCCAAAAGGGAGAATAATTTAAAGAGAGACAAAGGCACCATTTCTCTTGGTAAGCTATTTTTCTGCACTTACACATATATAAGAAGATAAGTTCTTGACCTGTGGGTGGGTCTTGTATGTGTCCGACTGCTGGCGGGTGATGGTGGCAGTGCGGCTATCATACAGTGAAAACAGTTTGTGTCATTTCCCCACCCTCTCTACAGTGATAAGCCCAGGTAAAACGCTAACATTTCAATGGTTGAAACAAATCCTGCTTATTTGAAAAAACTGGAGCAACACAATCTTCCATCCGGTCTTGGCCTGTACTAATTTAAAGTGAGAAAATGATGTAATATCTCTGAAGTACAAGTAAGAAAAGTCAAAGATAATTTTCTGATAACATTTTTCTTACCTCTGTAATCTGTGCGACATTTTCGAGTGTGACGCGTTCCACAACAGCAGAGAAGATGTTCAGGGCAATTATCCGAGACAATTTAGTTGGGTTGGCCATCATGCCAATGAGAACTTCCATAAGAACTTGGATCCAGTCAGGTTCTGAAGAAAAAGAAAACCAACTCAGACCATAGAGAAAAGTAAAAATTATTTCCTGACATATTTATATGTATGTGGGTCATGCTGAGTATCACTTCTTGTATTCAGAACATTTTCTTTTTGCACGGACAACGACATTTTTTTATCTTTTCAAACCAAAATAGATTTTTTTCTACATTCTCTTCACTAACAAATTTCAAAGTTTAATTTATTTCAATGCAAATTATTTGGGTTTTTTTTTATTCAGAAACAAAAACTACCCAAATGTACCGAAAGAAATTTAGTTGCATGACTTGATTAAGTTATGGCAGTATGATCAAAAGACATTGGTGTTAAAATAGATAATCTGGTCATGTGATTTAAGTATATTTTACAATTAAATGGCTTCAAATGATGAAAAAGTATAAAAAGCAACCAACTAAATACACTGGTCTGTTCAACCTCCATTCTACATAAAATTTTTTTTTTAAAACTCAAAATGAACAGAAGTTCAATACTTGCTATTTTACATGTAACCATGAAAAAGGAAGCTCATCAACCCATCAATTGTTAATACTAAGGAAAGAATTATGGCAGCAAAGGAAATATTGTCAGTAAGTATAAAATGTTCATCTTTACTTGGAATACCTATCTGTAAGATAGACACTACATAATCTTTCACCACTCCCCTTGCCACAAAAAAAAAAAGTACTTTAAAATGTAATTACTCACCATTTTTCCGGGATTTTTTTGTTTTCCTTAGAGCCCGATCACAACAAGACAATGTATCCTATTTAGGTAAAGAAATATAATAAAACAGGGACAAAAATTTTAAATTTTAGAGTAATGAAAAAAGAAAAGAAAAGAAAAAAAGACTTCATATTCCAATACAATCTTTCGACAACCAATAGATTTTGATCCTGGGAAAAAAATTAAAAAATAAAATAAAACTTATTTGCAGTTTTAAATGTCAGTTTATCCATTTATGAATTTAAAATCAGGATTAAAATCCTTTTGAATTATCAAGAATTTTCTTAAAGGCAATGTTTTTTTGACCAAATCTATTGCTTTATTCTTGAGAGTCTGACATTTAAGAATTATTATTAAAGACTTTTTTTATTCTTCCTTTCAATACTCCAAAGAGTTAACATAAATCAGAACCATTGACTGATATTTTGAAAAAAGAAGTTGAAAAGAAAATAAATGAAGTGTGCAGGATAAATTTTAGAACATTTCTAAATCCTAAAAACAATAACCCAGGATGAATTGCCCAGATTTTATATCAAAAGTCATGAGATTTAGGAAATGATTGATGTTTTTTTTACAGTTTATCATTCTTTTGTTGGTTATTTAAAGCCAAAACATATCTTATATTGTAAGAATAATTCTTTCTTCTGAATGAATTTTGCATTAACAATTTTTGGAGAATAACAATGATTTTTGCAAAATACAAGTTTTGCTATTTAACCCATAGCTGGGGGGTGGGTTCATACTCTTCTCAAGGGTATTTGTGTGTAAGTGAATGTAAAAATCTCAACTGGAATTCAGACTCAACTCTCAGATTTTTCTTTCTGGAGAGATTTACAAAAATCAAGAGAAAACAGGTTCAGAGTAGAGTATTAAAATCATTTTGTTTGTAGGATAAAAGATAAAATTAAATAATGAGATTTTCTAATCAAAATTTGATCCCAAGAAGCAATAACCCACAACAGGAGAAGAAGGTGTAGAAGGATTCCTTCAGAGAAAGAAAGGATTATGCCCTATATAAGGGAATAACCCGAATGTAAACGTCTGATTTAACAGCTCATTCTTATTTTAAGATTTACGAGTACACAAATATGTTGGGAAGCGGCTATCAAAGTGATCAATTGTTGAAAAAGGAATATAAATGAGGAATTCATGGCTCTAGTTATTCCCAAGGCTGATTGTCAAAGGGAATTTTGTCGCCCTCAAGTCCCTCAGAGTTGTCCAAAGGTCCGATACCCACAGCTGATCAATAAGGTGATCACTTCTACCCAGGCCTTGCCTTATCCCACATTGTGACTATTTTGATCATAAGGTCGGCCAGGATCAAATAGTCGTCAGGAATCTGAATTGTCACTTCGATTCCTTGACATTCACCCAAAACCGGTGTGGGGCAAGACGCAGTTAGGGAATTCAATATTTTCCTTACTGTTTACAAAGAATCCCTTTCTGCTGTCAGGATTCTGAAAATTAATTACTTCCCAATTTGGGAGATCCCCTTTTTCCATGTGTGGTTGTTGCAGGTATTGATACTTCTTCCCATACTTCTTCCTTCTCTTATTAGCATCTCCCACTAACACTCCTCAATAGGTGTGGGTAGCTCCTCCACCTTCCTTGGTATCTCATCTGCGCCTGCCACCTCGGCCGCCAATGGCTCTCGACTGCCAGACGTGGCTTAATCCCCAGATCGTTAATCAAAAGAATTATCATTTCAAACTTGTTGCCTATGCAAAAAAAATTAAAATATCTCCCACATCAGTCCTATATTTTTGTCCGGAATTAGACACAAGCAAGATGGCTTCTTTCACAAGGAACTCTTATGCCCAAATTTTTATTATAGATCAATTCTTATCTGGGCCTATCCACTTCTGTTTTACCGCAACCAGCACTTTTAAAAATGGTCAGTCAATTGTCAAAAGTTTGCCATATGGCTTTTTTGTAAAAGAAAAATATTGCTTTAAGCAATTCTTTTGGTTCCTTGAGAATTAGGCTTTTAGGGAAAAGAATCCTCAATCTTCTCATGGCATATCCATCGTTCTGTCCATTAACCCTTTTCTTTATTTACCAGTGTTCTTTAAGTATATCCGTCATTTTATTCATCAGTCTTTTTATTATTCACTAGTGCCACATTTTGCTATCAATAAGAGTCCATATCTATGGTTGTGACATTTAGAATAATCTTGGAGAAGTCTTTGCTGATAATATCCAGATAAATTGATTGTTAGGTTTAAAGGCATATCAACTTTCGTTAGGTCATTTCATGCCTAATGAGATTTGAGTGGGCATCATGGATTGTGTATTAAATTTAATTTGTGAATAATATTTTAGTGTCATTCAGCTGAAAATGATAGTCTTCATAAAGGAGTTCCTTTAAAGTTAATGATTTTGGCATGAAGTCCAGTTGGAGATTATTTTATTTTCTTCATTTATTTGTCAAGATTAGTTATTGCTTTAATTTTTTAATATATCTTGGTTTCCTTAAGAAATTTAATTATTTTATTTGGCTCAATCCTGTTGATTAATATCGTTTGCCTGATAATACTTTTCACTGACCAAACTTAAATCTATACATTTTATACATATGGGTTCCACTCTATATCATAATAATTTCCAGTGCAGAAGTGAAAATATGAAACATAAAATCTCGGTACTAGATTAAAATATACCAAGACTATTCCCCTCCATCACATGTTACTGCCTGCAACTGTGACTCACTTCACAGCAGCTGTAAGAGAAAAGAACAGAATAAGCTATCAATGTAATGTGGGTACACCAAACACCAAACACGATCAAATTAGTTCCTTCAACTTTCTCCCCCATTATGGCGTGACTATGTAGAATGGAAATTTTTACTTTTCAAGTAATTTTCTCTGCAGCAAAATTATTTTGTTCCATCTTTATTCAACTTCCTGCACAACATTTCAGTTGAAAATGTTTTACCAGCATGAGTATTCCAGACAGCATTTGTCTTTGGTCCAAAAGAGTACAGATTATAGAAGACAGAAATAAGGTCCTAATACAAGTGGATTGCAGAGACAGAAGTGGTCACTGAGGAAAGCCACATCACAGCTGACTACCTCCGTTAGCCCAAGTGATTACCTTTGCTAATGATTAAGGAAATCTCATTTGTGCAGCACTATATTGATGTACCAAATACCTGCAACTATTGTACTGCAGATTGTGTCACAGTTCATTTTTGGCAATCAACTGTAACAAAGTTTTCAGATTTTAAGATGAATTCCATTTTTTTTTTTAAATTGAGAATTGTTTTCAGTTACAATGTTTTTAGCTGATCTTCTATTTGATTGTAGTAATACTCTTGAATTGTTTTTTTTTTGTTTTTTTATTAGTCCTTTTTTCTTTTTAATCATTTCATCCCAACCAAGGTAATAAAGCCACTAAGACCCAAGGGTGTTAGTGAGTGAATATGAGAGAAAAAGAAAAACATTATTAAGGAGAGAGAACAATAAAAGAACAGGAATTAAGAATACAGAAATTTTGAAAATCAAAGTTGACTGGGAAGCAAGAAGTTGGAAGAGAGCTCCACAAGTGAGAAGTGTGAGAGAAGAAACTGTTAGCATAGAACTTACATCTTGCCATTTCAACTGTGAAATGAGATCTTGCCACCAATCTAGTACTGTGCTTAAATTCATAAAGTCTAGGTACCATAGTGGAAATCTCATCAGAACAATTACGATTAAAATATTTATAGAAAAGGCAGAGGGAAGCTACGTTATGGCAGTGGGAAAGTAACTGAAGCCGAGATATGAGATCAGGACCAATAACATTGGAGATTCTTCTTTGGAGTTTATCAAGAATCTCTAAATCTCAGACCAGATGCGGCAGTAATATTCAATGCAAGAAAGAATGGTAGACTTAAAATATCTAAGAGACACTGGTGAGAAAAATTGTTTAGCACGACACCATGAACTAACATTCCTAGCAGCAAACCAAGCAATCGATTCAATATAATCTTTCCACTCCATATCATCGGAAAATGGTAGACCAAGGAGTCACTCTCCTAGAGGTTAGCATCAGCCATACTGATGGAAGCAAAAAAAGGTTCATTAAGATGATTAAAATAGAGCAGTTTTGTTTTGAAAGCATTAGTCTTGACTATTTGTAACAATATTTTTTGAAAATCTATTTATTTAATCTAATGAGTTTGCTAAAAAGCTCTCAGTCCAACCAAAAAGGAATTTTAAAATAAATTCTGATATTTGTTCATTTACAAGGATTTTCAGAAATGGATCAGGCCGAAAGCTTTTCTGCACTCCCAGATATATTTTATGACAGAAAAAGTAATGAACCAGTCTGTGACTAAATACAGATCAAAGTAAGTATATTCCAACCTTTCAGAAAGTTTGGTCCTCACCATTATTTTTTTTCCTTCTGCCAAAAACAAAAGTAGGAGAGTACAAGGAAACTGATATATCTAGAAGTGTTCTATACAATCTTTTATGAGACAACTTACACCATAAGTAGGTAGGTACAAACAAGAATTCAGTTACATACCTCAATGACATCCAAACAGTTCTGAGGGTCACAGAATATCTGCAAAGCCAGGTAAATCAGTAAAAGTTCAAAAGCACATATGTCTTTGCTTGATTCCTGGACATTTTTCTGTTATATAAAAGAAAAAAAAAAAAAAAAAAAAAAAAGGAGACAGTTTTTCATTAAAATATCTGAATTGAGGTGCAGATATATAACATAAGTAACACACTATCAATATTATTATTATTATTATTTGTAAATGCTAAATTTCACTAAGGTCAATTATTATTAGTAGTAATAGTATCATCAATGGTATGCCACCATGGCTAATGAAGAGGATGCAGACAAGTCAAGCATTCTTTCCTGCTAATTACCCTTGTTTTCTTATTAAGGGAAGCAACAACAATTAGAAGTTCATCAACCTGGAGTCATGTAATTTAAACTCTCCTCTTTTTATCAACTTTTGTTCAAATTCCATGCGAGCCTGTTGTTGTTTTTTTGTTTGTTTGTTGTTGTTTTTAATTAATACACTTGGGAAAAGCATCAATCCATCTTTTCTCCCCCAACTATCAGTTAAATCACATGAAACCAAATGCCACTTATAGTCAACTGGGCTCTTGAGCCTCAGTTGACAGCCAGTCTCTGAATTCAAAACTGTGGAGAAGATAATAGTAAAACATTTCCCTATCTTTCCCAAGAATTCATAATAATTTACAGAAAATAAAGAAAAGGAAGTTGTCGAGAGACAGACATTTTTTTTTTTTTTTAATTTAAAAATTATGAAATCCAATTTGACTGGAAATTTAAATATAAAGTCCAAGTTAAAGCAGTTCTAAGAAAAATTGCACTATTTTTGTCTTCCTTCAAGTTATTGGAGGAACACAAAAATACATCATGTTACTATAATGTTCAATCTAAAAATTGTCTGTGTCTGTGTCAGTCATTCATTCAATAGATAAACGTAATCTGGTGTTAATAAAAAAAAAAAATATTCAATTTGACAAAAGTCAAGGATGCATTATTCATAATTTGACAATTTGTAAGAAAAGAAAAATCTTCAGTTAAAGGATTTTTTGTTAAATCTAAAAAATTAGAAAAATGATTTCATTAAACAAATGGATTTTACTTTTATATAATAGATTAGCCAAAAAAATCCAACTATCATATCAGCAGGTTTTATTTTTATTTAACTTAAACTTTTTACATTAACCAGTAGTTGTCATTTCAAATTAGTATTTTTGGGGGGGATCAATTTGGATACCAAAAATTTAGGATATTTAAAGAATTCTAAAAGAGAAAATAGTTTGGGGGTTTTTTTTTACAATTTTTATCATAAAAAGTTATAAAAAAATTATTCTATTTCCATTTTTTCTAAGCATTTGAAAATGCTATTAGGTATTTTTTGATTTATAGCAAAGAAAACCAAAAAACTTGTTTAATTTAATGTAAATTCAAATTCTTACTTTTGATTCCAACTTTTGCATCATCTTCTTTGTCTTCAGCAAAGCAGCAATTGTCTAAAATTAATGAATAAATAGAAATTCATTTCTGCCATATTTGTTTTTCTTTTCAATGAACTAAACTCCAATGGGGAAAACAAATTTTGAGCATTTTAACAAATATTTGCTGTTTATATTCAGCGATTTATTTGAAAATTCAAAAAGTTTAATCTTAGCTGCTCTCCCACAAAAAAAAAAAAAAAAAAAAAAAAAACACTTACAAAATAATATTTTGACATTTTATTTTCAAAGAAAAGAAAATGAAAATGTAATAACTTAAAAATCCAAAGCATCTAAAATTTTAAAAAGTAGTTCATTTTTAAATTTAGATATAGATTTTGAAATCATCTTACAAATCTTATAATTTTTACATAAAGCATTAATAATATATTTTTTTTAATTAATTTAAATAATAAAATAAGAATACAGATATTTTTAAAAGATGAATTAAATAGACATGTTATGATGAAGTGTATATTAATATCAGATCAGTAATACATTGATAAAACTAAAAGACACACAGGCATTGTAAAAAAAAAATTTTTAAATGTACCTCCAACACACACCCCATCCTACAAGGCAGAATAAAATGTTCACAATTTCTGAACTTTTATAAAATGACCATTACAACAATTCTCTTGGGACATATTTTTATGAACAAACAATAAAAATCATTTAGAAAAACTTAAGAAAAACAAACATGCCAAGATTTTACCTCTTCATCCAAATCTTTTAATGGTTTCACAATTTCCTTGTTTTTTATCAGTGACTGAAAAAAAAGAAGAGAAAGTATTTTGAAGACAATACAAGTGTCTTGTTAATGTGCAAGATCCATAAAAACATCTCTTTGTAGTAACAAAAGAAACAACACAAAAGAAGAAATTCAATTATTCAAACAACTCTTTTTGTTGTTTAAAACAAATATAAAAATTAAACCTTTAGTGCAAATAAGTCCAAATTATATATTTAATAGTTGCAGAGTCTGAAATATCACAGTTAATATGGAATGTCATCTTGCCTTTCCAACTAAGATCATAAAACTTGCCCAGCATCTTAACAGTTTGATGTGGTCAGTTCATTCAAAAAAAAAAAAAAAAAGGATCAAAGAAATATTCTTTAAATTAATCATACCTTTTGAGGACAGTATCAAATGGGCAAACCAACATAATACAGAAAAAGGTGTATCAAAGTCAAGTTTTATTGTCAGCTCTGTCTTAGAATACTTGATCAAACTTGAATTATTTTCAACAAGATTAAAAATCTCTCTGATCAAAGCAAATTCTACCCTACATGGATATGGTAACAACATGATGTGCTGCTGGAGCACTGACGATTATAAGGTTTTAGCCCCAAATTCATGAGGATTTTGTTGGAGACAAGGCTGCTTTTTTCACAAGAGTAATTGGATGAATTTATTTAAGCCTTTCAATTAAAAAAAAACAAAAATTAACCTACCTTGGCAATAGCAGCAAAAACAACAACAAAAAATCTGTTACAATCATTTTCCATTGTGACCAGGAAGTTATTATTTTTTCTTAGAATTGTTCAATAATTCTTTTAGGAAATTAGTGGAAATATGAGATCACTCAATAAATGGAACAAAGTAAACAAAGAACAAAACTGATAAATAAATTTTTACCTCAACATAAGAAAAGAGTTGATGAGCAGTTAACATAATGGCATCTTTGTTGGTTTTAGCTGAAAGACAAAAAGAAAATAAACAAACATCTAAGAATCAATTTGCACGTGCACACAATTTAGTGGCATTTTTAGAAATACTCAATTTTTAATCCACTTTTGTGGATGATAATCCAATTTTATTAAAACCATTTCAGGAATATTTGATTACTTTTAAGAATTGCATAACTAAGCATATAACATATAATATGAAGAATGTACATTGCAAAGGAGGCTGCCATCTCAGAACCTCATAAAATGGCAGCAGTGATTAGTCCAGGATTCTGATGCTCAAGAAGGTAAAGACAACTATGAGAAACTCCAATAAACCAAATGATTTTGTCAGTGTATATGCTTGATTTATTCAATAAAGAGCCAAATTGTTCGAGTCCCACATGCCATGCCTCTTCCCGATGTCTCAGTTATCTTCGTTAAACTCATCTCCCCAAGTTTTTGTTGACCACTGCAGTAGCCAAGTATTGAACTTACAACGTTTTGGGCCAAGTCACTGGATCCAACCTATGCTTTTATCCACTGGGCCATGTTTCCTCAGGCACCCAAATAGTTGTAAGTTCAATATCTGGCTAACACAGTGGTGAACCAAAACTTGGAGAGTTGAGTTAGAGGGAGATAACTGAGACATCTGGAAGAGGCATGGCACATGGAACTAGAACGATATGCCCCAATGGATGAAATAAAGGGTTCAGTTCAAAATTCCAATCACGTGAGGAAGAAGTCAGAGCGTACAATGGCCAAAATGTCATGAATATAACAAAGATAAGGACAACAGTCCAAACAATGTAAATAATTACAATACCTCATTTCAAAAATATAGAGAGAAACTATGAGTTTGTTATTGAGATTTTTTTGAAAGAAATGATTTGCTTACATGTCTTTTGAGTAATAACCTTGAAGAAACATTTGGTAAACATATTCTGGCAGAATTGCACCAATTGAACAGGAAAAGCAGCACCAATTTCTTCACACTGCAATTAGAAAGAAATTTCAAAATTTAATTTTCAGGTAGAAAACCATAAAAAAATCTTGTTAATTAAAATGAAGACACAGAAAATTAATTTTTTTTGTTTATTCTACTTCCTTAGCTATAATGTTCTCCTACAATTCTTAAATGAATATTCTCATTAAGTTATCCTTTCATTGAATCAAATAATCCTAAGCTAGAATCAGTTAAGCCTTAAGACTAACAAACATAAATAACAACAACAACAACAATAATCAGGAAGAAATTCAGAAAAACAAGGGAGGAGAGAGGAATAGTGATAGTAAAGGAGGAGGAGCAAAAGTAGGAGGTAAGAAATCTAGAGGAAAAGAAAAAAAGAAACACAAACACACACAAAGAGAGAGGTGGAGGGATAAGCAATTGGAGAAAAAAGTCAGACTTGATTCCAGGATCTGAAGCAACAATGAGAGCAAAAAATTGAAAATTGAAAGAACGAAAGACATAAAAAAAATGCAATACATTAAAATTCTTTATAAAGAGAAATTTAATGATCAAGTAAAAAATATTTAAGCATTTCTTATATTTTGAAACTAAACCATGTTTGTATAAGTTTAAGATAAAAACATGACTAGAGAAGATACAGGTAAAAGGAAATGAGAGAAGAGCAGAGGCATGAGATAATGGATAATCCTCCTTACCTACACCTGTAGAATTTCCATAGGTTGAACTAGTGGGATAAGGGAGAGAATGCGAGGATACAGGCAAAGGATAAGACAAGAGGAGAGACATGAGATAATGGATAAATTTTGTTGTCAACACACACAGAATTCGCATGATTTCATTATTTCACATATTCTGAAATCATCTTCATCTTCATCATTCTTAAACACAATATTTTGGATATTATAGTCTTTGATCTTCTTCATGATGCATCCAGGTCTTCAATAAAAATTTTTTTTTAAAATATCTTGCTTGATACTTTTCCCTTTCTTCTTCACATTTCCTCAATATCAGAGTCACTCAATGGCTGAATATTAAGGACCTCTTATAGACATTTATACAAACTGGCCTAAAAGAAAACATTAGAACTATTTTATGTCCAAAGTACGGCACAAATAAAAAAACCTTTAGAAATTCAGAACTTACATGAGGTAATATATCCGATGGTTTCAGCAATGTAAAGTAGGCATGTCGGAACACAAACTGCAAAATGGTGCCCTGCCACTTGACCATTTCTGTAACATTTCCAGGATGATGCAACAAATGAAAAAGTTGACCAACTGCCCATTTTCGCAAAAATAGGTTCTCACCATCTATCTTGATCCTAAAATAGTACAAACAAAATGAAATATTATTCGTACATGTAAAATAAATGCTTTGATATTTCAATGCCTACAGCAATGTAACCTAATTTCTGATAGAATTTTTACATATTTTTAATAAAGTTAACTTTCTAAAATAGATAACAATAAAAGTTTGAAAATAAACATATATATAATATCACAGTGATATAGCAAAATTGATATTTGACCCACAGCTTCCAAGAGACACAACACTAATCCATATCATCTTGTTAAATCTCAATATTTTTTAATATATTATTGCCTACATATAAAATTTACTCAGGGTTCCCAGATCTGTATAAAAAAATTCAATGATTTTTCCAGGACTATGTTAACAATTTCCAAGGACTGAAACTGATGCACACACAAAATGAATGGTCATCAATTTCAAAAACACAAACTTTGTGTTTCATCTTTTACAACCGATTCCAATAATTCATATCATATGAATCAGTTGAAAACAGTAACGAAATCAAAGACCTGGTTATGTTACACATTTTGTGTAGCATTCTACACCTGAAAGTTTTGAATGACACTTTAATTGTTACTGTTATATATTTCCAGTCTTTAGACAACTCATGGTTTGTGAATGTCACAAAAATTCTTGACTGCTGCACATTTCCTGTGAAATATAATGGCTTTAATGAACAGAACCACAAATAGAAATTTTCACAAAAATGTCTACACATTTTAGCCCTCCTCCTCCTCCTACTCATGGCTTTCACAGCACATGGCACAGAGTACAATGATGCTGTTAACATTTTTATCAGTTCATCTAGTTTAGCATTCAGCTCCTCTTCCAATTTGGATATCTTTATGGATTTGTCCTTTGCAGATCTTCACATGGCGTTGGTCTTTGCAATAAGTGTGAAGTTCAGCTTTCTTCGCATAGCTGTCAGCTGACTTGAGCAAATCTTGTGTGCAACTTTCAATCTTGTGCTTTTTGGTTTTCAGTTCTTCAATTTCCCTAAGAATAAATTTCCATTTTTGTCCAACTGCTTCTCCCTGTCTTTTTTTCTTTTCAGCCTCAATATATTGGTTGTATACTGTTCTGGCATTGGAAGCACTGCAGAGAAGAACTTCCCCAGCACCTCAAACTGAGGCCAAATAGTCTGCGATAATGTGCCGTTTCATATGGGAATTTCCTTATTGACTGAGAAGCCTCTCTTCACTGAGTTGTTTTTTTTTGGGGGGGGGGGTACACGGTTTTTAGATTTTCTTTGTTGCTAGAACAAAGTGTCCAAGATGGTCTTCATTCTTGCTGAAATTCTTCAAAGCAATATTTCCAGCAGCCTCCTCCTCCTCCTCCTCCTCCTCAAACTCTTTGTACTGACTGATGATGTCATCACAATCTGACTTGCATACTTGTTTTCTGCCCATCATGTGAAAAAAACATCTTTTTGGAATGTCTTCTGTGTCAGATTTTTTTTCTTCCCACAAATGGATCCAAATGACCTTACAAGAAGATATGCAAACAGATCTTTTGTTGACACATTTCCTTTTTTGGATAAATTTTGCATAACTCTATCTGGCAGAAAACCACACTCAATCTTTGCAAATTCATTCAGTTTGGAAAATGAAATTATCTTTTTAATGAGCTTCAAAATCATGCTAAAAATATCATTTGCAAGGAGAGGAAGCAACGGTTTATTACTTATATTTTGTTATTATGTTGTTATTAAGAGGAATGACCAAAGTATTTCTTTTATTATTTTATTAAATTTTTTAATTCTTTCTTGCATGTTTGAAATTTTGGTTACAATTTTTTTTTTTTTGTGTTTGTTAGCAGTCAATGTAATGTTTATGATTAGTGTTTTAGTGCTTTTTCTTTTTCCAGGACTTGTTCACAAACTAACCGAGAAGCCACCCTTCAAGTGGACTTGCAGGCTATCTCTAGCAGTTGGCTTTTGGGCCTTCAGCCTTTTACTTTCAGCATCCTATGTATGTAAAATTTATAAGAATTTAGAAATAATAAAATTATTTTATCTTTATTCGACAATTTTTTTTTAAAACTACAACTCATTTCCTGAAAATCTGCTCAGAATCGTAAAACAAAAAATGCAATAAAAATGACATTATTTAATTAGACAAGTTTTTAATTGCTTTTATAAATAAGATTTATTAAGGACACTATTGTCTTAATAAAAAATTTTTTTTCAATAAATAATGAATTTTTACAAGAATTAAGAATTGTTTTCATTTTCTTTTTAATTTATAACAATTTATCATCATAATTTTATTTTTTAAATCTTTTAAAATTCTACATTAATTTCAACTAATTAGGTGATATTGTTACTAAGTGAAAACTATACTTACTAATCCAAAATTAAAACACTTAATACAAGTCATTTTCCCCAAGATTTTTAAAATTATTAAAAATATTTTTTATGCATGTAAAAAATTAACACGTCCATTTTTGAAAGTATGGTCGACCACAATGTTATCAGAAAATAAAAGCAATAACTATAGTACAATGACTAAAATTAGATTACGGACAATATTTTCCAACTTTTTTGAGACTACCAAGTACTTAAAAATTATATTAAAAAATAAGAAAAAGAAAAAAAAAGGCACTCATGACATTTTCTTAAATTATGTTTTACAGATAAAGTCTCCATAGAACAAAATCCATCTGTCATCATCTCATCAATTATGTAAAACATGGTAATGTGGTTTTTATGAGGTTTTTTTTTTCAAAGACCCATTTTTTATTCTATCATCCTCCCCGGCTACATCTAGTCAAATTTGTTACTTTTGGCAATAATTTAGACAAATGTAATTTACACAAAGATACACATTGACCCAGAACACTTTTTTTTTTTAGCATGAACTCACCCACAAGCTGACTAGAGATGAAAAGGAATTTTTACTTTTGAAATTGACATGTGAATAAAATTACTTCAATTGTTCAAATTTTAAAAAAAAAAACTGATAATTTTTTCAAGATCCTACTAAAATGTATTTTATTACTGTAAAATAATCTATTTTCCTTTCAACTACAAATTCAATGAGTGTGAATTAATTTATCTTTGACATCTGACATCTTTTATTTTTGCTTTTCTCCTTTTCTTGTTGAGTGAGGGTAAAAGACACACCTTCATATTTTTCTGCCTTTCTTTCTCATCACCTAGACAAGAAAATACAGAAGGAACTACAAGGTCATGAACTTGTTCTAATCAGGAAAACAAACCACTGTTTGCAATAATTGCCAAATATTGCTGACAACTAAAAAGCAAAAATAAAAACAAAGAAAAAACATTTTTCTTAAAGGAAAATTTTAGTTTGTAAAAATAGATTGTGGGATTTGCCATTTTGACTTTCATGAATTGAGAAAAAGGATGTGTGGAGCCCAATTTAGAAAATTCTAGGACTTTTTCAGGAGCTTTTGTGCTATTTCCATAGATAGATTTTTCAAGCCCTGGAAAGGACCCTGTCAATTTACTTGTACTTTTCAAAGTCTCCAAGACCTTTACGAACCCCCGTTTACAGCCCACACACATTAATCGTCTGGCAATATTTATCCCTTTTCTTTTGTGTTCAAAATCGCCTATCAAGCTCATCTCTCTATTCCTGCTATGTCATAATCATCCAATAGCATAGAATTTTTTTTTAACAAGGTGTATAGAACACTAATCAAGGTCGGATTATCAATGTCAAATCTTTTTTACATTTAAAAGTGATATATTTCAGATATTCTTAGTGGCTAAAAATTAATCATTCTATAAAAGTAAATATTTACTTTAAAAAAACATTTTTTTTAAATGTTTAAATTCAGAATAAAGTGTGTATGAAGATGAAAAATTAGTGAAACCTTCAGACACAGTGAAACAGTTGAATATTCATGCAAGATGAAATCAGTAAATTAAGTTCAAATTGTGACCTCACATGACCACTTGCCAATAGTCTTCTTGAAAAAGGCATCAATCAATTTCTCCCTGCAATTTGCTCAAAAATTGATGTCTTGAGAAAGGTCTTATCACTGGTATACCCTTGTAGTTTATGCAAAAAAAAGAACACTTACATTAAGGATTCTTTACCTGTTACTTCAGCAGATACTGCCTTGTTTACAATTACCATACTGGAACATTAATAGACATTCCTGTAGACGTCTTGTCCCTACACATAACACACAACACTTTAATACTACATACCATTGAGACGGCTGCGATAATTCATTGTGTGTGTGTGTGTGTGTGTGTGTGCATCATAGTAAAAGAAATACAGAAGAGAGTGCTGAAAAGTTCTCAGCTCGACTCATTTCCCAAAATCTAACCAAATATCACATTCCACCTTTGGTTGGGTGCCTACAGTAAA
The DNA here is from genome assembly GCA_964036315.1 of Acanthosepion esculentum. Lineage (NCBI taxonomy): Eukaryota > Metazoa > Mollusca > Cephalopoda > Sepiida > Sepiidae > Acanthosepion > Acanthosepion esculentum. The sequence continues at coordinate 3,180,396 of OZ038478.1, forward strand.
AACATGCTGAAAACACTCATTCAACTACTAAAATTAATGTGTTAAAACCAGCATAATTTTACCGACAACTAAAGAAATATTTTTCTTAAAGGATAATTTTAGCTTGTAAAAAAAAAAAAAAAAAAAAAAAAAAAACAGATTTCTAGTATTTGGCATTTTGACTTTCATGAATTGAGAAAAAGGATGTGTGGGTAGCCAAATTCAGAAAATTCTAAGACTTTTCAAGGAGCTTTTGTCAGGTATTTTCAAGCCTTGGAAAAGGCTCTCCCAATTTTCCAGGACTTTTCAAGAGCACTTTGGAACATGGGACTCTGTAAGCAACCTTCTACAATCCTAAATATGTTTCAGCTCTAAATAACCAACAACGGGTTGATAAACTGTAAAAAAATAAATAAATAAAATAGATAAATAATTAAAATCAATCCGCTTTCTGGCACTCCTTCATATTTCATCACATTTGACCATTAAGCCCTTGCAATTTAATATAATGATGCAGTCCAACAGAGAAGAGAAATTGACATTACACACTATCCTTATTTTATGATCAGAAACAATTACTGACTGGAAAAATAAAACAAAAAATGCAATCAATATTTATTAACTTACCCAAATAAAGTTTTGCCCTCTACAGTTGTCATAATTTCTTTGCCAAATAATTCTACAGATCCAGCAGTTAACTTTAAAGAAATTAAATAATGTGACAATCAGACATTATTTTTCATTTGTTCTTTTGGGAAAAATAAAGAAATAGTTTGAATAGAGACAGAAAAATTCAAGTAAATAAAATAAAATTAGTAAAAATATTTCTTACTCAGACATGTAAATAAATTAACATTTTAAATTATAAACATTAACCTAATCTAACCAAAATGGCAGAAGACATCATTCTGGATAAAGAAGGTAATTTGCAAACATTACTAATTTAACAAACACTTTTTCCGTTTTAATACTACTGACTAAGAATGTCAATTTTTAACCTGACATTGTTATGTGAACAAAGGTACATTATGGATTTTGTGACAGTGACAAAAACAATATGAAGAAGGTCAATATTGAACTTACATGTGGCAATATGGCAGAAAGAAAGAGGCCAAGTTCAGCATTAAATGTTTTGATAATAGACACAGGAGTCAGCAGAGACTGAAGCAAAGATAGATGGAGATCATCATCTTTGACACTTTCCAGTAAAGTCTCAAGGCTATCAATCTGAAAGAAACAAACATTTTTTTTGATTAATTAAACAAGACCACATACATACACATTAGATTCAATGTAACAACATCTTTAGAGAAAAGAACTTAATTCAGTACACAGAAGTACAGCTCATGTTCAGTCTTGTCCTTTCAGTCAAGATCAATTACCCATGAAGAGTTAAATTGGATATCTTTTATTTATTAATATTCAAAGCAGTACGTTTTAATTTTATCATTGAAGTAAAAAGAAAAAATTACTTCAATATAAATCCTTTAAATTCAAGGGACTTAACTCCTGACGTTTTATTCAATAATAATTTCCCTTGAGACTGCTAACAAAGGTTTAACTTTTTACAATATGTATGTGCTATTTGTCCAGCAACATTTTCAGCATATCTATTTTACAGCCTTCTTAAGGGAGATAACTCCTCTTTGGACGAAAAAAGCTTTTCTCAAAATTATAGATAATTACAGGTCCTTAGAAGATTTACGTTTCGGCTTTCCAATTAAATACAGAAATGTGTGTGTACCAAAGTCCACTCCATAGACTCAATCGACATTTAGTACATGCTTATGTTTGAATATTTTGTCTCCAAAAACGTCTGTTGGGGCTCATTAGCCGTGCAAAGGGCTTACATGTCACAGCACATTTACTGCAAGTCAGTTTTCTGGGTGATGATATTTATATTGCCAAACGAGTCCACCCGTTGACCTGCACACTTTGTTGCTGAGGTTGCAAGAAAAATCAAGCTGGATGCCTTATTAATAGACAGTTGTGTTTCTATGACATCATTTGTGGATAATGAAGCATGCCTTTGAAAAGCAAACACAGCCACATTGATTGCACAAACAGATTCTTTCTTTCTTTCAGTTCTCAAGCTAACATCTTCCACCTCATTTCAATTCAGCATATGCAATTTGATAGTTTTCAAATTCTTTAGTACCAGTTGCAATCAGTTTCCTTCACTCCACCCTATCTGATGCAAGATCTTATCTATTAGTGTCGGTGTTAAACTTTTTAAGTACATCTTTTATACCACTTTTGTCGGCTTTCATGAAGGATGGGTGGGTGAGGGGGCGCTTGTTCTGCACCAGATTGTCATATGGGATTCATTTTGGCATGGAGGTGTCTGCTATACTCCTAGTACCATAGGTAAAAAATCCTTATGCTTTTACAAGAAGTTCCTGTGCATGAATTTGTTTAGAGTGGATAAAGATTTGCCACAAGGCTAAATACACTTTTCAGAACAATCAATTCTAACACTTGTGACCCAACAAAGGTTGGGACGACCAGAAACCAAATGCACTTCAGGTTTTATATACGAGTTTAGCTTCTCTTAGATGGGACTCCAAGCTCTTGTCAGGGTATCCCATCATTCTCTGATGTCTTATTTATAGAAGACTAAGAGTCTCCAAGCTCAGTGGGTTTACCACACACCTAGATACAAACGCAGGTGATGAAACTCACATCTTATGTCATTGTAGTTTACCAAGTACCAAACCTTTTAGGATTGTGTAGCACAAAAACTTTGAAAGGAGGAGAGCTTGCCAGGTAAATCGTAACTTCTACATCTCAAACACATACTACTTAGACTAGTGGGAATTATGCAACTATTTGCAAACACAAGGCAAGGCCTTAATTATTTACTAATAATCTAGGATAAGGAAATAATAACAAGAATCAAACTCATTCAAGAATTCATCCTCAAGATAATCTTGTGGATAATTAACTAATAAGAATTGTCCATTTGTACATATTGCCTGTTTCAATATTATTTGTTGTCATGTTTTTTTTTTCAATGCCTTATTTAAGAGAAAAATAAAACAACAAAAAAAGGTATAGATATTAAGCTTCATTTGGCATTGGATTATGTGTTGTGACAAGCGACCAAATAAGGTAAGTCTGCCTATCTTGGAGAGGGAAAAAAATAAAAATAAAAATAAAAAAAATAATCAATGTTTACAGTTCCAACATTACTTCAACTTGAACCCCAATCTTGAGCACTGGTGAGACATATACCCTTACTCCCATCCAAGTGGCAGACCAAATAAAAGTTTGTCCATAAATATAATCCCGTCAATTGTCTCCCCTAAAATCAAGTTTAATTTTATAGAGTTCCAGTGGTAATCAAACATTATCATGGGGTAACTCAAGCGATAAAGGAAGTTCATTCCCACACCTGACAAAACTTGAAATAAAAACAACATGAACGTAACAGTAGGTGTGTAATATAATCACAAATTACATTCAAGTACAGCTTACCACCATCTGAGCAGAGGACATGTTCTTCTCCGATAATTTAAGATCCACATAGAGCATTTCACACACTTGGGATGACATAAACATCTTCATCTGAAATACATAAGTAAATCTATTGTTGGCAAAATAAGGGACAAATTAACATCGAAAAATGCAGAGGGATATGAGGGATACCAAAACATAAAATGGATTTGGCAAACCAAATTCAAGTTTTGTCTGAAGCTGCTTACAATCATTTTGCTCAAATGCCTTTTGGTAAAGGCATGAAGCTATTTTCCCCTACTAGCTCAGGGTAACTAGAGAGCAGTTGGGACTTTTAGCTCCATAAGAAAAAATAGAAATAAAATAAGACCTAGAGTTTACCATTAATATAGCGGTTCCCAAGCCCAGTTGCAAAATGGGGAAATGGTTTGGCATCAGGCCACAACCTCAGCTGGAAAAACATAAAATTGCTACAGAAACAAAAAGAAAAAAATCTGCAATGAATGCAGAGAAAATGGGGCAAAGACATTACTATAGTTCATTCACAAATGCAGGTAATAAAAAAAAAAAATTTTTAAAATCACTAGCAGTTACCATTTTTTCTGATCCACTGAAGGAGGGGATAAAAGTCTTTTAAATCTTTACAGAAGATTTAAAAGACTTTTAAATCTTTACAGAAGATTTAAATTAAAAGACTTCTTTTTTTTTTTTAAAGTTACTAAATCCACATCCTGAATATTTATGATAGATTCAGGGAAACATTCCATCACTGCTTTCATTCCATTTCCAGATCATGGTTTTGGAAAGGTTTATCTTGCGCCCTATTTCTTTCAATACTGGGTATTTGATGTTGATGTTCCAGATCATTTAACTCCAAATACCCATTTATCAATACATTGGGGTGGCGGGGGGTGGGGGGTCATTATGTTCTATTGGTAGATATGTTTGGTATGGAATGTTTAAATGACCAATGTCCAACTCTTCACACAGTTTGTTTGTGGGACATGTGCACAGCATAAATAAACTCAACAGAGTGAAAACATTTCTTCTGATAATTGTTTGAAATTCAATTAAAAAGAAAAATTGGCTTTTCTATCTATTGATTGTTAACTTACAATCAAGCATGAAGAATTATGAACTATATTGACATATCATGAATTTCTATGGGAGAAAAAGTATCTTTCATTCATTAAGAATGCTTTAACAATTTCTTCACTTCATATTATAATTGAGATTTTTTTGCCTTGGCATTAAATGCTAAAAAAATTTAAAAAAGTAAAAAAATTCACTGCATTGAAGAGGAAATGGCAATGTCTCTCATGATTGCCTTAATAAAGAAAACATCACTAAGAAACATTATGCAGTTTTTTTATTGATAAGTATTAATTACCCCCACCCCCCCAAAATTACTGATAGCATTCTACAATTTAAATTACTTTTTATCAGCTAAAATGTATAATTATCTTTCTCCAATACATTTATGTACAAAGTGTGTCCAAATATTTTTATATTTTGTACCCCAAGCAAGAATTTTACTATATTAGAGAATATAAATATTTTTCTTCCTCCTTGACTAGAGAACTGGTTTAACATCCATTATGTACAATTTGCATTGAATAAAAAAATAAAAAATAAAAAAATTTTTTTCAGTATTAAAAGTGGAAGTGGTATTTTCATGACACTTATAACATGATCAAAGTTTATGTTTAACTGCAAGATTGTAATTTCAACCGATATCTTCAAAGTGTTAGTTTATGCCTTTTTCCATATATTTAAACTAAAAACTATAATTTTGGAAAGTGAAAACTTCACTGAAATGTTGAAAAATTTCCAAATTTTCAGCTTAAATTAAGAAAATACAAACTTTAAACAAAATGATCACAATATATGGAAACAAAAGACAGTATCAGTTTAAACCAGTGTTTTTCAACTGATGCAACCTGAAAAGTAGCCATGTGCGCCCCAAGTTAACAGAAGAGTAATTTATTGATTGTTTTTATATCTTAAAAAAAAAAATTTATTTTTAAAAAGCTTGAGACAACAAGCCCATGGCTTCCATGTCTAAATCATTGTCATTTGATATTTTAAACTGGATGCTAAATTCATTAATCTTTAGGGAGTGGATAATCCTTTCCCTTCCTTGATGGACATAAATCAGTCATTATTGGCCTCTCTAAAAAGAAAAATAGCAGATTCTTCTTAAATCTATTTAAATTAAAATTCTACCACACTTACATATACAAAGGAATGTCTTAAAAATAAATGCTTACTTCAGGCCACTATTTTCAAATGTCTTGACTAATTTTTCCTTACAGTATTTACATTAGTCGGACTATTGTCCTCATCTTTGTCGCCATATTTGTCACAACATTTTGGCCGTTTACACTCCGGCCTTCTTCAGGTGGTTGGAATTTCGAACCGAACCCTTTATTTCAATCACTGGGGTAGACTGTTCTAGTTCCACGTGCCATCTTTGATGAATGTCAGTTATCTCCTGCTAATTTTCCCTCTGAAAGTTCTCCACTGCCTTAACCGGGTATTGAACTCACACTCTTTGGGTCTGTCACTGGATCTAACCAACACCTTTATCCACTGTGCCATGTGTCCTAGAGGACATCTGGGTATTATAAACCTAATGTTTTCAGCAACCATTTTTTACCAGTGCTCATATTGCAATTTTTGCTGTTATCATTGTATGTTTTTACCAGAGCTCATATTGCAACTTTGTTATCATTGCTTTTCTCTGGCACTCCTTATTACTGGTTCCCATATTGTATTTATTTCTATGCTTGGTCGACTCAGGAGATTTTTGTGGCCTAGCATATGTGCTGATTCCTTAAGTTTACGAATTTTCCAATGGTGTTCCCTGTCTATGATCTCAACATAATCCCACAGGGGACGGTGATCTTCCTTCTCTCTCCATATGTGGTCAGCCACGCCTGATTTTTCTACTTCCCCTCGCGTTACAGCTTTCTGGTGTTCTTGAAGCCTTACCCTGAGGGGGTGGCCTGTCTCTCCTTTATATTCCTTTCCGCAGCTGCACGGGATAGCGTACACACAGTCTTTAGTCATGTTCTCCTCTATGGGGGGTCTCACTCGAGAGAGATATCTGCGAAGTGCTGTCACGCTTTTGAAGGTTGTCCTGATGTTATATGGACCGCAGATCCTTTGTATTTTCTCTGATAACCCCTTCACATAAGGCAGGCAGACTGTTTTCTGAGTGTTGTTGTCCTCCTCCTCTTGTACCCGCCTATCTCAGTTTTTGGGGGCTGCTGCCATGTACCCAGGGTAGTTGTTATGTTGTAGGGTACTACTTATACTGACCAATTCCTTATCTAACGTCTCTGGGTCGCCACTTATGACTTTTGCTCGGTGTTGTAAGCAACGGATGATCCCTTTCTTTATGCTGTATGGATGGTGGGAGTTGAAATTGAGGTACTGTCCGGTGAATGTCAGTTTACGGTTTATGGATGTCTTGAACCCATGCTCTGTTCCTTATTAAAATTTAAAATGTGTTCTGAATTAAAAATGGTTGAGAAGCACTGGTTTTAAACTGACATCAAGAGGATATAGGTTAAAAAAGAAAAACTTAAAGACAAAATTGTTTGAGGGTTTTTGGCTGTTCATGTAATGATATTTTGAGAAATATTACTAAAAGTTAATGTGATAGACAAAAATTTTCAAAAATCAATCCCAACCAAGACACATTAGAACCATAAATTGGCAAATTCAAACCATTGGAATACTGAATTTTTGAAAAACATAATAATTCAATAAATTAAGTGAGAAAATGTGGAAAGTGACAAATGATACCTTTTTAAAATTAAGAGGAAAAAAGTGGAAGGAAAAAGCAAAAGATTGAGAACTATTAAATAGTAAAATATACAAAAAATGATCAGAAAGATACAAGTGCTTCAAATAAATGAAATAGTAGTTCCCAATTTGATTTTTTAATTTTGACAAAGATTTACCTGCTTGGATTCTTTGACAGATTTCAACAACTCAGACAGGAAAAACATACCAAGTCGTTTCTTGTGAGAATCCTCATGGAATAACTTCTCTGGAAAATAAAGAAAATATCTAAGTGTGTGTGTGTGAGAGAGAGAGTGTGTGTGAGAGAGAGAGTGTGAGAGAATATGGTGGTCTTTTGAAGTTGCTTTGGAATTTAGCATCTTTTCCATTTTCTCAACCAACAAAATGTCAGTTTAAAAAGAATCAAGTCTCAAGTTACCAAATATTTAAAAGATGAGTTGTAAAAGCTAATTCATCCAAATGTTAAATTTATAACCAATTTGGAAGTGCAAATAGTTTACAATTGATGAACTTCACCAAAAATCTGTTATTTATCTATCTGAAAATCTTAAGAATAAACAATGACACCCACCAACAATTTCCTTCCAAAATCCATAAACTTTATCACTGTTGATAACTTCTCTGACTAGAAATTTGTTGGAATCATGTATTACTGGATGACCTCGGGTTGATTCCTGGTAACAAAGAAAAACGGAGACTGCTAAGACATCTAGAAATTTCAATAAAGGATTATACAAGCACAAGAGTGATTTTTACAAAACAATACACACAATGCATTAGAATGTGCCGAACCAGAATTTCAACTTAAACAATGCTAGTTAGATTAAAAGAGAAAGTAAATTTATTATTAAAATGTATAGAAAGTGCACTAATTTCATAAGTGGTAAATTTACGTTCAGTTTCAGACATGTCTCAAAAAATTACCAACAACAGACAATATGTTGCAAAAAAAAAAAAAAAAAAAATCACTAGGATCAGACAACATGTCCCAAAAAATAACTACTAATTCAACAGAGGATAATTACAAACAATAATGATAAAAATAAATATAAAAGCTATAAAAAGCTGAATATGACAGGATAGCATCTAGATACATAGGGTGTCTATGTAGCTTGTATTTCTCTTCCTACTTATTACATATAAAACTGATTGCATCAATAAAACCATTGTCGGAATATACATTACAATAATCAAATACTCACCTTCACAACAGCCAATAGCTTTTCATGCGTTTTTGAGTTAACAATGTGTTCAGAATTCCAGTTTTTATTCAGGAATGATTTGTCAATTTTTTCCTGCAGAGAAAGAAATATCAATGCCACATGATTTACGAAAGAAAAATAAATAATGATTGTTATTAATATTTTGTGTTCATTCATTGTTAAATTATGGCATTGGGTGAATGGCATTAAAATCACCTGTGAAACAAACCTTTTCCTTTTCAAATCAAAAAGCTTCCACACTTGCTTTTTTTAAATATTCTTCTATGTTTTACGAAACTTCAAAACATCACATCACAAAGCTTCTCACTTTAACTCTGATTCCTAGACATATTGGAGAAATAAAATTGATTTCCTCAATTCACAAAGTTTGGTAGACATTTTAAACTGAATGTGAAACAAATGTTTTTAAATTCAAACTTTTGTGTTACTTAAAAAAAACCAAAAAAAAAACCCACTAAATTTTTTTCAGTAATTTAAAAATTTGAATGTTTAACTGTTCCTTCTTTATCTGAACACAAATCCCAATGCTGGATGTTCAAGCATCAGATGAAGGTCAGATTTTCAATCCTGGGATCATCCCGATTCCAAAAAGATATAATATGTCTATGTAGAGCAATTGTGGCCAGATTTAGAGGAGTTTCAGACACAATGGGTGAAAAACTGAACCCCAAAATTATTCATGGAAGGTTCTCGTAACACAGAATTAACTTATCATGACTTCATTTAGTGTGGCCAAAGAATTTATATAAATGTGTAGATCATGATATTATACATTCGAAACTGAAATTGCACCCAGTTTGTTGATTAGAAAAAAATGAGAATTAATTTGAATAACTGACACTTTATAAAATACAAAAATACACTTGAATATTTTGAGAAATACAACAATCAATAAAAATATGATCTTCCGATTCATATGTCACCATTTTTTTGTCATGTGAACATCATATATGTCACAGTTCTTTCTTAATCACTTGAACTCTATTGTGAGAGGTTTTTCATTCTTCTAATTCACCACTCAGACTACTTTTGTAAATGTAATGCATTAAATCTTAGAGTAAAAAAAAATATACTGAACCAGGCAATTATCATTACATTTGTGAAAGAAACACATGGTAAAGTGATGTTGAAAAGCAAGAATAACTTGCAGTGAAGTTCAGTCCTCACTAAATGCCATTCTAAAGTGGTTGTGCAAAAGACTAGACTAAGGTTTGTAAATAGGTACAAAATAATTAATACTTACAGGGCATTGTAGTTTGCAAACAAACAGAACTTCAAGCCTCTCCGGACTCAGATTATTCCAACCTTCTGCAAGATATTTCTCCAATGTTGGCCAAACATATTCAAGGCACTCATCGGTTTTCGGCCTCTGAAAAACCAACTGAGAAAAAAAAGATTTTAAAAGTATACAAGCAATGGAATAAAGTGAGTAGTAATCTCCCTGCTCAAAATGAATAAAACCTAAAGGAGACATGCCAGCACTCAAGGATCAGAATTAAATATAGAAAGGTTCCCTTTTGCAATAGAAAACTAGTGGAAAATGTTCAAAGAGGGTAAATCAGAATTATTGATTGCTATAATTAAGTAAAGATTACAAAGAGATATATACACATACATGCATAAGTACAGTTCATGTATAGTACAGGTAATCAATCCATTGTTATATAATCCGGGTGGATCCTAGTAATATTAATTATTAAAACTGATCCACAGAGAGCTCAATGATTTTATTTTAACAGAGCATATGTATTTTCTTTTACAGAAAAAAAACAAACAAAAAAAACTCAACATAGAGATGATCTATTTCAAGCCTTTCTGTATGTGGCTATAATCAGCCCATAAGTGTCCATCTCAGAGCATTATTTTAAATTTATATTCAATGTCAGTCCTCCTCATACATACATATTTATACAGGTAAAAGACAAAAGGAAAACCGTACTATTAGCCAACACGTTTCGTTTAATGTGGACTTTTTCAAGGCAAAAAATGAAATGAATTTATTAAAACAAAGTAACTATTAACAACGAAACAAAATGTCCTTAGCAACTAAGAGAGTGTAAAAAACGCTATTGCATTCATATTGTCAACTGAAAATTATGTCAGGTATTATCACGTGTGGAAATATTGTTTTTATTGTTGACGGAGTCAACCATTTTCTTTTGATTTCTTGATACAGTTGTGTACATTTGCTTTGGAAAGTAGTAATTCTGTTAGGAAAGGTAATATAGGGGAAAAGCCTGGGCATAGATTAATATTTGGATAATATTTAATGGCAGCACTCTCGAGGATTTTCCTTCTGAGTAAGTTATTTTCTATTTTTATGAGTGTAGCAATATATTGGAGAAACAAGCAGAAATTTAAAAATGTATCTATGAACAGAAAAAAAGACCACACAAAAAACAACTAATGTACTAGCCATACATTGAAATAAATTCAACCACAATTTTGATTTTAAAAATCCTACACTCATAAAAAAAAAAAAACAATAATGCCATTGAATATTATCCAAATATTAATTTATGCCCAGACACACACACACATATATATAAATACACACGCACACACACACCCCTCTCTCTCTCATATATATATATACACACACACACACGACTAAAATGAGAATTGGAAAAAAAAAAGGCACCTAATATTTAATATAATGTTATTTATAATATATGAATTTTTTAAAGAGAATTAAAACTTTGTTACTTACAATTGGATTTTCAGTGTTTTTTTTTCTTAGAAAAAGAATTTGCTGTTTTCCTTTTTCTTAAACTTTTTTTTACTTTAACCGGTTTCGCTTAGCTTTTAAAAATGTTTTTAAATGTTTCTCTCTCCATGAATATGATTTATACCAATGAAAAAAATGAAAAATCAAGGTGCGTAACTGACTATATATGCCGTTTATGGTAAGGGGAATTTGGTAGAATCTATTTATGCAATGAATTAAGTATGAATTTGAACTTGTTGATGAAAAGTATTTCCTTATTAATCTGCCTTTGTTCAGTGGTTCTGCAGTCTCATTGGTAGAATATATAAAATCTGAAACAGTGTTTGATATCAAGTATATATGTACACTTTGGAAGCAAACTATAAAAAAATAAAACTATTTAAAAAAATAAAATAAAAAGTTTTTGTTTTTTTTAAAAACATCTTCATCAATTATAAATGTATTTATTAATATTTTCTATTTATTTAGAAAATTATTTATAAAGCATAAATGGTCCAAGTCTTATACAAACCTTTGTGACCAACAATGGTATATTCTGATTCCAAATGCAGTTGACATAGGATTTTTCCGATTTGAATTGAATCAATTTAGAAAGCAATTTGCCAGTTTCCTTTTTATCCTGAAAAATTCCAGATAATTAAAAATCAAAATCAAAATGAGCTTAAAGCAAAGGACAATTTTTCCTCATCCCCATAAAACAAATCTGCTTTTGTTGCAAAGCTTTTTTTGTTTTTTTTAATTACTCGGAAAGCAATTTTCATACACCTAGAAATACTATTTACATCGTTCAGACTTTTGCCTCAACTTCATTGTCATATTCACAATGTTTTGGCTATTGCACGATCCAGCCTTCTTCAGGTGATATACGTCGGAATTTTATGAGTTCAATACCTGGCCACAGCAGAAGTGGAGAAAAACTTGGCAAGTTGATTTACTAAAGATCATTAACTGAAAACCGAGATATCCAGAAGGGGCATGGCACAAGAACAATCTACCCATGGACTAAATAAAGGGTTCAATTTGAGATTCCAATGTATATCAGCTGAAGAAGACTGAAGAGTACAATGGCCGAAACATTCTGAATATAATAATAAAGATGAGGACAACAGTCTGAACAATAGTTACAATACATCATATCTCAGAAATATAGATAGACCTAGAAATACATTCACAAAAAAATCTGAAGCAAATTTTTTTAACTGATTATGAAAAGAATATTTTTTTTAAACCTGAAAAAAAAAGAAAAGAAAAAAGAAATATCGCTTGAAGTAACTTACCTGAAAAATAGAGCCTGACTGAATGAGACAACTCAATGCATAACCTTTACCAACTTCAAAATTAGATTTTTCCTAAAAAATGAAAAAAAATTCTATTAAATATAAAAACACCTGAAGTGTAAACAATATTTGACTTTCTTTCAAGTGGATTAAAAAAAAAAAATTAGAAAGAAATATTGGCATTTTCGAATGATAGAATAACATCATGTATGCATAAGACCAATTTCCATTGGCAGAAGTACAAAGTCAATAAGTGAAATGATCTACCCTACGTAGGAGGTGTACTGAAAATCTTTTAGCAAAACAGAAGGTCATACAGCATCATGATACTATTTATTTAAATGCAGTCCCATTCTTCAGAGACCTCAGAGCTATAATTCCACCGGAAAAGAACATTACCAACAACACTATTCTATGCTGTTGTGGAAGGGTATATCACCCACCATTTTCTGTTCCGTTGCTCATCACCCACTCAACAGTTAAAAAACTGCCCAGGTTGGGTAAGCCAGAGTTACAAGGACAAATTAAGTAAAAATTACCTGACACAAGTTATCTCCCTTAACATGGACAACAATCTATTACTATGAATTGAATAAAGGGTTCAGTTCAAAATAAAGTGACAAAAAAATAAATAAATAAAATAAAATAAAAAGACTCATCCTTTTTCTCTATTCTAAATATTTTAACAAAATTTCTTTTTTCTCCTTTTTCCTGGCCAATCCATTCTTTACCCATTAAAGTTGTATGTATTTGCATGGCCAACTAATATTATATGAGCCCCCACGTCACATAACAAGCTGAATTCTAATAGGCCAATGTGATACAAACAAAAAATTGTGAATGCCTGCTTAGAAAATTGCTACTCTAAAAAAGAGGTAACTTTAAAAATTGAATTCTTAGGATGTAAATTAATATTATAGGTACCTCAACTCAGTTTCGATACTTCAGTTTAAAATGAATTTAAAAAAATGAAAAGCGTTCTTGAAGCTTTCTTTTTAGCTTTAACTGAAAGCTAAAATGATTAAATTTACTATTTCCAGTAAGCAAAAATGCTCTGGTGTATTTTAAATAGAAATTATATTGATTGGAATCTCAACATTTTTGGTCACTTTCAGAAATCATTTAAATTCAGCCATTTTTGGACACATTTGTAAACAAAAGTTAATTCTCAGTTTTAAAAATCATTCAAAAATAAAATATACTTCACTGAAACTTTAGCTAATTTAAGTATAATCAATTTCATTTGAAAAAATATTTACTTTAAATTTAAAATAATAGAGAAATGGATTTTTAAAAACAAGCAGTAGTGCAATTAAGTGCTTGTAAAGACCTCATAAATCATTTGACAAGTAATTTACCAGGTGTTGACATGCATTGTTTTAAGGAGACCCTATCTAATAAAACATAATTTAAGAAAATGATGGGTGAACACTTTTTTTATATAATTTTTTTTGAGTACACAGTATTCTTAAAAGTGTAGAAAAATGTTTTCCATAATCTAATTTTAAGAAAGTTGAATTTAAATTTACTATAGTAATTGCTCTTATTTTCTGATTATGTCATGTATGGTCACCATACTTCCAAACAGAGGCACATTATGTATACATAAATTTTTTTCTAAATATTGGGTGTGAATGATTTTTAACAAGCTTTTCAATTTTTGATTCGTAAATATAGTTTTCACTTAATAGCAATATCAGATTGAAATAATACAGAAATTTGAATGATTTATAATATAAATTATTATAATTAAAATTTTTAAACATGAAAACTATTCTTGTAAAAATTCATTATTCAGCAAAAAATGTTTTTTTTCTTAAGGCAATAATGTCCTTAATAAATCTTATTTATAAAAGCAATTTAAAGCTTTACTAATTAAATAAAGGCATAGTTTTATTTCATTTTACAATTTTGAGCAGATTTTCAGGAAATGATTAGCAGCTTCCACAAAACAAAAACAAAAGAAATTGATGATTTACAGTCTCCAAGAAACCCTGCTAATAAAACAAATTTTGGAATTGAAATTGAATTTCTCAAAATTTCATGAAATTAAGTGGTGGGTAACATATGTAAGAAAAAAAGAATTATTCATTTGTGAATAAGTCCTGAAAGTTTCATTAAAATCCAACAATTATTGATTTTTGCAAGAATTTCCAAATCAATGTGTTTTTCACTGGGGGGGGGGGGGGGGGAGTGCAAAGACACTAATCATAATTATTATGTCAACCATGGCATTAAAAAAAAAAAAGAGACTTAAAAACTTTGAATGCATTAGAAAGGAGTAAAAAAATTTAAAAAATAATTCAAGAATACTTTTTGTGTTTTATTTATAAACATTTTGACAATAAAACTTTGTTTTCATTAAGTTTGGGGCCTTTTTTCAGTGAAAAACTGGAGGTACCTAATTAACAACACACAATTACATAGAATTTATCAGACGTTATTTCAATTCCCTTGACATGTTTTCAATACTGAAATGCATATTTGCACTCCCCCAGCCAATCCATGAATTATAAATGGCTGCAAGTAACCTCGCTCTTATGATTTTCAATTGTGTATACAGCCTGTTTTGCAAATAAATGCTATTAGGTAAATTTTCTTCTTCATAGTCCCATGCATTTAAAGATTAAATTATAAAATGGTTAACAAATGTGTTTCATTCGGCCGTTCTAGTGGATATGTTACTAACAGTGAAAAAGTATCGACATTTTCTTTTCCAATCTCGTATAAAAATGGATAAAATTCATTAATCGTATTGATTGCTTTCCTATGAAAAATTCACTTCTCTGTATGAACATTTTGAAGAGAAATTTATTTTGTTAGGAAAACAAAATAAAATGTATTGGGATTTACATCCAATACATTCAGAAACAATAAGAAAACTGTCTCTTTTGCTGAATACAAGGGAATTCAGAAAGTCTCCAAAACAACAACTAGTCCAAACTGATGAATTACATGGTTTTATTTCTGCTGATATAACAAAGGATTACTTACTCAATTGTAAGAAGTGTTGTCGTAACAGTTTTCAAAAAAAAAAAAAAAAAAAAAAAAAAAAAGGGAAGATTATATTCTAATTTATAGAATAGTCTTTGACCCTAAAACATATTTTCCATCTATAAAAGAATGTATTCGCATTGACCAAAACCTTCACATCCAGCTCCAGCATGATGGAACCCCTATACCATTATCACAATGGTTTAAACATGGACGTAATGCCAAACTCTCAAGATTTAGCATGTTAGAAAATTTTCCAAACTACATTATCAACCAAGAGGTCGTCCTTCATTTTCTGCAGAACCAATATGTTATGCCTTACTACTACACTGTACGTCTTAACAAGCCAACAAATTACTTCTGGAAAATTTTCCATTACCATCTTTTTCTTTACTTAAGAAAATTCAAAAAATTAATTAAACTTTTCCAATGTGAAATGTGTTCCTTGATCATGGTAGGCAATGATAGAGAAGCAGTATTTTGAATTACTTTCTTGAGATAGCTTTATGGTTCTATCTAGCCAAATGGCAGTGTTTGTTTGTGCTTGTTTTGCTATACTTGGCTATGCAGATAAATTTATTGTAAAATATAATGAATCCACTACAAGAGTGTTTGCTGAAAGAATTTTGGAAACATTTCTCAAAATATGTTTTTACTTGTGAACAACACACTGAAAAAAGAATTCACTTTGCAGCCTAAATTGTTGTGAATACGTTTTACAATAAACAAAAGTTTTCATTGGATGAAATTTAAAGAAATATTGTAGAATCTTTTAAAAAAACCCAAAGGTCAAAAGAAAATTGATTTATAGAGAAACTGTTGCTAAGTTTTTTTCACTTGCATTTGTTTTGTATTACTGCTTAATTCTTTAAATAAATTCTTGTTTGTTTACAATCTTTTATTATTATTTTTCTGTTTAAAAAGAAAAAAAAACAACTTGTTTGTGTATTTTGGGACAACTTCTACATGTTTTAAATAAAACAGACATAAACTGACTATAAACCAAATAGGCCTGTTAGAAATTAGCCTGAAATGTGACATGTGAGGCCATATTTATTAATGGCCGTGGTATTTGGAATAAAGATTTTACTTCAGAGTCCATCTTCCATAGAAAACGCAAACTAATCAAATATCCTTGATCATTTACGGCTAACTCGTTTACATCTCCAGAAAATTCCATAAAACATGTCTACAACAAAGAGACATTTAATAAGGCCATACCAAGTTCCATTGGAAAAAGTGTCCAAGAAATACTTACAGGAATACTGCCAGCTTTTGACGGATCCAAATGTTCCTCAATCATTTCCAAAACTTTGACTAATTTGATTTGTGGAAACTGCCGTAACACCTTAAAGAAAACATATCTTTGTTATATTTGTTTGCATGGTTTATATGGGAACAAGTAAATACAAGGTATTTATACGAGAACCAATAAATACAAGGTATTTATACCGGAACCAATAAATACAGGGTATTTACAAGGGGAGCCCTATAAATACAAGGTATTTATACGGGGGCCCATAAAAACAAGGTGGGGGGGGCAATAAATACAGGGTATTTGTTATGAAATCATACAACAACCTATTATTAAAAATGAAAGAGAAAAAGAATACAAGGTGGTTTTTAGCAAAATTATATTATTGGGGATACGAGTCCCTCATGGCAAACATTGAAATCAGTCATGTCACATTATGACTAATAGAAAGTTTAGCTGAAAACGCAACAGTGATTCCCATAGTTTGGCTGATGAAAATCCATGACTTGATAGGATTAAAGGTTCTAATCATAAAACTACTCATGATGCACTGCAATAACTAAAGAAAGCTAGCTAAATATGATTTTCCATCTTTCCCATTGTGAACTGGATCAAAGGTCTTATCAATTTTCCGTGGTACAGTAGTATTGGTATACCATCCTAGTGAAGCCGGAGTTCCAGTGATGTCATTTCTAAAGCCATTTTCTCAAAGTATTCATTGTATATATGTTCACCTTCCTGGATAAACTAATAATAGACACGGAATGGGTTCAGGGTATTCACATATTGCAAGCCAACCATAACCAGACAATACCAATTCCCACTATCCATACAATGCAAAGAAAGAAATTGTCTGATGCCTACAGCAGTTATGTGCCATGCATGATACATGCTTAGGCGATCATGTATCTTTCAATACATGACTGACAAGGCAGACCCCCCCCCCCCGCAGTAGGTTGCCATTTCTTTCTGCAGTAGACCAGTTGCTGTCCATGGCTATAGAACCCGATCTGTCTTGCTATTTACCCATAGCTGGGGGGGGGGGGAAGAAGATTCATACCTTTCCCAAGGGTATTAGCATGTAAGTGAATGTAATGGATTTGACTGGAATTCAAACTCGGCACTGATTCCTCACTCCAAGCCGCTATCCATTACTCCGCACTGTGCAAAAATCACGTCAATCCAGATACACACCAACAGGAAATGATCAGCAGTGAACATACTCTTCACAATAACAACGACCCCTGCAAATGTAACATCCGCCCCAGCAGACAGTAACACAAGGATGGGGGTGGGGGTGTTAGAAAACTGCCTGGATCAATTTTCCTTACATCAAGGCGTTATCAGAAAAAAAAAAAAAAAAAATCATAAAAGATCTGCAGTTCATACATAACAAGGACAATATTCAAAAGTAGTTTCACAATTGGGAGAAAAACAGAATGAAGAACATGTCCAAGAATTGTGAGTGTCATTCCTTGTAGTTGTGGCAAAGAATATGAAGATAATGAAACTAGCCGTTCAATAAAAATAAGGCTGGAGAAACATTAAAAAGCTCTAATTAGGTGACATAGTAATTGCAGGTTCAATCCTTGGGTGGAGCAGCGTGTACTTAGAAGTGGGGCAAGCAATAACCAAGAAGTACAAAATAAGGGACAAGAACAATCTACCCCTGTAGACTAAATAAAAGCTTTAGTTCAAAGTTTTCAATGTATCTTTTCTTCAGTAAATCATATTCAACTTTTATCAAAATGATAATCACAAAGCGTTTTGATGATACACAAGTGCAATAAATGTATTCTTTCATTTTAAATCCTTTTTATGGTCATATTTTTTTTTTCTTTTAACTTGTTTTGGTGATGTATTTTGTGGTACTGGTTACACTGTATTTGGTAGACTCCTGCTTCTGATGTAAAGTAAACTCTCTTTTACATTTATTAAATAGTTAATTGTCTTTGAAGTGTTTGTGATAACTGTCATATTGAGACTAGTCATAAATTCAAATTCATTAGTTATAGAATTTAAGACCGGGAGTGAGGTGAGGAAGCAAAAAAGCCATATCAATTCCAATGAATGCTGTTACAACAGCTTAGTAACAAAATTGCATATTTTCATCAAATAATTTATCCTTCATGAAATTAAACAAACACAGAAGAGGAAACCAATTTATTATTCAAATAACTTTTTGTCACTCGTTTTAATTCTTAGGCAAAAATCTAAACTGAATTCCGAGTAAACAATTTCCTAAAAACAAAATTAAATCCTTACTTACCTGACAAAGAGCCAGTGGAAAGCCAATACGCACCCATTTTCTTGTGGAAGATAAACCTTTGATGAGTCGTTTAATACAATACTCAAGTTCCCCACAAGCTTCTATTTGCTACAAGTTAAAAGAAAAAATGTACAGTGAATAAACATTAATCATTTTATTGATATTTATGAAGCATGAAGAATCATCCTCTTTCACAGTAGCAGCAGACAAGTCTGACTTTGCGTCAACTTTCTGAATGAAGGATATAAGGTACAAATTTCTGTTCAGCTCCAACCTTTTTCATCACAATTAGTTTGAAAAATTGAGTTACCTCCCTTGTTTACGCGTGCGCAACCTATTTGAAAGAGCCTTTTCAGTCTTCATTGAAACCAAAATGTGTTTTCATGGAAGGCTTACAAAGTCGAACTAGCACTCAAAATTTAGACAATTCACTAACAATAACGCGCACGTCTATTGTTTCACAGTGAAGCGGTTTATGAGGTTTCTACCTAAGTGGTTTACCTATCTACATTACACTACTAATGCTTCTAACAAAACTATATTGTTTTTGTACTTTGAGCCATAAAAATAGTGATTCATCATAAATGTTGAGAAGGCCTCCTATATTTCAATATTTTTCTGTTAATTTTAATAACTGCGTTGAATACTTCAAGAACATAGTGATGGTGACAGGGGGACAATGGAAAACAGCAAGTAACTAACATAACAAGCATGTATAACTGGATGGCAGATTGGAGATTGAGAAGGCTAGCAAAAAAATAGAAACATTGCTAAGAGGTACAAAGGATAGGAAGTTGGAGAGAGAGAGAGAGAGAGAAATGATTGCTCGTGTCCTGAGGTCACACAGCACATAAAAAGAAATAATTTGAGGTAATTTAGATAAAAGTACAGATACTTTTTTTTCACAGGTGTTAATTTATAACCTATCAATATGGAAACTATTTATTAATACACCAACCCAGCACATACTAAATAGCTTACACAACAGACATATTAATATTAAATATAGATATATTCTGCTTATAAAGAGACATGCAGAGAACCAAGTTCATTACATTCACTTATGTGCTAATACCGTTGGGAAAGGTATGAATCCATCTCTTCTCCCTCTACCAGTTGTTGGCAAATAGCAAGATAGACTGGGTTCTATAACTTCTGGTGGCAACTGGTCTAGGAAAAGAAAAACTCTGAATTCAAACCAGCCTTAAGAGGACTGGTCTTTATTAGGCTATCATGCCCAAGACTCCACTTCTAAAGTGGTTGCAGTAAACATGGTGCTCCTACAACTCTAATGAGTTTCAAGACTTGTGATATTCCACTTGCCTGTATATTTAGTATACAAGCATCTTCATCGGTCCATCAACTACTTCAATCATCTGGGGAGGTGGGACCTGAGAGCAAAAGAAACAGACTGATTCTTCATCATTTCAACAGTCAAAAACCATGAAATACATGGGTCACCCTCAGTCCCTACAAAAGCGCCTTTAGGTTATGACTTCAGAGTTGCCCTTCTCTTAGATCGGTTTCCACTCAAGGCTACAGGACCCAGACTGTCCTGCTATTCAATTCACAGCTGGTGGATGAGAAAAGGGATGGATTCATACCTTTCTCAAGAGTATTAGTATGTAAGTGAATGTAATGAACTCAACTCTCCGAATCACTATCCATTGCTCCACTGTACCTCCATTAGTTTCCATGGCATCACAAATAAAATATGTACTATTAAATCAATATTTACCTCCCCAAAACCAACCATCAGCCAAGCAAGAAATTAAATTTCTCCAACAATGTTGTGATCAAAATAAACAACTAGATTTGTAAATGCTCCCATTGGTTTTTCAGGACATTTTTTAAGTTTGAAGTGAAGAAAATAAATGAATTTAGTTCTGATGATGATATAGAATGAAAGTGACCAATATACAACATGTTTGGAGCTGTAGAAATAAAGATAAAATCTAATGCCAGATGACAAAGTCATGGTCTGCAAGGGCTAAACCCCACATGCCGAAATCTGTACATCAGATAATTTTCAAACCATTAATTTAAAAAACACTGACATCTTTCAAAAAGCAAGAGCTGACATATACTCGAGACACCCACAATAGGTGAAACAAAATGTGTAAGAATTGTCCAGGTTACAAGTCTTGCCTGAGAGATCGAATACACAATGCATAGGTGTTTTGCCCAGCAAGGTAAGCCACTACTTTCTTCAATAAACTCTTCTGCCCAGCCTGAGAGATCTCATGATCAAAAATCAGCTTTGGGGGGGGTGTTCAAGTTTGTCATTCCTTCAAAGTGGAGCAGAGTTGCTATGTCTTCTCTGCAAGAGAAACCATCAGATGTGCTTGAATCAAGCCCCAATTTATCTGCTTCTGAACAATTAATTGATATACACTCAATCCAGTCTTGAGCCACTTGCATATGCTAATGTCACTCACTTATGCACCAGAATCTACAAACGGCCATTCCCATGATAGCACAGCCTTCCGTCAATCAGGATCGTATGTGGACTGCTGATCTTAATGACATATCTCACTTGATACTTAGATGGACATCAGTTGTCTCAAACTTTATACAGTACTTTCAGACTAAGTAGCAATGGATCATATTGGCAGGCATAGCCAAGGAAGTGATGTGCATTCCTTTGGTATTGCACCTCCATTATCGAGCATACACATATCGAAATGAGATTTGGATTCCCAACCCATCCAAAAAGCCTTTGAACATTATCGAGCCATACTAGCAGTTTGCATTCATATTCATCCTTAACTTGTTTAGACACATATTCAGGTAACCGTAACCCATTCTGCAGCAGTGGTTGGCTCTCTGACCTCTTTCATGCCCTGATTGAACCCCACTTCCAAGGCAGGCTCATCAATCTTAATGGCCATACAGTGGAAAGTTGTTGAGAAGTAAACTTTAATTAATTTGGTTATGCGAACTGTGTCCAAATTTTTAATGATTTTATCAAGAAACAAGTCAAACCTCAAAATATCTTGCCGTCCACTACCAGAACATCGATTGGCTCCACGTTGTCTACCCAAATACAAATGTCAGCACGATTAAATAATTACTTTAAGGTCCATTCCCCCAGCACAATACTTATTTGGTATGAGACATGCTAAAAGAACTCAAATTCAGTCTAGAGCTGTCCGTTAGCCGTTAATTTGCAAATAACCTCAGCCACCAAAAAATTGACCTTTGACTCGTACTGAGTGCTGTGAATTCCCCATAAAAATACATTTTTAAAGATTTTTAAATACAATTTGGCAATTTTCAGGTTTAGTCATCATAATCGAATAAAGACTGAAATCTTTAATCATTAAATTAAGTAACTATCTCCTACATCGTGCCGATACGATTATTTTTAATAAATTTTGTTTTGTTTTCTGCCAATAATGGCCATTATAAATTATTATAATTTTGAATTTTTTCTTTGCAAAACGCTGGCTAATTTGTGTTCTTATGCTTTTCCTGAAAGTAAAAAAAAGAACTAGTTTTTTAATTAATTAATATTTATCGAAAACTAATTGGCGATACCTTAGCAATGAAAATTCGACCATTAAGACAGCAAGCAAACCGAGTATAAACCATCAATATGAATATTGCTGTTCTCGTTTTGTTTGTGTAATTAATCTCTTTTCCTGTTGTTTAATTTATGAAGCATACTTTTATTATTACTCCGAAAAAGAAGTAAAAACAAAGCTTTTTTTTTCTTTTTCGGTTCGTGTTGCCCGATTTTTAAAAGTTCAAGAAAAAAATAAAACTACGGTCATATCAAAAGAATTCAATAAAATTAACAACGGAGAAAAAAATGTAATTACATTTTGTTTTTTTACCCTTTATTAATTATGCTGGTTAGTAAAATGACAAACAAAACATGAAACCCACGTGGAGTCTCACGATCGGTAATACATACATCATTTTGTTTTTCTTTTAACCTGTTGATCAGATCTTCCACCGAGCTTATCCGTTTCTGTTTCGAAGCGATAGCCAGCACAGTAAATATATCCAAAATAGCTTGATCAACACTGAGAGCATTCATTTGTGTCTTCGTGGGTTTTGATTCTTCTTGAGAATTAAGAAGCACAGACATGTTAGTTTCCATGCTGTCACCGCTGTAATTAGAGGTTGCCATATTGACCGGAAATCAGAGCTAGTAGCGCCGACTACTTCCGTTAGAATTTTCCACCAGGCGGCGCTCTGCTTGATGTTCCGGTTACAGTTCCCCCAAAATGGCCGACTATTCGGACTCTAACCACAATTATTATGGAGAGGACCGCTATGGCGGGGGTTCGAGCAGGTAAGTTTCGTCGATGGACAAGTAAATTGCTTGAGTAATTATGATTATCTTAGGTAGATTGAGGTTATAATTTTGCTTTTGATGGATGATCTAAAGCTTTGACATGTGCTGACCAAACTTTACTACTATTCAATGTCGTGTAAAATGATTCTCCTTGGTTCTTCTTTGGTAGTTTCTCATGGCAGAAAGGTTCGTCTTCGATTTTATCACAAAATGAGATTAAATCATTTTCAGCTTTTACCATAATAAAGTTTACATCAGAATCCATCTCTCTTTCGTGTTTATATTTAAAAATTAATTTCTTCTGAAAAACTGATTTTAAGTGTTGGGGGGGGAGAACAAAAGCGATACTTCGTAGGAAAAGGCGGTGGCCACAAAATCGGGGGTCATTTTTTATTATTTCTTTCTTTTCTTTTTCTGCACATTTTTCTGGGATTTTTCAGTTCTTAGAAACTCCTTACTTCGAAAAATGTCTCAATTTTTGGTCGTTTCTTCAAATAGTCTTCAAGAAAGAAACACATCTGTTGGATTGCATCAAGCATGATTTGATTTCAGAACACATCCAACGAAAGCAAGTAGGTGTACGTCTTCTTTTGGGGAATTAAAACATTGGAATTCAAATAAATTCTCCAAAATGTAAAAATTATTTTAAGAAAAGGTATCTTTTATTTTAATTGTTATTAGGAAAGGAATTATTGCTTTATTTTTTAGTTCTTTGTTTTGTTGTTTTCGTTTGTTTTTTTTTTTTGCTAAGAAAGTTAAATTATTCACTTTAATTTTAGAGTAATTTTCACCACGAGGTCAGAAATTAAAAACGATTCTTGATTTATTGAATTTCGATCGGTAAAAAAAACACTTATAATGGAACAATATGCTGTTGTTTCTTCTGCTTAAAAATGCATATTATTTTATTTTCGTACACACGTCACAGTTTGTTTTCTGAGTGTTTTTCTTTTCTTTTAATTTTGCAACGTGGGCTGCTTTTTACTTTGACTACTCATATAAATTGCGGTCACTCGCCACTCAACTTCTTACCACCTCCCAAGACATTCTAGGAATTTAAAACGAATTCTTTTTAACTTGATAGTCAATGTTGTTTGTAACTGATAGCAAAACAGGTATTAGCCAAAAATAAAATAAAAATAATTGTATCTGTATGAAAATAAAAATATTTAATGGAAAATGACCTTTCGTAGCTTGAACTTCTAATCAAAATTGTTTTGTTTTTTTTACTTTTTTAAAATATTGATTTATTTTTTTTTTTAATCCTTTCCCCTATTGAAAAAAAAACAAGATCTTTCTTTACGGATAATAATAATAATAGGTTTTTTCTGTTTTATTTTGACTAAATCTTTGTTTTATTTATAAACCACTTTATTTCTTAAAAATATAATTTACTAATTGTTATTTTTCAAAAACGCAGCTCGTCCTATACGTTGCATTTTTAAGTAAAAAATGTGCAGATGTTAATTATAATTCTGTATTAGTTTTAGTATTAATTACGTTTGCTTAATTTGAAGTCGATTACTAAGTCGGCATTTTTTTTTATATCTTTGTACAAGCCTCCTTAAATAGGCTAGTCGTGTTACAGAATAATAGATCTGATCACCACATGGTCACTAAAACTAAGGTCCCTTTTCATTATAAAATCAAACTAGCAATCACGCAGTTACTACTAATGTTCTATATAAGAGGTGGGAGGATTGGAATCTTGGGGGAGATGCTTGCTTTTTCTACTGTTGAAGATCGAATAGGACCGAAAGAAAGAGAGGCGCACACACACACACACCTTCCACATGGCTGTCGGCCTTTCAAAGCACACTAAAACAACTATTGGCTTACTTTTTTGGTGAATGTTTTAAAAGTCGCTTAGTAGTCTTAAACACCCACCAAAACTAACTTCAGCGTTAAGAAGATAAGAGAAAAAACCTCCTTGCTATAACCGATAACGAATTCCTTAATATTTAAAAACTTTGGTAGGTACATAGACAAATTTCCTAATGTTTTGCTATTATTGCAAATCTTTTTTATCTGTGACTCCAAATGAGGTTGAAATTGATTCCAAGTACCATTTTCAAAGTTAAGTTAACTTTCAAAGAAGCTTTTTGCATCTCCTCTTTCAAATAGCAAGAAAATCTGTCCGGTGCAAGTAATATCGATGTGGGACGTTTCTGTATCGAATCAACCTTTCTTTATTTGGTTTCGGTAATTATTGACCCCCCCACACACACACACACACACACAAGCTTCTGTTTTTGTTTTGTATCTTCTAAGCATCTTCATAAATACTAGTTATGTTTTTCTACTTTTATCATGAAAAAAATATCTTGTTTTACCTAGCACGATGTATTCAATATATTTTAATTAATAATGTATTTGGTTTTGGTGTCTCTTGTTCTAACTAATTGTGACATGACATACAACACACCCACCTGAGAGGGGCAAAAATTACATTTTAAAATTTTATGGTTAGCAATGCTATTTTTATCTTTTTATTCCTTAAAAAAGAGAAGAAAAAAAAAGCAAGTCTTCAATTTGGCTGGCTTTTCTTCGATGCCTTTGGGTTTTTTTTTATCGTTTTTAACTTGTTTCCTCCCCCCCCCCCTAATTTCTCAGTTATTTCCATTTTTATAACTGGGCTATGAAAACTAGTTTACACACAATTATTTCCAGGATTTGAAAATGTTTAGATGACTTGTATTGGAATGTCTTAATAATTAAAGACTTAATTTTTATTTTTCCTTTTTAAAAAATGTTAGCAATTCTTGACACTTAATTCATTTTACATTTGAGATTTAAATTGTGTGTGTGATGTGAAAATGTCAATGTTTTACTCTTTATTGCCTTCCTCCAAAATATTTCTGACTAAAAACAAAAAGGTAGAGAAATCAAATCATAATTTCTAAACTAAAGTTTCAGTAGAAAATGTTACCAACTTAAAAATGTTATTTATTATTACTTATTTAGGAGTAAGACTCGTTTTTCAACAGGTTGTGTATGTAAAAAAAAAAAAAAAACTCCTACTTAATAACGCTCTAAAAATATTTTGTAATTTTAATGTGGTACTTTCTTTAACTGATATTTTTTTAAGTTAACAATTGCTTTTTTTTTTCTTCTTCGCCACATCAATTTGGTTACATTCATTAATTTTTTATTTTTTTTATCGTTTTGGAAAGTGTTTATTATCTCTTATCTTTATTTCTGCTTATTTGGTATCAGAATTATTTGGCGATGTGTAGTCTACATTTCCTGAAAATATTCACTTTCACTGTTTTAGTTTCGTAACAAATAAAATTGGAAGTCTTTTTTTTTTTTTCAAGTTTTACTTTCTGCTGTACGGCCGATTTTTGCAAAGTGTTGGCCTAAGTTGAAGGGAGGCTGTCTAGGATTCGAATAGCAGGGTTAGACAACGTGTGTGTGTGTGATTGTTTTACGTCAAGTCTCTTTACTTTTCTCTCTCTCTCTCTCCCTTCGTTCTCAACGTCCACCCAGTTACCTAAGTCTTTCAGTTATGTTTTTCTTCTCGAACATCCTCATCTCGTATTTGTTGCGAAATTAGCAATCATGTAGGTCGCGTAAAAAAAACAGCAGTATGATGAAAAAAGGTCTCAAACTAAATAAAAAGAAAGTTTTGTCATCAAAATGTTTGTTATTATTAAAAGGAAAGACCAAAGTATTTTATGTTTTTAAAATTTTGTACTCCTTTCTAGCACGTTCGAAATTTTGGTTAAAAATCTTTTTCTTTTCTTTTTTACATTCTTTCGAATTTTTTAAATTTTAATTTTTAGAAAATCTTGATAAAAAAAATTTTTTTTGCATGTTACCACCCACTTACATAATTTCATGAAATTTCGAGAAATTAAATTTTTAGGGTGTCGGAAGGTATAAACAGGATTCTTTGGGGAAAGTAAAACAATTTTTTTTATTTATTTTTTTTTTTAAACAGTTACCTGTTTCATAGAAAATCTGCTTTGAATTGTAAAATAAAAAATGCAATATGACATTTAATTAAAGGAGGACATTATTGTCTGAAGAAATAACATTTTTTCAATGAATTTTTACAAGAATTTTTTTTTTTTTAATTTTAATTATAATAGTTCAAAAATCGTTTAAAATTCTTCATTGCTTTCAAGAATACAATCTGATGATATCGTTAAGTGAAAAGTAAATTTACGAATCGAAATTGAAAAGTCTTTTAAGTCATTTGAACCCGAATATTTTAAAATAGTTTAAAAAATAATTTTTAGTGAAAAAAAAGTTCCTAATTTATACCTATGGGAATCTATAGATGACATAATCCTTAGGGTCACGTGATTTAAGTGTTGTCTGATGCACTGCAATTAATTAAATTTTAATTCAGTTCAGTTTCATCATTAACTTCTTTGCAAATCATCCCTTCAAAATATTTTTTTTTTTAAAGTTTTACTTTTCTTAATTGCTATTTCGCTTATATTTTTATTTTATGTATTTATTTTAGTTTGGGTCATACTTCAATTAATTTTTTGTTTAACCTAGAGACTAAATGCAAATTTCATAAAGCTTCTTAAAAACTTAACTAAAATTAAATAATTGCTGAAAATAAGTTAATTTGTAAAAATTACTAGATAGTTAAAAGCTAAAAAAAAAAAAAATGCGTTCACTTATTTTTCATAAATGTCATTTCTGCTCATCCATAAGATCTGTCATCACCTTAAGTCCTTCTCCATAAATCAAAGACCAAAGAAATTGGAACCCATTGTTAAGAAACCCTTGTATATTGGTCTTTATGCTATAAGTAATATTTATTTCAAATCAGATTAATTTAACTTTAAATTTTTTAATTAAATGTGTTTTACAAATTTCTTAAAAATTAAGAAAATGGCCGCTTTTAAGAAATTTTTTTTTAAAATCGAGCAATTATTTGACATTCCAATCTATATAATTTCTATCTGAAATACACCAGAATATTTTACTTGAAATAATAAATTTAATCCTTTAGCTTTCTATTAAAGCTAAAATGAAATCTTCAAGAATGCTTTTTCATTTTTAAAAATTCATTCTAAACCTTAGGTATCAAAAATTTGTGCCGAAAAAGTGCAGGGATCTACAATTATGTTATGAGAGGGAGGTGGGGGTCTTTTATAAAATGGTTAACTCAAACACGCACACCCATATTCGTCTATATCCCCCATCCCCTGTTGTGATCAGTGCAATAGCCCTCCACCCTTCAGTCAAACGTTTTTGAGTGGAAGGTTATGAAAAGCAGAAAAGGTGATAGTACACCATTTTTGCACAGACATTATTATGATACTTACTTACTTACTTTATACCATACCACCACTGATTTGCAAAGAAAAATTGCATACCACAATGAAAAAATGCTCCAAACTTAATAAAAACAGATTTTGAAAATTAAGAGGAAAAACCAGAAGATATTTTTAATTAAATTATTTTTCATCCGTTTTTAAAATGTTCAAAATTTTACTTAAAAATGTTTTTTTTTTTTCTGCTCAGGATCATAAAATAAAAAAGCAACATAAAACTAAGACATTATTTAATTAAAAAAAATTTATAATTGTTTTTATGAAGTTGTATTGTGAACACTTGTCTTAATAAAAAATGATTTTTGATGAATAATTAATTTTTACAAGAATTGTTACATTTTTTTTAAAATTTTAATTAGGATAATTTATAAAGTTTAAATTTGTGTATTACTTAGGTGTTATTGTTAAGTAAAAACTGTTTACTAATCATAAATGGAAAAGCTTCATCAAACACCAATATGAAATTTTTAGTTTTTTGTGTGTGTGTGTATATATAAACATGCCAATTTTTGTAAATATGGACATCCATACACACCATTATCAAAAAATAAAAGCGTTAACTATATTAAATTTAATGGCAAAGTGCATAAAATTCAATAAAATATTAGACTTCTAAGAATATTTTCCTAAATTTTTAAGATTACTGGGTAGTTAAAATATATAAAAAAGGCAGTTAAATTTTCCAGATGTGTCAAGTGTAGAAGAAAAATTAGATACACTTCTGCCTGACAGTGAAGTTATCAATCTATGAACACCTTAAATGAACAGCTACCACGATGTTAAACAATGCATTTCTGTGATATTTTAAACTTAGATTAATATTTGTTTCAAATCTGATTAATTAAACTTTAAATCAGCTAATGTAAAAATGGCACTAAAATCAGCAAATATTATTGAATTTCAAAATGAAAACTCCTAGTCAATTTAAATTAGTATTGAAAGTACTTTGCTTATTGGAAATATATTAAATTTAATGTATTAGCTTTATATTAAAACTAAAATACAACCATCCAGAAAGTTTTTTTCATTTTTAAAAATTCATTGTAAATATGGGCATTGCAAATCTTTGGAAGTACCTATCTATCATCTTTTTATTTTTTGCTAGCCCTGACTTTTCTGGGTGGAACTGATTATTAAATTTTCCAAATTGCAATTTCCCAGTATTTGTTTTTGTAT
Source organism: Acanthosepion esculentum (assembly GCA_964036315.1). Classification (NCBI taxonomy): domain Eukaryota; kingdom Metazoa; phylum Mollusca; class Cephalopoda; order Sepiida; family Sepiidae; genus Acanthosepion; species Acanthosepion esculentum. The sequence continues at coordinate 3,210,172 of OZ038478.1, forward strand.
AATTGTTTTTATTCTGTAAATGTGTTCAATTTCCTTCAGCAGCTTTCAGAAATAACTTTTAAAAAAAAAAAAAAAAAAAAAAAATACTTTCTGGCACTGGTATTCTCAGCAGTGTTTCAAATTCTAACACTTTTCAGAAAGAATGATTTAGTTATCTGAAAATGTTAAAATTATCTGGAGGTACATTTCCCACATGTTGGAAACTTGCCTAGCTAAACACTGCAGATTAGTTCCAATATTTAGTGTTATGGTGGGATTCCATCTCAAATATAGAAGTGATGTTCATTTACTTGTAAAAAAATCTTTGATTTCAATTGAAGGTCAAGTGACCATTCTCGTATTGCATCAATGTCATCTTGTAGATTGAGATCAGCTAAATTTTAAAAGATTTAAATTTATTCCTAAGACACAAATAATTCTTGTTCATAGATGCTTGACTCTCAGTTTTCAATCAAAATACACGCATGTAATTGTTTCCTTTATTTAAGAGCAACATTGCCATTACATAGTTTGATCAGAATGAAGCTTCTTTCCCTTGTCTCCCACACAAATACACATTTCTTTTTTATTTATCAGGATTTAATTTCTCTACATAAATGAGAACTTGATTGGGTTAAAATGTAATGGTATAAAATAGAATAATCCTTTCAGATTATTTAATATTTAAGACAAATCAATGATGACTTGCATAAAAGACTATTGGTAATTCTCCAGAGAATATGGTTCAGTGGCTAATTATTTTCTGTTATGATGAAATCTGAAAGAAACATTCCTGCAATTGTTCTACTACTTGTGTGGTTTATCTGTCTTGATAGGTAACCCAACATACTGAACCAATAGAAGTATGCACACATACTGACTATAAAGAATGATGATGATGAATAAAATAAACTCTAATACATGAGCACTTTGCTATTGTTTTGTACTAATTGATAACAATGATTAATGTAACTAAATTTTTATCATTACAGTTCACTTTTTCTTTAAATTCTATGACATTATTCCTTTCTTCCCCCACCCCACTGTCACCTCACACTGAATTTTGTCCCTTTTCATATATATATATATATATATATATATAGTCTATTAACAAAAGGTATTAACAAGTATATTTCATTTGCTTTTCACCTTTTAAAGAGGCTTCACTGCAGCAATTAATGTTTTTACCAATCTAAGCAGATGTCATCACTAAATTATGACTTCAAATTTCGCTTAATGTTGCTCCATTTTGGATTTCTTTACATATTTAAAAGTTGTGTTTAGCCACTGTTGCCATGAAAACACATGAAATTAAAGAAAATCTTTTATCTAAATGCAGCATCAAGTGGGGAAAGAACCCCTTGTCTGCAAATGTGACCATGTATTGCAGGCTTGTATATATATTACATTCTGTACTAAGCATCCTTTCACATTTTTACAAAAGGAACTGGTGCACTCGAATTTTTAAAACACTTTCACTGGAAAGGAAATGTTTGTTTTTGAATTTTTTTACACAACACAAATTGGCCTTCATTTCTTGGTAGTAAGTGTAAATTTAAATAATCCTGCAATTCTCTGTTGCAATTAATATTGATGCTTCTACACACCACCACCTTTAGAATCCATGTAGCTTGTTCACTTGCCAAAATGTAATTCATGAAATAAATGTGAAAAAGTGAGAAACACTTCTAGGTTTCTGATCCTCCTGCAAACTGGATTGATACATATCCTTTGTTTCCAGATTCCAAAGTTTTCAAATTCCCATTCCTTTAGTTTTTCAATCCTATCAGTTCTCTGAAATTTTGTTTTCTAATCTGGGATCTACTAATTCCAGACACTAAATTTCCAAATCTGTTGAAATCTTTTCTCAACTGAAAATTGAAATTCTTCCATTTGTCATTGCTTTTGATTAAAATAACATTTATAGTCTAAATTCTGGAGATAATCATTAAAGAGTTTTCTCTCTTATTTCCATAGTAATTTCTTTCTATGGCTTTAGAAGATGGACAATAAGCAATAAGAATTTAATGTCTGGATATTAGTATCTTTAGCATATGTGTAAAGAGGGTTTTTTTTTTTTTTTTTTTTTTTTTTTTTGCAGCATTTATGCTGAATTCCATCAAGTAGACACATTGTGAATTGGATTCTTTTCATTCTGCAATTCCATCAGAAACTTGTTTACTACTGAAATTTGATCATGTTCTTTGCAATTTGCTGAATAGATTTATTTAATACAAGTGTGTGTGTTTATAAAGATAGTGACTAAGGTACATTTCCTAGTACCAACTAATAGAAGAAAAATGTTTTTCTTACAAATAGACCTTAAAACAAAAGATTGAAATAATGTAGGAAAAACCTGTCTTGTTCTATTTTCCATGCTTTTTTTTTAAGGTTGACTCCAGTTTTCTGTTTCTTTCAAATTATAGCAAATGAAATGTTTTCTTTGGTTGAATTGAACATTATTCTCTTTGGGAAACCAGTTTTCTTTTGAAATAGACAATGTCAGTTTCAGTGAATTTCCTTTAGCCTTAAATTATTTTTTATTTGTCCTTTTGTCAAGTTAGATTTGTTGTTTTTGTTTTTTTTCCTGTCCTGGCAAAATCTGCATTCTCAAGAGTCAGGCAAGAAATGGTGTCTTTTGTTGTAAATATGATTTGGTCATAAAACCACTGTTGACTTCTCTTGATGCCCTAAGCAGCTTAGAACCCAAGTTATTATTGCTTATTCATTAATCTAGCCCTGTAGGCAGCCTAGCAACAGAATTTAAATTCATGTGCTCAGTTTTAAATCTTTTTTACACTAATAGCTTAAACTTTTAAAATCTTATGCTAAATTCCCAAAAGTTTCTATCTTGTGTCTAAATATAGGTATCCCAAATTAAAATTTTATTTTTAATATATCTAAAAACCTTTAATACAGACATAGAGAATTTGACAGAACCTAAAAAATGGTACCAAATTTAACTTTGTAGCTCAATTAACAACAAAGTTATGACCATTCAAAGTTTGTCAATTTTCTAGTCTCCTGTTGTATTGGACCAGAAGCCAATGTCAACAGTGTATAACTTAAGACTAGTTAAAAATCATTATAAATATATAATGTCCTATAGTCTTGAAGTAAAATATAATACTAATAATGGAATTAATAATTATAAGATCCAGTCAGCCTAAACATTGTGAAAATTTGTATTCTCAAAAATGAAATAGTTAAGACATGATGCAAAAAGGCAAGTTTTTTGATTGTTCATATAAGTTGCATTTCAACAGTTAATTCCTTGCAACTTCTTGCTATGATTCATGGCACAACAGATGAAGTTCTTTTTTTTTTTTTCTTTTTTTAATGTCATATTTACACCATTACAACCATAGGAGCAATTTAACAGTGGGACAAAAATCAAATCAAAAGTATACCATGCTTGACTTGCCATAGAACAAAGTATCCATTGGAGGTACATGCCTGAAATTTTATCAATTTGGGATTGATAAATTCAGTAAGTTTTTTTTTTTTCCAAAAAAGTACGGTAATAAAGCCACTAAGACGTAAAAGATTACTGAGTGTTAGAGAATATGAAGGGGGAAATGTTCAAGAGAGGAAAGAATATAAGAAGAGGAATTGAGAAGACAGTAGTTAAGAATTGACATTGAATTTAAATTTTTGAAGATCAAAGTTAACTGAGAAGCAAGAAATCAAGATTTCCACAAGTGAGAAGTGTGATAGAAGAAACTATTAGATTAGAACTTCCAGTTACATTTAGCCATTTTAACTGTAAATTAATGAAACTTAGCTGCTAATCTAGTAATGAGCTTAAATTCATAAAATGTCTAAGTACCATAGAAGAAAGTTCGTCTGGGCAATTACTACTTATAGAAAACGCACAGGGAAGTTACATTACAGCAGTGAGAAAGTGACTGAAGCCAAGATGCCAGGTCAGAACCAATAACATCACAGATTCTTCTTTGGATGTTATCAAGAATCTCTAAATATATAGCGCAGACATCAGACCAGATGTGGCAACAATATTCAAAGCAAGGACAAATGGTAGACTGTAGGAAAAATAAATGGAGGGGGGGGTAAGGGAAAAAAATCAAGTGCGGCGTTTGCCGGCAGACTGACTCTTCTTCTTCACTCACTTAAAGGAAATGGATTCCAGGGCTCTATTACTTTGCTGCCACCACACTGGGCACTTTTCAGTTGACAGTGTCAGTCACATCTCTTTCACCTTTTTTACTGTCAATCCACTCATCAGACTAGCAAATGTAATCCACCCAAAAAAGAAACAAACAATGACCCTCGCTTTTTATATCCCCTCAAGCAGGCCAGAATTTGCATATGTGCAAATCTCGTCTCGTAGAGACAAGACAAACACTTATAAATTGCGCCTCCAAGAGCGGCTATATTTTCTTTTCAGCACTTGGCACGCAAGACATGTCCGTGCTTGTTTCGACCTCCAGAGTAAGTCATTTCTTTCGTCACAACTCCGATTACTACAACATAGACTTATAGATATATAAGGTAGATTCTGGCAAGAAGAATTGTCTAGGGCATGACACAATGAACCAACTTTTCTAGCAGCTGGCCTAGTAATTGATTCAATATAATCTTTCCACTTCATATTAGCTGAAAACATTTAGTCTGAGAAGACACGATGATTCATTCCCCTGGATGATAGCATCAGCCATGTAGATGGAAAGTAAAAATGGTTCTCTCAGATGATTAAAAAAGGGCAGTTTCATTTTAGGGGCATTAAAATTAACAAGCCATTTCTTACCCCAGTTAACAACAGATTGTAGGTCATGTTTGAGATCAGCTGCCAATCTGACTTTATCGAACCAATCAGACTTACCATTAAGGCAGGAGTAAATAGTTGTCATCAGCATAGATACAGAGTTGAGAACTGAGACATCAGGAAGGTTGTTGATTAAAAATTAGGAACAACTTAGGGCCAAGGATTGAACCCTGGGGGCAGGAGGGACCTTTTATGCACCTATTACAGCAGGATAACAATTTTCTGAGGTTACAAAAAAGGTATTACCATCAGATATAAGGGAGAAAATGTTACAGTTTTTAGAAAAGGGCACAGATTCAATGATAAAAAAAGATTACACCCTTTAAAAATGGGAAAAACTTTGAGGAAGTAAAAAAAAAAAAAAAAAAAAAAATTGGGCAGAAAATACAAAGCTCATCCACCTCAGTTCTTCAACTGAATACTCAAGAGGAACATCTCAGCATGAAGGGATTTCATGTTTTCACAGGTTGTTTTCTCAAGGACTGTAATACTTTACTGGAAAGTTAAACTTGAATGTTTGTGTGGTTTAAATTCTTTTTCTTACAAAGACACAGAAAGGAATGTTCTGTCCTGGCAATTGAATCTGTTGGCTTTCTTTCCCTGTGTTGATCTATGACCCCTTCAGCTGGACTAATCCTCCGTGGGCACTAATGCTTCTTTCTCTACGGTTAATTGCTTTCTTCCCCTTTATCTGCTACATAGCAGTCCTTTTTATTGAAGTCATACCGGTTCCATCCAGAATTTCACAAGGGCTTGAAGAGCTCATCTCTCATTGGCCAGTAAATATGAAACCTGAATTCAAAAAATAAATCCAAACCAATTCAATAAATAATTTTGGCTGCTTCAATCGCTGAGCTGAAAAGGTCATAAAAATATAACAATTTCAACACAAAATGTCTGGTCTTCATAAAAAGTACACTTCTGAAAAGAACATGTATTTAAAAAAAACCTAGACAAACATTTATACTAGGGTAACATTTTTAAAATACTAAAAGTAAAATTTTTATAAAGGATCAAGAAAAGCAGTTGCTCATGACCCCTTGTATTTCACGATTTGATAAAGACTGAATCAGTTCAAAAAATTTGTCCAGAACTACCGTGAAGTTTCAATTCGTGAAGACCAGCATATCAAACCCTGTCAAATGCTTTTGAGATATGTGAAGCAACAGCCCGAGCTTCACCAGTCTTATCTAAAACTTGATAGACTCTTTCAGTAATAATTGTTGATCTAGAAAAGCAAAAGCCATCTGGGAGGTGGGATGATTAACCAATGCAGAGTTAATTAGAGCCTCTAATACTTTGCTCAAAAGAGATGGAAGCCTAATAGGCTGATAGATGAATCCTTCTATCAGTCTTCTATCTCTTTCTTTCTTCGTTTTGTTTTGCTGTTGTAACACTGCTTTCTGCTCTTGTCATACTGTAGTCACTTTATCACTCTCCATTTAACTTTTCATTTTGATAATCATGGTTTCTGTTATTTTGATATATCCAATAAGTTCAATATGTTGAGGCTTTTATTGCCTTTCTTGTACCTGTGGGAGTGTGAATAATCAATTTGCCAATAAAAATAGTTTGTTCTCTCTTCCAAGTTGGATCATAAAGCAGTGTATGCAAATGATTGTTAAATAGACCTTTTTTGTTAAATAACTTAGCAAACTGGTTTTTCACTTGCTTTCATATTTCAATGTTTTCTTTAATATTTATGAATTACTGATTGCCAGTTTTTGTTAAAAGAAATTAGTTCTCCTAAAAGTGAAAACTATGAAGTTTCTGTAATATTTGTACTTTTTACAAAATTAACTGTACTTTTACATTTTTCATAGAAAAGATCCAACTTTTCAGTATTATTAATTTTTTTTACTTCAGTTCAAACCACTTCACAGAATCAATATAAAAATGCATTTTTGAGAAGTGGATTGACTCTGAAATCTTTCAGCAACTATATAGGTATAGTATGTGAGATAACCATAGAATTATTGTATACATTCTACTAAAAATGATTTTGTAAAGACCTTCCTGATAGAATTTTTTCCTGTTAGCTTTTTGTGATGTGTTTTTATATATAATAGACAAAAGTAAATTTTTCATGATATTCCAAGTTCAAATTGAAAACAATCACAATTCAGCAAATGTAATATATTCTTGAAAGAAGTTATGACTTGTTTCCTTTTTGATATTTGCCTTGTTTTGCTATCAAATAATCTGTCACTTGTAATCTTTCCCCCTCTTCTGTGTAAAAAGGCTTTGTAGTTTATCTACCTGTTTTTGTACCCATGTGAATAATTATTACACAGAATTATGAGTTTCATATTAACAAAGATTCTATAAACTTTTGTCTTTAATTCATCACCATTTTATTTTTTATTATTTCTTATAGACTTCAGGCTGCCTGCTGCTGCTTTTAGCTTTTCTTTTAATTGAAGAAAAAGTGTGTGACTTGCTTGTTCTAATAAAACTTATTCATTAGGATATATTTATAGGATTCTTATTTCACTATTATCCATGGCTACCCTTTCAACCAGCTTGGCAGCTTTTATAAAAAGTGTTTCTTTTAGTTTTTTTAGTCTTAGCCATTTATTTTCAATTTGTGATTAAAAGCATAATTGCACCATGACATACACTCAACATTAAATTTGAGTTTATTTAAGATTGTTGTATAAGCAAATTGACAGATTGCAACAGCTATTAGGCAGATGTGATTAAATATATTTTAATGTTTTAAAAAATTATTCAGTATTATTATTGTTTAGGTAATAAGCATTGTAACATAGCACAAATCGCTATATTGTGGAAAAAGAAAATTTTCAACAATATATGCATTTTTTACGTATTATCAAAAACAACATTTTTGTACATGTAGTTGTGGATAATATACATTAATTACTAATTGTTTTTAATAACTATTTGTGCCCAGTTGTTGATATTAATAGCTATCTGCTGATGTGTTAAATTTTTGGAAAAATGCAATAAAAAAAAATGTAAATTTTGTCTCTCTGATGTGATCTGTAAAAATAATTGATATGGAGTTTTGTGCAGAATGTTCAACTTTTAGCCTATCATTTAAAACTATCCCTCATTTATGCTAATTTATTATCCAAATTATTTTCCTTTTTTTTTTTTTTTTTTTTTTTTTTTTTTTTCCAGAATTAAGGTGTGTTGTAAAATGAAAATCAGTGTAGGTAATTTGGATAAAAAATAATTCATTTCCGTTAAAAAAAAAAAAAAATGAATCAAAATATGAGTTTTGGGTATCTTAGGGAATTCCTTTCAAATAGTTTATCATACACAGCCTAGTTTGGAGGGTCTGTCCTGGTGACAGCAAAAGCTATTGTTGTGTGTCAGCCCTGAATCTTTAAAACACTTTATAGAAAACTAAACCTATAATAAAAATTGAAAACTATCCAGGTTTGAGATTTAGAAATTATAGTTAACCTGTTTCCAAGTTGTGGTCATTAAATAAGCAAACATTGCAAAGGCTGAAATTCTCAACCTTTCTTTTGTTTATCCTTTTTACACCCCCCCCTCCAATTGTATGAATTAATTTTGTTTGTATTAACATTTTATTCTCAGTAAAAATAAGACTCTTAAGTTCATTATGGTTAAATTATTTCCAATTCACTGTAGTATCTATCTCCACCACCACCCCACCTGGGGTCAAATTCAAATTTCAGGCTAATGCCGCTCTCTCATGTTTTCGCATACTCATATACACTATGTTATTTAAAGAAACTTGGTATAAAAAACAATTTAGAACAAATTAAAACTTATTGTTTTAAGTTTCTATTTTAAGATTTTACTTTTTTTATAAACAGTACTTGCATTTTTGTCAGTAATAATACAACTCAAACATTTTTGTTTTTTTTTTTTCTTTTTAATATTCACGTCAACTATTTGAAAATGATTTTTTTAAAAGATAAAAAAAATTATAACCAAATTTTACAACAATGACTAAGTAGTTTGTACTTAAATCCAATTTACAACACTAAAAATGAAAACAGGATTTATATTTTTAACAGTGGGAAAATTTTATTAAAAGCAGTTTTTTTTTTTTTTTTTTTTTTTTTTTTTTAGTATCCATTTTCTTTTGTCAGTTTCAAATGTCTAAAAAATGATGTGCAACTTATCTTGCAGCTATCTTATAGACTTTGTTCCTTATTCTGAAATATTTTGAAACTTCCAATGTTGCACTCTGTTCAAGTTAACAAAAGATTGTCAATTCATGCAAGATTTTGGGGGGTAACATTGAAAAACTTCATACAAGTGTTACTTTATAACTGTTTTGTGTATGTGTGTGCACATGCTTATATAAACTGAATATAATATAGAATTATATGTAAAATTTTGTATGCATAATTGACTGGTGTTTGTTTTGCCTTTGTACTGATAAATCTTTCAAATTTCTTCTTTTGAAGCCCTTGTCAGAAAGAACCTCCAGTGAAGTAAGTTAGGGATTTTTTTCCAGCCTCTTTATAAAACCCGACTTACCCAAATAATCCATTTTTTTTCTAAAGTTCTAATTTGATTAGATCTTGTGCTCACTCGTTCTCTCAGCAAAATCAATGATAAAAATTACATAAATAACCCCTCCCCACCAAAAACTGGCACCCTTTGATAGATTTCCAGTTAAAATAACTATAGCTTCATGATATATGACTTTAGGTGATAAATGTTTTTATTTGAAATAATACATTGTCATTGGTCATGACCACTTTGTTTTTAAGCTTCTTGCAGGTCACTAAATGAAAAGTTCATTATGCATTCTTACTTCCAATATGTCTGGTTTATTAATAGGTTTTATACTACAAATTAAAATTAATTGTCATCATTTCTGTAATATTGAGAAGAATTTATTGTACTTATTCTGGAGAAAGGTTTTGTCAAAAGATTCTCAATTAAAAAAAAAAAAAAGAAAAAAAAAAAAAATTAGATTACTTGTTCAAATAATTGTTGGGATAATGACTCCTGCTCCCTAAATTATTGCTATCATTTTATATTTTAATAATTAATTTGATATTTGTACAATTGTGCCAAAGCTGATGTGAACTAAAAAAAAACTTTTTCTTTTTCTTTTTCTTTTTCTTGGAGTGAAAACTAATCAGCATGATGAAACTGGCTTGTTGCAAAATCAGAAAAAAAAATTTACTTAATTTGTAATATATAAAAAAATGTCACTTTTTTGTAATTTTTCCTAATTGTAATTCTTTGCATTATCTACATGATTTTTGTATGCTTTACATGAATTGTTTTTTTTTTTTTGTTTATTTTTTCTTTCTTTCCTCTCTCTCTCTCTCTGTTCATTGTTGATTATGTAGAAAAGCTGTTGATCAATGTTTATTGGTTAGGTCTGTGTAGATTTCCACTAATAATAAATATTTTGTCTTATTTTACTTTGCTATTGTAGTTGAAAATTTTCTGTGATATTAGATTGCATTAGGAGTGTTTAAAAAAAATGCATGTGATTGTGGCTGATGTCATTTCAGTATTCTTTTTTCTTCCATCATTGAAGAAAATATTTTCTGCCTATTTTTTTTATTTTAAGAAAGAAAGAAAAAAGGTTCATCAAAGCTTTATTCACTTTATGGATTGTTACTCTCAATGCTCAAATATGTTGAAATTGATTTTCAATGTTTCATATTAGGTAGGCCAGTTAAAGTTGATTAAATGAAGATATTATTTGAGAATAATAAACATTGACATGTTAAAGATGACACACACTGAAAATATCCAAACCAAATGTTGACAAATGATTTACACCAGTTTGGTTATATTAGTCACTTTGATGGGGTTAGGGCTTTGGCACAAAGACAAAAACTGTTCTACCACAAAGTGCAATGGTCTCTTGATCATGGAATAAGTTAAATGAACCAGCAACACTCTCTAAAGGTAGTTTTCACCCAAAGAATGTGATGCTGTGTATATAGTAGGACTAATTTATTGATTTCACCAACTAAAGGCACTAATTAATGAAAAACATGAAAAAGGATAATACATATTTCTTTGGTGACCAATTAGAAATTGGTTGCCATGTTTATAAGATAAATGCACTCTCAGTTTACCATTTCTTCTGATCTTTACAGAATTATTTTAAAGTAGTTACCTCCCAAAAAGTTTCTTTTAAAACCAAAACATACTGTGATGAAAAAAGGCCTCAGGTTTGATTAAAAAAAAAAATGTTTTATTATCAAAATCTTTGTTATTATTAAGAGTATTTTTTGATTTATTTTAAATTTTTTAACCTTTCTAGTACAGTAAAAATCTTGTTTTTTCTTGCATTAGCGGATGGGTCAAAGATTAGGATATGAAACTTAGCATCTTTTTTGCGATAAAAACACATCGTTTTGGAAATTCTTGCAAAAATCAAATAATTGTCAACTTCTAATTGTTGTTTTAACATTTCTTGCCAAATTGCTTATAGTAGGTATCCCAAGCTATTTTTTTCTTCAATATATCTAAAAGATGGTACCAAATTTATCTTGCTAGCTCAATTACCAACCGAGTTATGTATGATCAAAGTTTTTAAATTTTCCGTCTTTAGTGCAATTGTGTCAGAAGCCCATTTTAACAATGTATATTTGAAGATTCAGGCTTCAAACAAATGAAAAATCATTATAAATGCAAATAAAATTACTTTTATTAAGCAACAAAAGAAAGATAATACCAATGGAATTAATAATTATTAGATAAGACCAACCTAAACAGGGGTAATCACATTTCATTCTAAAAACAGTGCAAAATAACACAGGAAGACAAATTTGATCATTCCTATAAATTTAAGTTTTGTCGGACACCAGGACATAAGTACATGTAAATTTAAAAACCTAAAGAAAGAAATTTAAAAAAAATAAATAAATTTTTTCTCCAGAATTGTTATTGTTGAATTAAGGTGTTAAAATTTATTGTTAATTAAAAATATGCTTAAGATAAAAGTTAAAATTACCATAAAATAAAAACATACTTTCAATGTTAAAGAAGTAATATTTACAAATTACCCAAAAAAATATCTTACAAGAAATATATCCATTAAAAAAAAAATATATATATAATTTTAGAATATGTAATTTTTTTGTTTTTTGCAGATACAATAGTTCAACTGAAAAATTAATCCTTTTATTTTGTATAAAATGTATCGGGTCTAATTAAAATAATTTAAATGTTCAAAAATTTAGTTAATAATTAGTAGATATAAAATAGACATTTTTAAAATTACAAAATTTTATGTACACAAATGTGAGATTTATAAAAATAAATTTTAAATAAATACACATACACATTTTAAAATTACAATATTTTATGTGCACAAATTTTTTTTTTTTTTTTTTTTTCTTCCAATTGTAACAAAGAATCACATAACTACCTGCCTTATTAACAAAAACAAAAGCAGCTGTATGTTGTAACTTTTGACAGTTGTCATATCAGAAATGAGAATGTGGATCCAAGTGGCATGCTGATTTTCTTGCATCAGGCCCATCATAGCTGTATATCATTGAACAAAAAATAGCATTTTTTTCAACTATATACATTAATTGGTAACAAGAAGAGTGAAAGCTATTAAATATTACTAAAGCCACAGTAATGTTACCAAATGAATTAACTTGATCCTTTTATTGATGAAATTGGTGTTTGATTCAATTTTGTACATTTCCCTACAAGCTGGAACAATATGCACCATTTTAGATTTGAGGCATTTATTTCTTAATAACAAAAGTTTTCACATTAGAGATAGTTTGTTTTTTCCTCTAATGTTATTTTCTTTGCCATGGAGAAAACAAACCTGAACCCATGTTAGGATTGGTTATGGATGGTGGGATTTCCCAGAAACAGCTGTCACTTCATTTCTCTGAAATTACAATTTTCATCTGAGATAGTTTTGAAAGATGGAGAGGCGATTGAATAAAGTGTGAGATTCAAACATGGAAATATTTTTCTCTCTCTCTCTCTCTCTCCCCCCCCCCACTGCTGCACCCGAATAAAATTCTTTTGACGATTGGGGGGGGGGTCTAAAATGCTAGTGCAATGGGAATTTAGTTGATAAAGATTGAAAATATCGAGCAGCTTCTCTCTACTGAAAAATAATTTGTCAGTCACTTTAATAGTCGGCAAGAAAAAGAGAATTGAATCATTTAGCATTTTATCCAGCATGAATCGTAAGTATTTGTTCAACATTTATGAATATCTTTCTAATGGAATTTTAGTTAATTTTTCATATTGGCAATGAATTTTAATATTAGCCCATTAAAATTTCCCATATATTTATTGTTAGTTTTCTCTTCTATCAACAAAATTATTTTAATGAGAATTCTTTTGGGCTTCAAACAGATGTTTAAACATAGTTTTCTAAATAACAACTACCCAAGTATTTATTGTTCTGGATTATATACTTTAATTTTAAATAAAATTAGATAAATTTAAGCTCGCAAAATAAATAATTTGTTAGAAATAATTGTCTACATTGTAATTTTTATGAGGCTACAAAAAAATAAATGTTAGTATTGCTGGCAACATGCAGCTGAAACCCAAAACTACAGATGGCTATAATCTATTAGATTTTAATTTTCAGTTTTGAATTTTTCTTGTAGCTTTTTATCCAGTGATTTGAAACCGGTGAGATAAGAATTGAAATGATCATGGAAAACAATTTGGTTGGATGTTAGAGTTGGTCAGTTTGGCAATTTATGTTTCAGTATCGGTTTCCGTTTTTTATTCTTTGATACCACAGTTTTCAATTTGATTCAATTTTTAATTTAGTATTTTTGCATTCTAAGGAAGCCATTCATTTTCTTGTGTTAATGATAGCATTTCCAGTCGATATCTGATTTTGTTTGAGATTGGTAAATTTGAAACTTAGTCTGTTTAACTCGCAAATTCGCGTGTATTTCTGGTCCAATCTTAAAAATATTCATATGGCTGGAAAGAAAATAAATTATCTTTCTAAATATGTAATTTATATGTGCTTTTATTCATTGAATTATTATTTGTTTTGTTTTTTTTTGTTTTTTTACAGCGAGTTAAAATGGTATTTCATTTTGAACATCCAAAAATGCAAAATATCATTTCGTTATTGGGGTTTGGCAAATAAATTTCTTCTAAACAAGGAAAATCAATGAGTTACTTTTTTCCCCTTAAATAAATGTTTTTTTTTTTCTAGTAAACATGTACCTAAAATTAAATATTAAAAGCTTTTAATTTCAGTTTTAGAATGTGTATATTTCCAACTCTCCGAGTATCACCTGTTCTTTATTAGATAAACATTTTAAAACTGAAATAAAACTAAAACTGAAAAACTATTTTAATCATTTTAAATATATAATTAAGTGTATTTACTAGATAATTTTTTTTTTAACTGAAACAAATATTATTCAGACATTGTATTTTCCTTTTTTCTGCTTGAAAACATGCTGAGTATCATATGTTGTATTTCCTTTATTTCTTCATTTCTTTTGTAAGCAAATAGATTTCACATTTATTACCTAAAATTTGTCAAATGTTTTTAACATTTTTATTCAATCTTTTTCTCTTTTAATGGTATAAACGTTGATAAAATTTAATTTTATTAACATGTAAAAGTCTTTTTCAATAGTGTTTTTTTGGATATGATCACTCAGTAGTGATAACACTTAAAAAAAACAAACGATTTCGGTTTCGTAAAAAATTTTGATGCGGTTTCACGGTGTGAAGATTAAACTGGAAAAAGTTGTTTTTTTTTTTTTTTGTTTTTTTTGTTAAACCGCTCATCTCTCTATTGGTTGTGCATAGCTGCAATATTCTGTTGTATTGAACTTGGAAGTACGGAGTTGTTCTCCGTTCTGCTTAAAATAAGTGTTTCACACTTTATATTTTAGTCTGATTTATGATCAATAATGATTAAAATATTTTCAAATTGGTTCTATTTTAAGGGGAAAAAATAGCTTAAAATTAGAAGAAAAAAAAATTTATTGTTATAAAAAAATATTGGTTGGATTGTCTGCAGCATGGCCCTTGCCCCATCTGCAGTATATACCAACAGAAAAGTTTTAAAATGTTACTTCACTTAAAAATCTTACAATTAATCAGGTGAAAAATAGTTAATTTCATAATTTCTCCAAAAAAAACATGTTAAAGTTTTGTTTTTTTGTTTTGTTTTTTTTTTAAATCTTATTAAAGAAAAGTAAGTTTGGGATAGTAAGTTTTTTTTTTTGTTTTTTTTTGTATGAAACAAAATTATTTTTTCTTAACTTATTAAATATTTAAGAATGATACTGTGGGTTGGGCTCCCTAATTTTGGTTAGCAACCAGTCTAAGAGACTGAATTTAAAACCATGCAGAATATATAAAAAAAAAAACACCCCTTCAGGACAGAAGCCCTCAATCTCCACAAATTCATTGTCATGCATTCTTGAAAAAGATCAGTTATGGAATTTTTTTTCTTTTTTATCATAAATATTTTTCATAATTTAGTAAATATCAAAAGTTTTACTAAATTTGTTTTTACTGAAATCTCATGTCTGAATTTTTAAAATCAGTATGTATTTTTTTTTCTTATGTCAGTATAAACAATCTCTCAGGTGTGTGTGTGTGTGTGTGTGTGTGTGTGTGTGTGTGTGTGTGTGTGTGCTTTGCAATCTTTACTCATGGCAAATTGTGACAATTGGCTTTGATTGCAAAGTTTCATGTTCATCTATCAATTGCTTGCTATTAGGATCCCATGTTCCTTACTGAGATTGGGTTCCTTGAATATTTTAAAAGGTTCTCTTTGCTTATGAGCTTATCACAAAAAAATTGTTAGATTGGCTAATTGAAGCATGAAGTCATTCCATAAAGGTAATGCCATACCAGAATCTATTGAAATATTTGATTTTCATTTAACAAAAATTTCATTGTTTAAAAGCAAATCTTCAAAGTTTTGTACATCAATATATATATATATATATATATATATATCAGCTCTCCTGAAATAATTTCCAGCTGTTTTTTTTTTGTTTATTTCTCTCTTTTCTTCTACAGATCTTACTGGTTGGAAGACAATAATTTACTTTGCATTACTGGATATCGTTAGCAAATTCTTATTGCAAATTTGTTTTCATTGCTACAAATATCAAGCAATTTTCTTTGTTTCTTACCTTAACTTTGACTATTCTTTGAAAATATTTGCTCAGCTTCTTGCAAATATAATTCTCTGTCAAATCTTGTTTTTCAGAGATGACTATGGTGGAAGTCAAGGTTATGGAGGTGATTCCATGTATGGCGACAGATACGCTGACCGGGGGAGAGACAGGGATCGAGACCGGGATCGAGCACGGCGTAAACCATTACCCACTGAACCACCCTACACAGTCTTTGTGGGCAACCTGCCATACAAAGTAGTGCAAGGGGATTTAGAATTAATATTTTATGGTCTCGATGTAAGTTTTATTTTTGTTTTTGACTTACTTTGAAATTAGTCACTGTGATATTAGCATCTCTGCAAATTTCCTCGGCACCAATTTGCTTTTGTTTGGCAGCCACAGTTGTTCAGGAATTTCTTGTCATATAAAGTGTTTTGAATATAAACATTCCTTAAACTTTTTTTAATTTTTTTTGTAATTGTTTTTACTGGCACTTGATCTCTCTCCCCCCCCTATATGTACGTCCTAAAAACTCATTACATAAATGAGGGGATTTTATGACTATGAAATTGTTTTAGAAGCAAATAAAATAAATTCTTCTGTTTATCAAGTAAATGATTTATGAACTAATGAAACTGCAAGTGATATGGGGGTGTCCTGGGTTAGGAAATAGTTCAACTGTCAGTTTTGTCTTAACTAAACATTGATAGTATGTGAACATTTCTTTCCTGAAAGCAAGCTTTATTTTTTATTTATTTATTTATTTTATTTTTTAATCACATTCTGTTTGTGAAAATGAGTTGAGAAATTGTACTAAAAAAGGGTGGGGGCATTAAAAAGAACAAATAATGATTTGTGACTTAAACAATTTCTACAACTCAATTGTGAAAGGTAACCTTCACATATGCTTTTTACTTTAACTTTTCAAGTTGCCATATTTTCTCTCATATGATAATGGAACACTGATGAGCAAAATTTGAAATACCTCCTATTGTACTTGATAATGATTGAAAAATAATGTAACAATTACTGTTATCATGGCTAATGTACTAAAAAACAATTTTCATGTATATCAGTCCAAGCAAATTATTTTTAAAATGGTTCCTATTTGCTGGCTAACTTTACTCTGCCAGGGTCTCTCTGCTGAAGGTCATAATGGACATTTAGCTCTGAGGCTTGGGAAAATTACAGCAAGCAGTAATCCTCGAAATAAACCATGAATTCTATAGTTTAGCAGATGCAGTTCTATATTCTAAAATTCTGAAAACTAATGAAATATTTGCATCTGTCTTCATATTTTTCAGATAATTCTCTTAATCTGTTTTGGCTGCAATTGTATTTCCCAGAGAGAATATTTTGTATTTAGTAATCTTAAAAAGTCTTCCTGCTTTTCATTTCATTTAACTAGAAACACCTACAAATGTGAACAGTTTCAGTATTGAATGCTAAATTTTTGTGTTATTGACAATGAGATAAAAAGAACGCAAAGAATAGACTTTGTTATTTTAATGTCATTTTTATTTGAAGACTACTAAAGACCTTAACACTCAGTCATGTGACTCTGTTAGGTTATGGTGTTTGAGAAATGAAGAACTTGTAAAAACTACTGCATGCATCTTCAGAAGGATAAAAAAAAGGTCCTGAAAACCTGTTAAAAGCAGCAAAATCAAAACGAACAATCCAAGGAGACGATGTGTAAATAATAGAATTAGTCTCATGTTGTCTAAAAACCAGGAATCATTGCTAGAAATCAGTTTTGTGATTTGAACAAAAACCTGTTTCTTGTAACATAAATCTTTTCCTCTATCCAAACTTTTAGTGAAAAGATGAATGAGGAGTCTGTTGGAACATTCCAGACTCGTGTTTGGCAGTAAAGACCAAAAATAGTCTGCTGCAAAAATAAGTAAATAGATTCACCCTTCCAGCAAAATGCTGTGAGAATGAGATTTAACACAGACATTAATAATCTCAAATGAAAGAAATTGTATTAATATCTGCTCGTTAATCAATATTTGAAAGAGTCAATGGACTTTGCCTTCAATGTAAACATAGTTATTTGGTCTGTTGCCATCTAACCACTTGCAGTGATATCAAGGGTGGCAACATTTGTGTATGTTAAATGTTTTGGCATATCAAACTGGGATCGTTTGGAATAACTAAGTTTTCCCTTGTGTGCATCCTTGTCAATTGAGGAAGAGGAGGAGGAAGACACCTTTTAATTGTCAGAATTTCTTACATGATATATTCATTCCACTTCACATTTTACATTTAAAGCTTTGCTTGTATTTCTACATGTGACCTGGACCTGAAAAAGTAATAATTACTTAATTTGTATCCAGGATGACTGACATTTTTAATAATTAACATGCATGTCTAGAAATAAAAATTTGGGTGAGTCATATCCAAAACCATATGAAAAACAATTCTGTATGAAAGGACTTTTAAACTGGGATATTATTAGCTAATAATTCCATTAAGGTGATCAGTTAATTGAATGGTTTGAGAACACATCCATTGTTGGTATGTGGCAATCATTTTGTGTTCAAAGGCTGAGATTTAACACACAATATTCAGTGGGTACAACAATACAAAGAAGAGATGTTTAGTCCTTCTACTAATAGCTTTCTCTCAAACAGTCTTAACATTTTTTAAAATGGGGCCACAGGCAGATTTTCACTGTTTTATGTGTTTTAGGTTCGGAATGTACGATTGGTAAGAGACAAGGAAACGGACAAATTCAAAGGTATGTATTTCCTTCATTTTCATAAAACTCTTTACAAAGAACGCACATACAGTGTACTCTAAAAATTTTCATCTTTAAAAAAACATGAAGTACCATTAAATTTTAAACCATATTTCAAAACCCTCCCTTAAGTATGATAGTGTTGTCTCTAACTTTGAGAATAACTTTCCAAGCTTTGAACTCGTTCATTGTGTAGCTGATTTTTAGCATTTGGACATTTTATAATACTTTGTGATTTTGGTTACTTCCACCTCTGCTCACTCCGCTGCCATCAACAACAAATATCAGTGTCACTAATGAGCCCTCATTTCTTCAGCACTTAGACCTTCTATTGTGAGCACAGAAGTAAAAGTGAGCTCTGTAAAGAAGAAAGTGGCACTTGAAAGAGAAAAGCCAGGGAAAAATGAAGTTAAAATATATTCTTTCGTTGGTTCTGTTCAATCAAATAATCCTGACCAATTTGAGATTTTAACTCAATTTAGCAAATGACTCTTTCAAAAAAGTCATTTATCATTTCTAGCCATTGATATGAGATAGATTACATTGAGAATATATATGTATATATATTTTTTTTTTTTTTTTTTTTTTTTTACCAGGTTTTGCTTATGTTGAATTTGAACATCGGGAGTCACTCAAAGAAGCCCTTTCTTATGATGGTGCAGTAAGTGTGTTTTTTTTGTTGTTGTTTTTCTCTCTCTTCTCGGTTTGACTCTCTCTCTCTCTTCTCGGTTTGACTCTCTCTCTCTCTCTTCTCGGTTTGACTCTCTCTCTCTCTCTTCTCGGTTTGACTCTCTCTCTCTTCTCGGTTTGACTCTCTCTCTCTCTCTTCTCGGTTTGACTCTCTCTCTCTCTCTTCTCGGTTTGACTCTCTCTCTCTCTCTCTTCTCGGTTTGACTCTCTCTCTCTCTCTTCTCGGTTTGACTCTCTCTCTCTCTCTCTCTTCTCGGTTTGACTCTCTCTCTCTCTCTCTTCTCGGTTTGACTCTCTCTCTCTCTCTCTTCTCGGTTTGACTCTCTCTCTCTCTCTCTCTTCTCGGTTTGACTCTCTCTCTCTCTCTTCTCGGTTTGACTCTCTCTCTCTCTCTCTTCTCGGTTTGACTCTCTCTCTCTCTCTCTTCTCGGTTTGACTCTCTCTCTCTCTCTCTTCTCGGTTTGACTCTCTCTCTCTCTCTCTTCTCGGTTTGACTCTCTCTCTCTCTCTCTTCTCGGTTTGACTCTCTCTCTCTCTCTCTTCTCGGTTTGACTCTCTCTCTCTCTCTCTTCTCGGTTTGACTCTCTCTCTCTCTCTCTTCTCGGTTTGACTCTCTCTCTCTTCTCGGTTTGACTCTCTCTCTCTCTCTCTTCTCGGTTTGACTCTCTCTCTCTCTCTCTTCTCGGTTTGACTCTCTCTCTCTCTCTCTCTTCTCGGTTTGACTCTCTCTCTCTCTCTCTTCTCGGTTTGACTCTCTCTCTCTCTCTCTTCTCGGTTTGACTCTCTCTCTCTCTCTCTTCTCGGTTTGACTCTCTCTCTCTCTCTCTTCTCGGTTTGACTCTCTCTCTCTCTCTCTTCTCGGTTTGACTCTCTCTCTCTCTCTCTCTCTCTTCTCGGTTTGACTCTCTCTCTCTCTCTCTCTCTTCTCGGTTTGACTCTCTCTCTCTCTCTCTTCTCGGTTTGACTCTCTCTCTCTCTCTCTTCTCGGTTTGACTCTCTCTCTCTCTCTCTTCTCGGTTTGACTCTCTCTCTCTCTCTCTTCTCGGTTTGACTCTCTCTCTCTCTCTTTCTCGGTTTGACTCTCTCTCTCTCTCTTCTCGGTTTGACTCTCTCTCTCTCTCTTCTCGGTTTGACTCTCTCTCTCTCTCTCTTCTCGGTTTGACTCTCTCTCTCTCTCTTCTCGGTTTGACTCTCTCTCTCTTCTCTTCTCGGTTTGACTCTCTCTCTCTCTCTCTTCTCGGTTTGACTCTCTCTCTCTCTCTCTTCTCGGTTTGACTCTCTCTCTCTCTCTCTCTTCTCGGTTTGACTCTCTCTCTCTCTCTCTTCTCGGTTTGACTCTCTCTCTCTCTCTCTTCTCGGTTTGACTCTCTCTCTCTCTCTCTTCTCGGTTTGACTCTCTCTCTCTCTCTCTTCTCGGTTTGACTCTCTCTCTCTCTCTCTCTCTTCTCTCGGTT
>OZ038478.1:3238604-3386104 GCA_964036315.1 Acanthosepion esculentum
ATGCACTGCATTTAAAATCCTGGCTTTTTCTTCAGCACTACTGGTACTGGGGTGATGGGCAGATAAGCAACAAATATTTAGAAAGCACGTACACATACCTATACTCTCTCTGTCTCAGCAAAAGTTTTATAAAATATGATAAAGGATTTGACACTAGATTGTTTTCGTTATTAAGGTATATGGGAGAAACATTTGCTGCAAAGAATACATAGGAGAAACCTCGCCGAATTTAAATAAAAGATTGTATGAACACAAAGGGAATTTTTTACAAAACAACACAATTAGTTGCTCATTGTATTGAGTCTGACGAGAATTTTGATTTAAAAAGTGCTACTTTAATTGAAAGAAAAAACAATTTACTAAGACAAAAGTGTATAGAAAGTGCCTTAATCATTCAATCATCCACAGTAATTCTGTTTGCAAGTTCTTGCAACATTTCACCATTTTTAGCAGATCTTCTATTATACCAATGAAGAATATTTAATAACAAAAGCGAGGGGAACATGAACAAAAAGAAAAATAAACTAAATGAAATCAGTTAGACTATATACCCAAAACACATTTTAAAAAATAAAATAAAATGTTAATTTAAAAGGTTAACATTTCAGTATCCCCCTCTTTCATACACACGTGTAATCACATCAATGTAAACTTTTCTTTAGTCTGATAAAGTCCGAAAGGATGAAATGTGTCACACAAAAAATAATTTTCCACTTTGTCATTGATTTTCCTTTTAAGTTGTATTAAAAGTATTTTTGTTTTTTTAATTTTGGGTATGCATTTTATACAATATTCCAGTGGTCCAAGCTCATCTAACTAAAAGTTTTTGAGTACTAGTAGAATGGTCAGGTTCTCTTTGCATTTTAAAGAAGAATGACCATTTTAGTGAGAGAAATGGTGTCAAAATATTTGTTGGGCACATTGAAGTTTCTTCAAACAACAAAGTGTAAAAAACTATCTTCATTACATGTTGCTAAATTATTCTTCATATTCATGCCAGTCCCAAAGTGGGACTAGCATAATAATGGATGGGTTGATAGGAAAATAAAAGGGTGTGAGAATGAAGAACCGAGTTGATAGGGAAATAGAAATGAGTTTGAATAAAGAAATAAAGGGATTCATTGAGAGGGAAGTACAAATAAAGATCTTCATTACATGTTGATAAAGGATTCTTCTTATTCATGTCAGTCCCAAAGTAAAGTGGGACTAGCACAATGTTCTGTGAATTAATGAAACTTTTAGGGAGCATGCGTATTCAAACAACTGCATACAATCCCCAATCAAATGGCTTGGTGGAAAGATTCCATCATAGTTTAAAGTCAGCCTTGAGAGCCATGCTGAATCAAATTGGCTTGAGAACTTAACTTTGGTGCTTTTAGGATTCTGTACTGCAGTAAAGGCATGAAACCAATGTTCATCTGCTGAGATGGTGTATTGTTGGAATTTAATTTGAGAACAATATTTTACAAGTTCACATTCTCGCTATTTTTTCTATCCTCACTCCAACCTCTTTTTACTTTCAAATCCGGCTCCCAAAGCCTTATCAGAGATAAGAATATATTTTCTGACTAACAAGAGAGCTGGAAAATATAAAAAGGAATTCCACCACCATTATTCTTTCCATGGTGCCATAAAGTCTGGGGGGGAAACCTCACAGCTTGTTCACTCCAACCTGTTTTCATTACTTTCAAAACTGGCTCTCAGAACCCTGATTCTTACCAGAGATATGAATATATTTTCTGACCAATGAAGAGGCCAGGAAATTTGTTCAACAATTTTGGAGGGAAAAGTCCCTGATTCTTTGGAGCCTACCAAATCTCCATAAATTGGGAGTATCTTTGCCTATTTGGTTGTGAGACTTCAACCCACCATCTGTGAGGTTGATGATAGGGAGCTCCACTCATCTTCAGAACCAATTTCAACCAAAGAAGAACTACCTACTAAAGGGCTTTTGAGAATGAATGTCGGCCCACAATTCAAGACCAATTCAAAGCTGCATCCTTTCACCACTCCTTCTGACATGCCCACTGGACTTCTGTTGTCAACCTACGAACTCACTCAACTGTAAAATTCCTATATCTACCAACAATTTTCCTACTCTACAAGAACTGTGAGTGTTTCTATCTGAACCATAACAAAATTCTACTCGCTTAAAGAACTTTTTAGGTGCTCAGAGAAATATTTTGAGCAAGCCTTTTTTCTGTAATGAACATTTTCTCTTCCCTTAAAGAACATTTTCTCTTTTCCCTTTCTTTTTCTCCTAATTGTCTTTATCCCTTTACAGTTTTTCTCTCTATATGTAAATAAACACTTTCTTCTTTTATTGTTACACACAGCGCAGGAGTTTTTTCTTTATTTGTCCGTGCCTAAAAGAGAGAGTTTGTCCACTCTAATCTTGCTGATTTTACTTGTATTTTGTCTCAATTTTTTAACCACAACCCAATTTTTTAACCTCAACCCTTGGGACAGATTTCCCAGCAGTATGGCACCAACCTCAGACTCCCAGGAGAATTCTTTTTTTAGCCTCTACAGAAATCATTTAATACTACTTCTTTTGTGGATCACCTGACAGCCAAGATGGCAAACTTGGCTTACAACCCTCCAGCACATTGTAAGAAAACCACATACGTTTCAAAACTGTTTGAAACATGTGTACATGTTTTTGTGCATGGCTCTGTTAGGACAACCTTCACTACAGCCACCTTACAGAGAACCTTTCAAAATCCTCGAAAAACACAACAAATATTTCACCATACCCATTAAGAATTCTGTGCAGAACATTTCCTTGGATAGATTGAAACCCACTTTTCCGGATACTACATGGCTTAATATGAGCCCACAAGTAACACTACCACCCCCAGTTGTTACTAAATTCCCAAAACAGTGACAAGATCTGGTTGTTGTGTTCAAAATCCCAAACATCTTTTATGTTGGACTGTTTTCCCTTCTTTCAGCATCAATTTTCAGGCTTTGTCATATCCTGTAGAAATATTTTCTCTTTCAGAAACTTGTGCTACATTTTAAAATGAACTTTTCAATGTATTTGTAATGTATTTCATTTTTCATATGCTCCAAATCTTGTGTGGGAATACCTGTTGGGTTTGTAAAATTCATCTGCTCCTATATATAGAGATTGATCACATGATATTAGGTGGTCTCTCATTGGTTAATAAAACCACGTGGGTTCAGAAAAAGCTGATCCCCAGCAGAGAAGAGACTGGACATGCTCTGATGTAACATGAAAGAAATTCTCTCGGCCATCAACAGTACCAGTTGCCGAGGGTTTTAAGGGTACAAGCTACCTGGCCCTAGTTCACTCACTAGATCTGTAAGTCCACCTCACATACTCTATATAGGAAAGGACATAGTATTTTTTAACCATTGTATTTCATGTAAATACATATCTTAATTGTATTGAAAGTATTCTTCTTATTCATGCCTATCATGTGTAAGTTAATATGAAATATTTTGAGAAGAGTTTTGTTGATTTGATATGATTATTAGATATGAATGTGGGTCATCAAGTAAGCTTAGCTATAGAAACTATCTCACTTGTTGGCTATTTTGGTATGTGGGGGCTTCTTTACTTTTCTCTATTCAGCAGCAGCAACAATTGAAATAATCAGCAGGGTATAAGCTGAAGTCCCAGAACCTATAAAAATGCTAACCAAGCCATATTCGGTCTATTGTTTGAAAATTTTTATCAGCCCAGCCCTCCACAAAAGCTGTATATACGGGTATTAATTAAAATTTCCTTGAGTGGATGTGGTATTGTGGTGCATGTGTATGACAGGGTTGTGTGGATGAGATGTTTTGGTGAAAGGAACAATATTTGGACTATTGGGTCTGTAAATGAGGCTAGCTAAGTTAGAAGTAAGACAGTTGAAGACCAGCCTCCCCCCAATCCCATTTTTGCCCATGTGGAACATTTGTACTTTTGTACAATAAATACCTCTTTTCTTTTCAGCAGCCTCTACCTTCAAGCCTAGCTTGAAGGGCTACACACAACCCTTGCTACAGAAAATGAGGCATGTTGTTGCTCCTGTGTGAACAGGGGGAGAAAGCTTCCTTCAAGACTACCAAAGGGAAAACTGAACACAACCCTTGCTGCAGATGACAAGAACTGTCCTAGCAGTTTCACACTCAGATTTCTCCTTTCTCCCATGGAAACCAACAGAAAATTTTCTCTCTACAAAACAACTACTCAAGAACTTTGTTAACTGGGAAACCCCATCTTTCTCCACAAAATAATATTTTGCACATTGTTTCAACCAGAAATAAAACCTGTTGAACAGTCATTTTGAGCCTTGGATTTTGTTCTCACTGCTGAGCACACACAAACAAACACACAATGTGTGCACACACACACACACACACACACACACACACACACACACACACACAACTAGGAAAAATTCCTAACATTGAGCATTTGCATGCTATGTTATAAAAATGATTTTAATAAAAACGATATTAAAAACAATAATATTAAAATTTTATGGGAAAAAATATTTAAAATATTGGAATTATGTAAAAATTAATATAAAAACTATTTTTAGTAAAAAAGATATAAAATTGTATTAAAACTAATTAAGAACATTAGAAATTTATTAACATTGTTTCGTTTTCAAAGAAACTGCTAAAATGATGCCAAAGAATATATATATATATATATATAAAAGCAGGAATGAAAATTGATGTGTAGAAATTTGAAAAAAAACAGGATCCAAATTAAAGTCCTTTTATTGCTTCCTGGCTGCAATCACTTTTATAGAACAGTGGCTCCTTTCTACTATGCCGTTTCCCGCTCGCACATAGGCACACCGGAACCAAAGCTGCACACCCCACTTAAGAATTGCGCTGAGGAAAATGCCACACCATTATCTGTTAATATTTCTTCATGTGGCTCCTGGTCGTAAAAGATGGACTCCAATTGACGTATTATACTGGCAGTGTCCTACCAATACAGCAGTTGCCAAATGGCAAAGCAAGAGGGACTACAGTCAATAATAGTCAACTAGAGCTGGCTGCCAACATGCATAACATCTATCCCCAGCCTGTTCCAAACATGGGTAGTTCTCAAATTTCCTGCTTGACATTGCACCGGTGCTGGGTCAATTGACTGACATGCCTCGCACCTCTTCACTACTGTCCTAACATCCACCTTTTTGACTGCTTGGTCGACCATCTTCGAGAAGTAGAGCGTCCGTCTAATCCCGGGATGCCCACATTGCTCATGTATGCTCATGATCCGCTCGAGGTCCATACTGAGCACAGAAGCCATACACGGCAGCTGTAGAGGTTCAGACTCTTTCCGAGCAGCAGTCAACCAACGCTGCAGAACGCAAGTCAATGCATCTGCTCTGTTGACTGCCAATTTAACTAACGCTACATCCACAGACAGGTTGTACTTTTTGATAGTTTCAGTCAGCATAGCGAGCCGCGTTCGTATCAACATCTCACTCAATGCCTTGGTGGTCAGTCGCGCTCTTCCGGTAAGTGCATCTGATATCCAATGCTGAGTGCATGCTGAGTCTGTGACGATGTGTAGCACTGTTGCTTGCCATTGAAGGGCCAAGTTAACCCCCTTCAGAGTGGCGTCTAGTTCGGCCAGGTTTATGTGTCGTGCATCATTTTCAGGTCGTAACCAGCAGGCGTCTTCTATGATGGACCCGTTATCCTCAAGGGTGACACCCATGGCCAACGAGCTGGCATCCACCCAAACAGTGAGCTCATTCCCTTTAACGCACCAGTCACCTCGCATGGGATCGTCTTGCATCACTCTCTCCATAGTTTCAGTTATCATGTATCTTAGGGTAACGTCGTGCACCTCATCGTCCCATCCTGACGAAACAGAAGTCACGTGGCGCTTTATGGATGTTGTTGCCACTCTGAGCCAACCGCATACGGGAAAATGGCCTACCAGTTTCTCACACATGGAGAAGGTACTCTGACGATTGATCACTGTTGGGACTTCCGGGACGTCACTGCCTCGCCTCCAGCGAAGTTTTTCTCCATCACTACTGATATGTAGTCCGAGTACATTCACTCCATCCTGCAGCGGCTCTGGGGCCTTGCACACCAAGCCAAAGCATTCTAGATGTTCCTTAACCCTCATTGAAGAGGCCACGTTTTCATTGACGTAGACATTGTCAGTGTAAGATGATGTTGCCTTTTGAATTTCCTCATCCTGTGACATGACCACATTCATAATCGCTGACATGATTTTTGGGGCCACATTAAGATCAAATCCCAATTGAG
Organism: Acanthosepion esculentum; assembly: GCA_964036315.1. NCBI lineage: Eukaryota > Metazoa > Mollusca > Cephalopoda > Sepiida > Sepiidae > Acanthosepion > Acanthosepion esculentum. The sequence continues at coordinate 3,244,866 of OZ038478.1, forward strand.
TGAGGCAATATCTATGTCCTTTTACCATGACAGTCTGAAAGGGCCAGAGTGATTGGTGGACTTGGACTTGGAGGTAGGCCCTTCTTAAATCGAGGGTGGCCATGTTGCTTTCTTCAAAAATGGAGCTCTCAGGCATGAAAAGTTTTATCCCTATAACAAAAAACAATAAAAACAAAAGAAATGCCAATAAAAAACGAATAGCCATCCTTGGTTCAAACTTGAATATATTGTGGTCATAGCTTACTGTGACTGCTACTACCATTTGAAGAAATGGTGAAACAAAACCCTTGCCTCATTCAGAATTACCTACAAGCAGTGGAAGAGATCCTACAAAAATGCAAAGAGTAGCTATGTTAGTCCAAGTGAAAGTAGAATTTAATAAACTTGGATCCCACCAGATCTGGTAAACTGAAAACACTATTCTCAACAGAGGCAAACTATCAGTATCTTCTATTATAAATGATCCTGAGGTTATCTTATCTTCATCAAGGCAAAATTCTTTACAATGAACTTTATCTCTAACTCTATGTTAAATGACAAAGGTCATGCTAATTAACTTCACAACATTTGTACTAAACACATCTAAGCCTGCCTTGTTATATTTAATAAAACCCAATATGCAAGGCAGATACAGTTGCCATTATGTCAGTGAGTGAAATTCAGCCATTGTATATAGAATGGACCCTGCCTTATATTTTTCACAGATTGAATCAGGTTGTAAACTGAGAGGAATTACATCACAAAAAAAGAAGAAAATTTCACTTGGCAGTCTCAAAACAAGGAAGTCAGTAATGGAATTATTTCCCTCACCCATGATGAAAGCTTATAACAGGTTAAGCGACAAACTTATTGTGTCTATCTCTCAATGGAAGAAGCTGTCACACCTTCTCAGAAAAGAAACTGTAGGAGACAGCAAACCATGGCAATTTTTAAGTCATCTAAAAAGTTAGCTAGAGAGATGACAGATGGTGACACTGCTTGACATATTATCCTCTAGTGCCTAACTCTTGATTTTCATATGGGTTTTAACTTCAATGGAGGAGGACCTACCTGTCAAGAAGTTGGCAGAGATTACTGATAATAGTGGATTTAACTACCATCTGCATGGCTTCAATTTCAATTTCTGGCATCTGGAATTTCAATTTAGACCCTCTGGTTAAGATTTTAGAAGAATAGCAGAGGTTAGAAGCAAGGCTGGATGAATGGACAGATTTACACTGATACAGCCAGCAAGTATTGGTCACTCCTCCTCCAACTCATTGAGGGAAAGAAGCAAGGCATTCTCGCCTGTGATCTACACAGGAAGTTTGAGGTTAAAGCTCACCATTGCAAGTCACCTTTGCCATTCAAGTTGACAGACAGAAAAGCATAAACTTGAATCAACTTAGTACATCAACTTAGGGAAAGTTTATCACTTACTACACTGGTCAACAAAAAATCTTTTTTGAAATGGTGTATAGACACCAAACATCTTTTTTAGCTAATTTGAGGGATGCTGAATCTGAAAATGACCCTACTTTTTCTTGGTTAGCTATTGGGTCACTACCAAGTATATTTGGCTGGTTTGAATGACTCTTGTATTAAATTATCTTGCCAAGCACTTCAGTGAAATAAGGCTTACTTCCATGGAAGATGACCAAAGAAGATTCTAATGTTCTAAGCCATATGTGTAAAAGGATGTCAAGTTAAGCATCAAATTTATAAGGATTCAAGCTTTTGGTCATCAATTCTTTGATTGGGTAGCTGAAACAAAAATTGAGCTTCTTGGTCACAGGCATTTTGCTTTCGTTTGGTGAAAAGGGATGAAGTTTTCAATGTAAAGAACACTGTCTCAACAGCCAAGCATGATGGTGGCAGTATTATGTTATATGGGGTATTTTTCAGTCAGTGGGGCTGATAGCTTGATTTTAAGTTTTTATAGGAAAGGTGAAGTTTTTGTTCACCTCTGATGTGGCTGGGTATTGAACTCACAATTCTTTGGATCTAGTCACTGGATTACTTCAACCAATGCTTTTATCCACTAGGCCATGTGTCCTTGGGGAGGTGAGTTACTAAAGGGAAATAACTGAAACTGAGATATCCAGAAGAGGCATGGTATATGGAACTAGAACAATCTACCCCAGGGGATGAAATAACGGGTTCAGTTCGAAATGCCAACATATATCACCTGAAGAAGGCCAGAGCATATAACATCCAAAATGCCATGAATATGACAAAGATGAGGACAACATTCCGAACAATGTAAATAGTGTAAATAGTTACAATATCTCATCTCAGAAATATAGACATGTATTTTTAACATTTTTAGGAAGGCATTGTAACGTAAGGTTTTTTTCAATTGCTGAAAATTTGGATCATGCATATCTTTTTTTTATGAGCCTATAATTCTACATTTTGAACTGGTTATCTTGCCTTATTCAGTATTCAAGATGGAATGAGGGTGATGTTCTCTCTTCTCTTACTCTCTCCAGAGAAAAAAATCTTTTATTCCAGCTTTAAGAACCTGAAGGCCTCAGCAAAAGAAGAGTGGTTGAGACTTGTTAGAATCTAGTGATGAAGAATGTGATCTGCTACAGGCTGTGATAGTGTTTTCTTTTTTATATTAAGGCTCGAGAGACATTCAAGATAGATGGTTAAAAATGGTTATGACAAATGAATGTTATATGAATGAAAAAGGAGGTGGTTGGAAAGGAATATTCTGAGGATCTTTAAGATACATAACATATGACTCTTGACTTTAAAAGGTTAACATTGTAGTGCTCAGGGAAGCATTCACATGGGAGCCTGTTTCACAAAATCACCTTTCTTGGGAAAAAGGTTGCCTGTGTGTAGAACTTTTGTCTTGCATTTTGAATATGAAAGAAATGGTAGAATACAGATGAAATATGGAATACAGAGGAAATGTAAATTCTAAGAAAGTCTTTGTCATTGATTATTAATACAGGCTGCGATGGGTAAATTGTCGCCATTTTATATTTTTAATTTCATGTATGTGTCTTGTTTGTTTAGATTTTGTTGACTGCACAGTATAGTAGAGTCTGTTGGGCACCGTCTTTGAGAAAAAGAGCACTATGATGTAATTCACTCCACCAGATATTTGGAAACGCCAGCTTGGCATTTCACCGGAAGCACCAAATATGAACATTTCAGAGTGTTTGGGTGTCAATCTGAGGACAGTGCAGAAGATTTAGAAAGAGTTAAATGAGACTAATGGTGGTTATGAAGGTACAGCAGCTCAGAAAACTCACTCTGATTTGTTCTGATAAGAAAAAAAGAACTCCCAAATTTGTTGGTGAAGGCCTCAGATTCAACACGGAGGCCTACATCAAATGCCTTGAAGAGGTAGTGCTGCCCTGGGTCACGATGGTGTCTGCTGGAAGACCTACACAAGCAGGAGACCCCAGTCATGGTTATCAGATAATTCCTGCAACCACATCACCCCCTTACATCTGGCCACCTAACTCCCCAGACTGCAACCTGCTTGATTAGTATGTGTGGGGTGCAGTTGAACTAGAGGCCAATAAAATGCCTTGTAGCACCAAAGATGAACTGAAGCCAAGGATTATGGCAGCATTCACCAAGTTAGCCAAGGAGACCATCCAGAAGAGTTCCAGGAGATTCTGACATCATCTGGAGGCTGTGGCTGAAGCCAATGGCAATTTTATCAAATAAATCTACTTTAGTATTTCAAGACATTTCTGTGTGATTTTGATCAATATATATATGTCAGTATTATTTTCCTTTTTGCATAATTTAGAGGACAATTTATATATGTATATGCATATAAGTAATTCCAAAAATGCCTTTTGTAATTAAATTGCAATTAATATGGTTTTTCTCCATATTCTTCATGCAATGTTTTGTTTTTTACTTTATATAAATTTGAATCAGAAAGAAAAATTCCTTTAATGAAAATATTTCTAAAATTCACAAATTTTGCAGGGGTCTTATTAATTTCAGGTTTAACTGTATATCTAATTATGTGACAAGGGTGCTTGACTTATTTTGACAAGTATCCTCATTTTTGTTGTGTCTGTCCTAATGTCTCAGCATCTAGTAATCCTTAAACATTTTTTCAATGATTTTTAACCTTTCAAAAATTGGAACAGATATCTTAAAACAAACAAGATCCCACAAACTAATTATTGTTTTCTCTTCAGAATTTCAAATACTTATTTCAACAGAGCCATTGGATTTTCTTGTTCTTTATTGCACTATATGAAAAACTAACTTGAAATTTAGATATTCATTCATCAGTTCAAACCTAAGATATGTCACCTTCATACAATGTTCATCGGGGTGCAAAATGCTGATCTGGAATTCAGATTTTTGCTTCCAGGCTTAAATTTAAACAAAATCAATGAGCCAGATGTACCAAGACACCGATGCTGGTTTGGTTGGACCAAATTAAGTACCAGACTAACTACAGATCATGTACGGCATAAAACATTTGATACTTTCATTTCACCCCAAGCAAGGCAATAAAGCCTCTAAAACGCAAGGGGCGTCCTTGGTATGACAATAAACTACATCTGCGTCATAAACTACGTCCAACAGCAAGGCCTCTGATCAGGAGGCTTTGAGGAGCGTGGAACCTCCTCTTAATTGCTGGTGTTCCCAGGTCCACTCTGACCCAGGGTGGTAGCAGCTGTTAGGGTCCCAGCTATGAGGAAATAGTTAACACCCAGAGTACATCCCCATCCTGGGTATGACAATAAACTACATTCACGTCCTGGGTAAGACAATAAACTACGTCCAACAGCAATATATATATCTGATAATACATTTTTGAAAAAATAATGTTGCCAGCTGTATGTTTTTGAAAAAATAATATTACCAGCTATATGTTTTTGAAAGAATAGTGTTGCCGGCTATATGTTTTTGAAAAAATAATGTTACCAGCTATACATTTTTGAGGAAAAAAATATTAACAGAAATAGATTTTTGCCGAAACAAAAATATTACCAGGAAAAAAAAGTTGTCACATTAAATGACCCATTGAGGTTGATATGCCATAAAACAAAACAAACCTAAAATGCAAGGGGGTTACTAAGTGTTAGAGAATATGAAAAGAAAAACAACACTATTAAGTAGGGAAAACGATAAAAGAACAAGAATTAAGAATACAGAAGATAATGATTCAATTTAAATTTATGAAGATCAAACTTCACTAGGAAGCAAGAAGATGGAAGAGAGTTCCAGAAGTGAGAAGTGCAATAGAATAAACTATTAGCATAGAACTTATGATTATATCTAGCAATTTTGACTGTAAAATGATGAGACCTAACTGCCAATCTAGTACTGAGCTTAAATTCATAAATTCTAGTTACCACAGAGGAAAGTTCATGAGGACAATTACCATGAAAATATTTACAGAAAAGGCACAGAGAATCTATGTTATGGTGGTGGGAAAGTGACTGAAGTCAAGATGCTAGGTCAGGACCAATAACATTGCAGATTCTTCTTTAGATTTTATCAAGAACCTCTAAGTATATAGCAAAAGTTCCAAACCAGATGTGGCAGCAGTATTCAAAGGAAGAGTAAATGGTAAGCTTATAAAAATGTAAGGTAGATTCTGGTGAGAAAAATTGTCAACACCGACACAGTGAACCAACTTCTCTAGCTACAGACCTTCAATATAATCATTCCATTTCATGTCAGTGATAAATGTTATGAAGAGAAGGCACAATGAGATCAGCCATGTTGATGGAAAGGGAAAATGGGATCTCTCAGATGATAAAAAGAGAGCGTTTTTGTTTGGGGGGAACTCTGCCCCAGTTAACAAATTGTAGATTAATTTTTTTTAGATCAGATTCCAATTTGACTTTATCAAACCAATCAGACTATTACGACAGGAGTAAATAGTTGTGTCATCAGCATAGATACAGAGTTGAGAAGTGATGCCATCCGAAGGTCACTGATGAAAAGTAAGAACAAAGTAGGACCAAGAATAGGGCCCTGGGGAACACTCACATTAGTGCAAAAAGATCTAGAAGAGTGGCCATTCTAGATAACTTTCATTTCATGATTTGATAAGAAAAACTGAATCAGTTCAAAAATTTTAATAGCATAACCTTTTAACTTGTTTATTTATTTATTTTAACAATGCTTAATTTTAGTGCAAGGTCACAAGTAGAGGGGGCATTAAATCTAGATCCCACTTCTGAATTTAAAGGACTAGATTTGTGCCTACCTTTCTATCTACGTGTATGTCGACTATTCTTACAATAGGAATTTGAAAATAAATACTCGTAAATATTTTTGTAAGTATTGTAAAATAAAAAAAATACTCCACAGTCCATAACGAACGAATGAATGGCCTCGGTACACATGTACTCACAAATATTCAATAAATACGTCTGTAAGGAAGCAGATGCTGATGTGAGACGAGCGTGGTAACATCGTGGAAAATGTTTAATTTAATTTTGAGTTCGACAATATTACGTTCAATTTAATATGGTACTTTAAGTTTCGAAATTCGGTTTTCTAACAATGAATTTGAAAGTTATAAAATAAATACAAGGTAAATAAATAAATAATATAATTTTATTTTTAATTTAAAAAGAATACGATAAAAAACTTTTTTTTAAAATTTTAATAATTATTTTTTTTAATTAAAAAGTGTTTTAGTTTAAAAAATGTCCATTTTATTTTTGGATAAACAAAAAAAAAAAAGAAAGAAAGAAACAGAAGTTAAATAAAATAAAAAAATAAAATGAATAGGTTCCTTTACCGAGGAAAATTATAAATTGTTTTTTTTATTCCAGAAAATTCATCTTTATAAATCAAAACATACATTTTTTGCCATTTCAGATGCTATTTAATTTTATTCATAATTTAAAAAATTGTATTAAAAATAAAAAAAATGCATTATTCTTTCTTTCTCTAACCTACTTATTAAAATAAAAATAAATCAATAAAAATAATGTTAAAACGAAAACCCGAAACGATATCATCAACCAAACATTGGTTTCCTTTCCTTCCATCCAAAAAGCCTAGCTGCAAATTTATTGTGAACTTTTAAGAAGAATCAGTTTCTTTATAAAATGGGTGGTGAAATGTTAATTATAATAATTAATACTTTAACACTAACATTTAAGTCAATAAAAAAACTATTTTAAATAAAAAAATGCTTTTTCTCTAATAAATAATCACTTTTTAGTTTTTTTTTAAAAACTGAGAAAGAAGTACATTATCAAAAGATGAAAATGCTAAAACTAAAAATTCACATGCTGAATTGAAGAATATACTTTTAAAAATAAGAAAATACGAATTAAAATACCGGTTAAGTGGGAAAAAAAATCAAATAATTTCTATTTTCAAATAATTTCTTCTGTTTTTTTAATTGCACATGGAGAAAAGTTTGGTTAAGTTTCAGAGTTTTTCCCCACACACAGAAATTTTTTTCTTGAATAATTTATCAATATTTTTTTTATCCTTTAATACGCGAAAATTGGTTAAGCAAATTTATTTATTAAATTTCATATAAAATCGAGTCTTGATTGAACATCAAGCCCGGTAGAGGTGTGTGTGTACTACATTTTGATTTTGGGAGATTTTATTTAAACACAATTTGTTTAATTTTTTTCTTCTCCATGTGTCGATGAATTAAATAAGAAAACACTCATTCTGACTACAAATTGACTGTTTAATTGAGAACGTTAACGAAAAACTTTAGTTTCCAAGGTGTATGGTAACGAATATTGAGTCTATTTGGTGAAAAACTTAAGAAATTAACATTGATAATTGAATCGAATGATTAATCAAAGTCGGAAATGTTTATTTTTTCTTTAAGTTAAAAACAGTACGATTAGATGCCGAAAAGTTCTCGGCCTGAGCGAAGAAAAGCGTTTGGTCTTTTTTCGTTCAGATTTTTTAGGAACTGGGTAGAGTTGAGGACTTCTCAGCATACCTCATAATAAAATTAAAAAAAATCTACCTTTGTCCAGTGCACCTGAATATATCTCAAATTTTCCCTAATTACAACAAATACATTTTGAACGATTTTTTTCTTTACCAGTAAAAGTAATCGCGAATCGAACACAGAAAACAAAGGGTTTGTTTGTCCCAGGTTAAGAAAAAAAAAATCAGTCAATAGATTTTTTGTAATTTCATTAAATAATAAATTTATAGAACAGGTATGGTCACAAGAACAAAGACCTATTTCCTTTCCATAGCCTAGATACCCACTCCTAAGTCGTTTAACAACGTTGTTTTAATGAGATGATCTGTGTCATGAAATAAAGAGCCGTTTTTTTTAGACAAGCTACATAGAATAACCTAGTGACCTACTTAGAAATAGCAGTTCTTGACTAAAAGCATCTGTATTAACGAGCGTTATCGACCCTATCACAAAAAGTTAACCCGTAGCCGATTCTACGATTTGCCACTCTGCAAAAGTATAAAGAAAAGACGTGTCCTCGATTTTTATAAGCGGAAGAAACTGATATGCAGTTATCTGCCCTTGGAATATTAGTTCTTGTTCTTGTTCTTTCTTTATAAAAGAGCGAGTGAGGGGAGTGGTACGGAGTTACCTGCTCTTGATTAGTGCCGCTCTTTATTGACGTGTGCCCAGTGCGCCTGCGCTGCAGAGAGAGAAGCACCAGCCATTATTAACGGGAGTGTGTAACACAAGAACCTTTCCCCTTCTGGTCTTTTGTTCAATGGCCCAAGACCAATCTTCGCTTTTGCTGAAAAAGCAGCTCAATGGTGAGTCTCGATGCACATCTGAAGGATCTTTCTTGCCTTGTTCAAGAATCTGAAATGGAGAAAAATATTTTTTTATAAACCATATCCGCCTTTTTAAAAGCGACGTTGTGTTTCTCTCTTATGTACAAACACGAGTTAATTCGTTGGCGTTAACTTTCAAAAGGGCGTTTATTTTCGCCTTAGTAATATTTTCTTTCTCTTTGTTTTTATTGTATTAAAATCTTTATTAACTCCAAAGATTGCTTAAGAAAGTTTCTTTTAAAACAAGTCGTTCGTTGTGCTTTAACTGATGATGATGATGGTGGTGGTAGTAGTAGTAGTATTAACAGTGGTGGTGGTCTTCCCTGCCCGCTCCATCTTGTTATTCTTCCCTTTATTCGTCTCTCCTCACTCTTAAACGACGGGAGCCTTCTTTTTTCCCCCCTTTTCATTTATTTATTTATTTTTCCTGACGTTAGTTCTCTCTCCCCGCCACCGTCTCTTATCGTCAAACAAGCGGCTTTTTTTCTCTTAAACATCTATTCATATTAAAAGAAAAAACATGAGGTAGACCCGCTAAAATAAATATCTTAAACAATGTGCTACATTACAATGATCCAATCTACTTTCGCTTAGTTTTTTTTTTATAAAGTAATAGCAAACCTTCGCAATGTGAATTTCCCTATTTTATTTTTATGTATATTTTTTACATATTATAACTGATTTACACCTTTCATCGTAACCTTTTTTTTCTTCCCATGTTTTCAATCTCTACAAAAAGTTTTTAATTTCTCAAATGTTTCTTTTGTCTTTTCCTGTATCTCTAAAACTCGGTTTCTTTATCTTTTTAATTTTTATTGGCAACATTCTTAACCAACTGTCAATTGAAAAAAAAAACTAGTATTTACTAACTAGTGCTATTTATTTACTAAAGCAATGCTAATTATAGAATGCTAAAACTAGTTGGTTATTTAAAAAAAAAAAGCTATTCAAATTTAAAACAATCCTACGTTCATTTTTTTTTTTTTTTTAAATTTACTTTTCTAAGTTGATACTTTTTTATTTTATTTTTTATTTCACTTAATTGATATAAACTTTAGTGTTGAAATGGGCCATGTTTCAAATATCACTATTTCTTTGTTCTTGTTTTGTTTCATAAACCAGGAACTAAATATTGTCTTTGGAAAAGTGCCAGTCTCTTTGACTGATGAGGAAGCATTGCGTTTCTCTCGTGGTAATAACGGAATCATGTTTTCATTTTTATTTTATTTACAGATCTTTTTAAATCGTGTCATTTTGACAAATGAATTTTTTTTTTTTTAGCCCTTTTTATTTTTACGCTTTAATAACTGACTGACTTATAAATTGTCCGCAGTATTGATCTCTATTGCGTGCCATGAGGTGATCATAGCAACTCACAAGTGTAAATTTTACTCAACTAATTTGTTTTTAATCTAAAAGATTATTGCTCCAATGGATTTTTTGAACTCTTCGGTCAGAATAAGTCGTTTTCGTCTGTAAGTATTATTCGCTTATTCGTCTCTTCGAAATTTAAATTACAGAAAAGTTCAACACTTTTTTCTCTATTTTATTGCCAGTAAGTATGGCGATTAAATTGAAACACTTTTTTTGTTCCTAATTGCAACATTTCAGTCCCTTCTTTGCCAACATAGGATGACTAACGAATTGGTTACCAAAAAAAAAATCTAATGGCTGGTGATGGTAGCACTAGATAAGTATTTTTTATTTTTTTTTATTTACCCTCACTCACAAGTGTGGTCGGCAGGATTTGCTCAAATTTTAAGGCCTTCTCAGCAGCAAAGTCCTTTTGAACAGAAATTTGTTTATACTACCAAATAGATAAATCTGTTCAATCTTTGATTTTAAGAGCTGTCTTTTATTAAAAAAAAAAAAAAACCAATAAAAAACTATGACATTGAAAATTCTTTTTTTTTTTTTTTTTTTTTTTTTTTTGTACCCCGTTGGAAATTGCAATTTTGAAACTGAGTCACTTTGAGTCATAAAATATTATTGGCGTTCTCTGCATATGGGTTTTTTTATCATGGGGGAGGGGACTTGCAAAAGATGAATTTGGTATACATAGTTATGACTTGCCAAGATTTTGTTTTGAAAGACTACTGTAGTCTTTCTGGTTAAGGTTCAAATGAATCTTGACATCTTGTTTCATCTAAAGGACGTTGTTTTTCAACTTTTGTTAGTAAGCTGCAGTTATCTGAATAATGAAGTTAAGCTTTTTAAATTACCTCTTAGTAATGCAGAGTTGAGACAAAATTTGGAAAATTGCATTCAATTTGAATTGACATTTGTCTCACTTTAAATAAAGTTGCCTTTGCTAGTACTCCTTCAGGGCGTGCATCAGTTGGGAGTGGAGTATTTGGCTTTTTTCCACAGCTACTGCAACAGACTGCTGATATTATTGATGATTGTCTTGTATGGACAGATCTTCAAAAGATGCTGAAAAGAGCTTCATATTTGGATTTAGTTCTTTTAACAGTGAAAATCTTAAATAGTAACTGATTCAATCTTATTGCTCATCTTCAAATTGAAAGCATAGATGAATCGGTTGTCATCACAGATGGCTGTTCACTTGTATCATGTGCAGCAGAATTGATTAATTATATCTCCTCCCATGGCCTTCTTTCAAATGGGCAATATGGTTTTCACTTCTGTCAACTGCTCATATATTAAGTTATTTCTAAAAATAGTTTATCAAGCTTTAGATAAGAATGCTGAAGCTTGGGCTGTTGCTTTGGATATCTCAAAGCCATTTAACAGGTTTAGGCATATTGGTATTCTTCACAAGTTGAAAGGTTGTATTTCTGGACAGATTTTTTTATCTGATTCAATCTTAACAAATTAAAGTGGTCTTGAGCAATCACTGTTCTTGATCCTTTTGCATTAATGCAGAGGTCTGCATGTGTGGGTCCACGTGTCCTCCTCCAGGGATCTATCCTTGGACCTATGTTCCCGATGTCATCAGTTCTCAACTCGGTATTTATGCTGATGACAAACCGAATGGTAAGTCTGATCTGTTTGGTAGGATCAAATTGGCAGTTGATCTCAAACATGACCTACAATCTGTTGTTAACTGGAGCAAGAAATGGTCTGTTAATTTTAATACCTTCAAAATGAAACTGCTCTCTTTTGTCTTAATGAACCTTTTTTGCCTTCAATCATCATGGCTGATGCTAACCCCAGGAGAGTGATTCCTCAGTTTGTTTTTTTCCTGGCCTGAACTGGAAAGATTATATTGAATAGATTTCTAACTCGGCTTCTATTAAAGTTGATTCGTACTAGACAATTTTTTTTCAGCAGAATCTATCCTGCACATTTATAAGTCTACTATTTATCCATGTGTTGAATATTGCTCTCATATCTGGTCTGGTGCTTCTGCTATGTATTTAGAGATCCTTGATAAAATCCAAAGAAGAATCTGCAATGTTATTGGTACAGACCTAGCCTCTCTGCTTCACTTTCCCACTGTCATAACATAGCTTCCATGTCTATTCTATAAATATTTTCATGGTCATTGATCTAATGAGCTTTCCTTTTTGGTACCTAGACTTTATGAATTTAAGAATAGTACTAGATTGGCAGCTAGGTCTCATCTTACAATTGAAATGGCTAGATGTAAGTCCTATGCCAACAGTTTCTTCTCTTGCTCTCTTAGCTTATTGCTTTCCACTCAACTTTGCATTTTGATTTTTGAATATCAATGTCTATTGTTGTCTGACTTAATTCTTGTTTCTTTATTGTTCTCTTTAACAATGTTTCTTTTTCTCATAGTCTCTCACTCATTAATTTCTTGTCTTAGTGATTTTATTGCCATAAGATGAAATAATTTTTTTTAAAAATTAAGGTTTTGCTTTTAAGAATTAAAAATATTGAACTTGTTTTCGTTGATTCAGCACATTTCTTTATTTTGTGAAATCAGAAATTTTTACAGGGGGAAGTATACACATGGATTTGACAATCTGAAAAGAATTTTGAAAGAAAAATACTAGACATTTGGCAATCTCTGTTGTATAATTGGAGACTGAATATTATGACTAATTTTTCACAATACAAGATTTTGTTATAAAGAGATTTTGAATTCACTTTTCTTTTCTCCTAATATAAAGTTGACAAAATGAATCTGAAGCATACATTTTTAAAGTCTATCTTAGTTACATCTGATCATAGAAAGTTAAGATTTGAAGGTAAGAATTGTTTTTTACGGTGTGGATAGGGAGATCCATGCCAATTGGTGGGGAGTGGGATGTCTCAAATACTTTTGGATAAGGGTTTAGTTGTCTATATTTTTATTTTATTTTTTTTTAAGATTGACAAATAACCTGCATTTTAATTTTCATTGAAAATCTAAAGAAAAACTTTTACTCTTGATTTCCTGTAGTTTAATCAGGTCTTGTTCGTAAAAATCCCTTCAAATATAGATCCCTTTTCTCTTGAAGGGAGTGTAATCAATAATTTGTAACTATGAATTCGCAGGAGGTAAATGCAGGAACTGAACCCTATTGTAGATGCAGTGTTTTTTCCCCTTAAATAGGTTATTTTATTTTTAGAGATGCTTGCTGTTAGTTAAGGTAGGTACCACCACAAGGTTGCTAAAAAAGAGCATAGCATGATGAAAAAGATGCCAAACTTGACGAAAACAAAATTTTATCGTCTAAATGTTTATTAAGATCAAAGTATTTGGTGTTTTTTTTTTTTTGTTTTTCAATCGTTCCTAACACGTCTGAAAATTTCGTTAAAAAAATTTTTTTTTTTTTTTTTTTTTTGAGTCAGCAAAATTGACAGATGGCAGCCCTTTTTTTTTTACATTTTATAAAATCAATGAAAATCTCAGTTTCAAATTCTTTTAAATATCATTTATCATTTTTTCAAAACTTATTTTAAGAAAATCAAATTATAATGTTTAAAATATTTTGAACCAAGCTTAACTCAGCTTCTGTGCTGAAAAGATGTAATTTGAAAATAAAACAAAGCCGGTTATAAACTTTCGCGTTACTTGACAGGTGATGAATGACATATTGATGGATTCCGTGAGGATAATTTGTTCTACGGAAGGAGAAAAGTGAAATATTTTACATTTAAGTGAACAAATTATTTACCTCGTTATTTTTAAGGAAAACTTTCAGCACTCTAATTTTTTTGTTTTTTGTACTTAGCTTTCACCTTTACATTTACAATGCTTTATGGAAAATAAAGAAATTAAAATAAGACTGTTACGAATGAGATTAAATTTCATAAGAAAGGTATCTAATTAATTAATAGGTACCTTTTCTTATAAAATTTTATCAGAAGTGTACATAAAATACTATAATTTTTATGTACATTTACTACATTTTACTGTTTTATTTGTATTTCCATTCATTTTATTATTAATTTTGATATTTTATTTATGGAAGAAGATATAACTAAGATTAATATAAAAATAAGATCATAAATTTCATAAGATGATACTGATACTTGTAGGTACCCTTCTCAGTTGAAATTGAAAAGTCAAATAAACTTCTCCACACGTTTTGCAAAAGTAAAGGCCTTAATAGCGGAGAACAATGCTTAACTCAAATAACACAACTTAATTGTATTCTGGTTGGTCTTCCGTACTTTATAATTACAGCCCAATTATAAACACAAAATTGCATTTCTTATTTACTGCAGATCTTCTGATTAGTCAAAACGATACAATTTACAATGCACTAAAAAAAAAAAGAAAGATCTATCTCATAAGGACACTTAGGAAACCCGATGCAGCTTTTAACTAATTTTATAATATTTTAACAGCTTAAATGTAAAAATCTATTATAATTAAAAAATAACATAATTGTATTAAAAATTCATTTTTCTGAAAAAATATTTGGCTTTCAGAAAATATTGTCTATATTCGTAAAAACAACTAAAAGCAAATAAAAGCATTTTACATTAAATAATATATTTGTTTATTGAGTTTTGTATGCTACAATTCTGAGCTGATTTTCAGGTAGGGGGATCCAATTAAAAACAAAAAAAACATGATTTGCATTTCTCAAAGCCTTGTGCTTTTAACTATTGTAATCACTAAACCTGATGTGATCGAATTTCTTGCGTTTTCATAAAATTAGTTATGGGGGGGTGTAATAAATATTTAAAAAAAATATTTCTGACATGACTTTAATAAAAGAACATATTTATAATAATTTTGATCATCTGTGAATACTTTCTGAAAGTTTCATTAACATCCAACAATTTTTATTTTTGCAAGATTTTCCAAATCAATGTGTCATACAAAAAAAATGTGCTAAAAATTGTATGTTATTTTACTAGTTCCGATGCTACAAAGAGAAACAAGGATTTTTAAATAAATTCAGATCCTTCTAAAAAGAAGGAAAAATTTTAAAAAATAATTAAAATAAACTTTGATCTTTCCTCTTAATAATAACATAAGTATTTAGACGATAAAACTTTGTCAAGTTTGGCGTCTTTTTAATCATGCTATGCTTCTTTCTTTCTTTCTTTCTTTTTTTTTTTAGCGATCCTGTGGAAGTACCTAAGTTAAGAGAAAAATGGTTTCTTTGAAACCAGATCCTCTGCAACACAAGGTATAATTTGTACTGAAATTGGGAGAGAGGGGTCCTGTAAATGCATTTTTATTTTTTTTAAACTTTTTTAGCATGCACATAGTTTTCTAACAGGGTTAAATTAGCTGGAGATAATCTTTGGGGTCCTATTTTATTGGCTGTGATGTTGGTTGCCAGCTCAGTGTAGCTACTTCGCCAGAGTTGATCAATATTTTTCATCATTAAAACATCTTATTGATATTTGAGCATGACATTTCTTCTTGATGAGGTGAGAGATGGGTTAATTTTTTTTTTTTTTTTTTTTCCCTTGTCTAAATGAGCATATCCTGTTGCAACACTTATTTTTCTTAGTGAATCTTCAAATAGTTATCTGCTGTAAATCTACCCCCCCCCCCCCCATCAAAATCTTTTAAATGGATTTATCAAATAAGACATTTGCATTAAAACGTTTTTTCTTTTTAGTGAGTTAGGAATGCTATAGCAAAAATTCAAATGTATTTGAAGATATGTTCCAATTGAGAGAATTAAAAATTTCATTTGATTTACAATAATAAAAACTGAAGTTTTCATAAGAACATAAAATGAAAAAATACTTTATATTCAAATGTGAATACACACTTTAAATAAAATAATAAACTCATGATCCACACACACACACACACACATATTGGCATCAAAATAACGTATTGGCAATTGAATTTGATATTTGGCATTTTAGAGCTCTTTCAAATGAGACTAGGTCATCAAAAATGACTCCTATAATTTTATGCATTTTCTTTTAAGGCCTAAAAAGAATTTATCCTCGCTTATAGTCACTTATAGTCTACTCAAATAATGACCAGAAAACAAATGTTTTTCTTTCTCAAATTACAATTCTGGCAAAGAACAGAACATTTTAGATACAGAAATAAATATCCAGAATGAATCCATTCACCAAACCTGCTTTCAGTCCAACCCCTCCCTTGTTTTTCTTTTTTCAATATCTGGTTTTTGAATAATAATCAAATGATAATGCGACAGTGAAAATGTGTCATGTTTATTGGTTATTAGAAAGAAAACAAGTGAATTTACTTCTATGCTTTGAAGTTTCCAGTAAAATTTCAGTGCAGACATGAATAGAAACACTAATTCCTCTTTTTTGTCTTACAATTATTAACCCAATTTTTTTCTTTTCTAAATAACGCATACAGCAAGTTCAAATATTTTGTTAGCAAAATTAAAATCTGTCCAACTCTTTAAATCCATTCCCCCTGCCCTTCTGACCCATATTAACATCATTTTCTTAAATTCCTCCTTAAAAGCTGTTTTCTAGAGGTGTTATGATTTATTACTTTTCTTCTCCCTTCATTCATTTTGCTTTTTTTCCTCAAAGATCTTATAACAATTGTTTAGAAATTTTTGATCATTTCATTACTTTTTTTTTTAACCTCTTGTTTTGATCAATTTGATAGGGATTTTTTTTTTTTTTTTTTTTTTTTTTTTTTCAAGCAACTGTTGTAAACTCTCAGCCGACTTTTTTATTTGCAACACTTGGTCTAAAATGCTTCATTGCTTTTAGCATGGAAATTGCATCATTGTCATTTAATAATGCAAGCTAATTTTTCTACGATTTGAGTTTAACTTGCTACATGTTTTAGGTAAAAAAAAAAATTTCATTTTTGGAAAAATTCTGCAAAGAAGTGTTTGGTTCAAGTTAGTTTGGAAATCATGGTAGAGGTGTTACAATAAAGAAGCATTTGATTCTTGTGTATTCATAAAGTAATATCTATTTTATTCAACTGGCTTGGTTTAATTATAGAATGTGTCTTTATCAAATCGGTTGCCTCAAGAAGGATTTTTTCCTTTAACAATGGCTTTTTTTTTTTTTTTTTTTTTTTTTTTTTTTTTTTCTCCATGAAAGAGTACAACATCAGAATTTTGCACTTTGATAATTTTTTTTTTTCCTTTTTGGTACAAGTTGTTTCTGTAGGATACTTTGACTTTTTATTAGTCTCCATTTATTCTAAAAGTTTATTCTTATGAGCTGTTAATCTGATACCATTTTACTATAAACCATATATATACTGATCTTTTGTTGCTATCTTGTACTTTTGAGATTAAAATCTCGATATAAATGTGATCACTTTTTCTTTAACCCGAGAAGTCAAATCTCTTGTAAAATAAACTTTTTTGCCACCTACTGTGAAAAACCTTGCTAGACATGTGCTTGTAAGCTAACTTGTGATGTCTTACTTGTTGTCTAAGTATGTATATCCTTATCTCCCCTCCCTTCCTGCAATTAGATCCACTCCAACAACAGATTCTGTAGGATGATAGCCAGTCAAGTTTTCTTTACTGGGTTGTATTGACTCTTCCTCCTCCTCCTTTCCATATTGGATATCAAATCTGTTTTGAAATACACTTCCAGATGAAATTTTAATGTCTGCTAATTTTGCTGTATTCTAAATGTTCAACTTCCAAAAAAAAAAAACCATTTGTCACTTTTATATAAGTCACATCTGTGTTTTCTCCTATAATAAAGTGGTTATTTGTCCGCATTTTTATTGTGGTCATTTACAACTTTTCTCTAAAGCCATGCTTCACCGTGACTAAATGGCAATTTTTCTACAGAGATTTGCCAATGTCTTTTGCCTGGCTTGAAGTTGGTTCTCTTCCTTTTTTTACAGCACCAGGAATTCAAGCAGAACATTACTTTACTTCAGTGATCAAGCAGCAACTGGTGTTTCAGCACATTTTGTAAATATTTTATACATTTTTCTAATCTTTTTTTCTTTTTCATTTTTTTTCTTCTTCAAAGCTGTATATCTGAACAATTCTGAAAAATGCTCAGGTTTTTTTTTTTTTTGTCTTTGTTCTTTCTATACTTTCTTTTGAATTCAATGAAAATTCTATACCATCTTCAGTGTATGAAGCAAAGTTAATGGTTGAGGAATTTTGCAGGATGTTTTTAGAAATAGAAAACCCAGTTTTTTTATTTTTTTTTTTTTTTTTTTTTTTTTTTTATTGGTTTGGATCACTGAAGGGCTAAGGCTGAAAATAATTGCTTAATCATGTCAAGTAGAATAACATTAGCACTGATGCACTTGTGGCAATACCAATCTCTTTGACTGAAAAGCATTTCACATTTGAGTTGTTAAATTATTTACATATTGGTGAGCTTGTTTTTAAAAGGTATTTGGTTGTTATTGAACAAAAAGTGTGGAGGGACACGTCCTTCTAGAAAATAATGCTTCTTAATCTCTTAACTACATAATATAGTCATTATTTGGTTTTAGTGTTGGTCACCAATAAGATGACAGCCATAACTCTGGAACACTATCAAGCATTTTGTAGCTGTGGCTTGTTTTTAATATGTAGTAATGTTTTTATTCAACAACTTTGTGGCCATTTTTTTCTCTCTCTCTCAAAAATTTTTCATTGTCCAACTTATCAGTTTTTTTTTTTTTTTGTTTTTTGTTTTTTTTTTTTTTTTTTTTGCTTCCATATTTATTTTTAAAGGTAAAATTCACTCTTTAATGTTTTTGTTGCCTGAAGGCGTTTTTAATAAATTGATTACTTTTTATCTGCAATGTTTTTATGAAGTTTATCTAGGGCACTTAAGAATCTGAACATGTCCCCTTCATGAGGTAAAACTAAAAAATTTGAAATCTTAAGGTTCTTTTTTGTTGTTTTTTTCCCCCTTTTGGCTAACTTTATATATATATAATTTTTTTTTTTTTTTTTTTTTTTTGTATTAAATGTTGTTTAGCTGATCATTGATGTTTAATTGGTCAAAATGTTATTACTGATATTTGCCGTTTTGCATTAATATTGACAAAGTGCCTTATCTTGAACATTTTGTTACATTCAGTTACTTCTCTCATCCAGTCACCAGTTGTAAAAGTGACCTTACAAATAAATCTTCAATACTCTTGTCTTTCAACCTAAACCAATTAATTCTAGAAACTTCTGTATTATAAGATTTGTCTTTTGATTTATTGCAGTTTTCTCCAAGAGCCACTGTACTTTATACCTTCATCAGTTTCCTTTGTCAGACACTTTACTGAATGGCCTTCGATAAATTTGTCTTATTTTGTTACCTTTTTCTGGAATCCTTATTTGATATGGCTTATAAAAACATTTCATTTCTGTGTGCAAATACAGTTTGAATGCTACAGCAACAAATTCACACTTGTGAATGCATTTGCAATTTTCAGTCATATTTACTACAAAAAGATGCTGAAAAGTTCTTGGCACAGATTCTGATGTTTGGTCAGATTTTGGCAAGTGGACAGAACAATTTTTCAACACTTTTTGTCTAAATATAGTTGGCTCTTAAATATTTCAAATACTGCTATACATTGATTTCTCTTTCTCTTGTTTCTTTGACATTCCAATATGACATCTGGTATTCTTCTGCCTGTCTTTGATGACAAACAAATTTATAATTGTTTGCTACTTGCAAATGTTGACATCTTTACATGTTATGTGGTACTTATGAGAAAGTTTATACATTTTTATTCTCTTTATTTAATGATTAAAGAGTTAGGCATTTATTTTATTTTTTGTTTTTTTCCTCTCAAGAGTTGATGAAAAATCCAGTCGAAGGTTTTTCTGCTGGTTTAATAGATGATGACATTTACCGCTGGGAAGTGGTCATTATTGGTCCTCCGGACACCTTGTTGTGAGTATATGTTTTTTTATACAGTCTCTTAAGAATTTTAATTGTTTCCTCCTTTCCTCTGAGCTTTTTGTTGGAGTTGACTACATGCTGTTAAAAATGTATTTACAAAAGCAAGAATTCTTTGAATAAAGGTAAATGATAATAAAGATGAATTCTAAAAGCAGATTCTCTGCTCTCCATTTGAATGGGGGTTCAAATACAGCTTGCAAAGTTCTCACTTTGCATAAACATTACTTTGAGAGGAATCAGCCTATTTTTGTTAACAAAAGAACCTTGAAAATTTGGACTGTCAGCTTGTATGTAACAATGTTTATAGGAAAGTGGAAATAGGAAGGTCGTTTAATTATTCTGGTTAATGCCTTTATTAAACTCCCCTTTCTCTAAAGCAGTATTTCCTTTCCTTTTTTTCTTCTCAACTGGTGTGCCATGAAAATTTTTAAAGGTAGTTACTAGTTAAATTATTTTCAAAAGTACGAAGCACAATGTTGAAAACAATCAATCTCTGCTAGAACCCTGTCCAAAATTTGACCTTGCAAAGATATACTAAAAAAAATAAACAGCAAGGTCAGATATCTCATTGAATGTTAAATTATAATAAACAGAAAAATGAACAAGTTTTGTTTTTAAAAGAATTTTAATTTTTTTTTTTTTTTTAATCTAGTGTTGCGGGGGGGGGGTAAAATCTTCATAATTTTAGTGGCTGTAGAAGTTTAACTGTAGGTTCAAGTGTGCCATGAGATAAAATGGTTGAAAAACAGTTGCTCTAAAGAAAAGAGAATCTTAAGTAGTAATGTTTGTTCAATTTAATACATTAATATTTGGGGAAATAGTTTAACAGCAGTTGAAATTTGTCCTGACTAATTATGTATGTTATTGAGGACTACGGAACTTTTCTGTTTCATAATCTTCCTTTCAATATTTTTTTTTTTTTTCTTTGGCTTTACTTTCTTGCAAGTTTTGTATTTGGGTCTAAGTTGTTGGGAAATGACTGCAGTCGTTGGTGTTGTGCCAAACACTTTTGCCTATCAACCATCATTATGGCTGTATGTTTTAATATCTATTTTACAAAAGGTACAAATATGCCACATGGACAAAATTGGGATGTGTGTGGGGAGGGGAGCTGGCCTTTGCCTGTCTCATCACTAACTTAGCTAGCCTCACTTACTGACCTAATCATTCAACCATTGTTCCTTTCACCAAAACATTTCATCCACACAACATTGTCATACACATATACCAATATGCCACATTCACTCAAATCTTAACTAATCCCCATATGTACAGTTTTTGTGGCTGGGTTGATAAAAATTTAAAACTATAAATCCCCAATGTTCATGATATAAAACTACACAAGTAAATAAAATTAATGTTAGTAACAGGCACCCCCACAGTCTAATCATAACAGAGGTAAGTTAACTGGATGAAAATACTGTGGGATTCATAAAATAATTTCCATGTATCTGTTCTACAATCACTTACACTAGCAGTCACACATTTGAACATAATAACAAAATGTCGCACTTGAAGACAAGACATCGCACAGTTTAACCAGAAAGCAACAATCCCTGTTACTTAAATGGGGAGGAGGATAAACCAAAGAAAAAGAAAATTGGGGAGCAAAAATATAAAGGGGTCCGATAAAAATCCATGCACTAGTTAAGTTAAACCCAGCAACTTAAACAAAAGAAAAGCAACTTAGATGAGCCTAACACTGACAAAATGTTTAAACCAGGTGACCAATCCTTATACTTATGTCACCTCCAGATGCCAAGCAAATCAAATGTAAAACACTCAACCACCTTTCGCCGAATTTTGATGAAGAGTCGCCTCTTTTCCGCTCCAGTTTTGACTTTAAGTTGGTACTTTAAAAAACAATTAGTTGTATCATCCAAATCACGACCGTATTTGGATGTTTCTGCTGTTAAGTATTTATTTCTGTTTCTTATTCTTTCTCTTTATAGGTTCCACAAATCAACTAAAAGGAAATAAACTTTTTTCAAAACAGAAATAAATGCTTAACAGCAGAAACATCCAAATACAGTTCTCGTGAGGTCAAAGGTGTGTCTTTGGGGAGGGGGGGGCACAAACAGCAACCCATGCCCATCATGGGTGTATGCTTTTGGTTTTAAGTAGGCTCATTTTTATTGGTAATATTTTGGGGCATTCAGGCAATACTGGATTAGTTCATTAGCAATTGGGAGTGGGTTGCTATTTATTAATTTGTGGATTAACTAGCTATATATATATATATATATTATTTTATTGCGATGGCTTCAAGGACTTTTTTTTTTTTTTTTTTTTTTTCTAGATGATTTCGGTATTGTTGATTAGGATTTTTTTCTCCTAAAATCCTCCAGGTGTGATGAGAACAAATAGACTACAATTCCAACGTTCGTAATATTTAATTTAAAAGAGGGCTCAATACAGAATAGAGAAATATTTTTTATTTTAGAATATTATAAAGAAAATGTGTAAAAATTGCTACACAATTGCAGTCGTGTTCCAATGCTTATCAATGCATCTCATGAGGGGATTGTAAATTACTGGCGAGTGAACGATTTTTTTTTTGTAGATTTTAAAAGCAATAATACCTCCTTTTTATGGAAAAAGGGCTTATAAAATTTGTAGGCTTTACTCAATCAAATATGACCTACGTTAAATTTATGTTGTTTGTTTGTTTGTGTGTGTATGTGTATATATATATATATATATATATATAATGTCCGAACTGCTTAAAGAAATGAAGTGTTCCACCTTAAAAAAAATATTTAAACTTGATTCTACCAAGTTAATCATGGTGATTTGTTGTCATAATAATTTCATGTAAAAAAACAACACAAATTTACTTCAGTTTGAAGGAAAATGGATTGTTACAGGTAAGTTATAAATATTCTAAAATCTAATGTAGATTTTAGATGTGAACTTAGCAAAATTGAGAAAATCATTTTACGTTGAAAATTAATTTACATTGTTTCCCCCACCTTTGAATTTTTATTTGCAAACATCAACATTTTTTATAATAAATAATCCCACTTGGAAGCTAAATAGAGCTGCTAATGTGTATTTCTTAAATAGCTTTTATTGAAGTGTGTATATAAAATAATAAGCTTTTAAGTATAAATAATCTCTGAACTATTTTGTAACCAGGTTTCACTACTTTCTTGTGAAAGTTGTCATTTGTCTTTTTCTAACCAAGTTAATCTTTTGATACCATTTTGACAAGTATCAACTTAGTGTGCTAGTGAAGTTCTTCTTTTTTTATTTATATATATATATATATATATATGATGGACTCTCCCGTCGAACTCGACATATGAGGGCCAGACAGATCAGTTCCCAGAAACTGAAAGCCCGACACCCACACAGGATTTGATTATAGTGGTGAAGGCTTTGTGCAGGGCCATCCACACTTTTTGGAGGGACGAATACAGGGACCTGGTGCAACGGATGCCACAAGGTCCCCAAACGACCCTCCGCAGGTTTTGAATTCAGAGTTGTCCTTCTCCTAGACCAGTTGCCATCCAAGGCTATAGAACCCAGTCTGTCCTGCTATTTACCCATAGTTGGAGGGAGAAGAAGAGGATTCACATCTTTCACATAAGTGAATGTAATGGATTCGACTGGAATTCGATCTCAGCTCTCCGATTCCTCAATCCAAGCCGTTATCCATTACTCCACGGTGCATATATGTGTGTGTGTGTGTGTGTGTGTGTGTGTGACTGCTGTTCTCAAGTTTTTATCACTGCTATAATTTAAAGATTTTTAAAATAAGTTTTCCTGGTCGATGTTATTGTAATTACTCCTTAGCTTAAATGTGCAATCAACTTTTGTAGTGAAGCGGTTGGGTGTGTAAATAATGGTAATGAATGTTCTTTATTGTTTAAAATCTTCATATCGAATAAATATGAAGATTATACTTATTTGGATTCTGTTCAGATTCATAAACTACTGGTTTCCACTTTCCTTATCACAGGCATTTCAGCCGCTCCCTTTTTCTTTCAAAGAAAATTTGTTACAACATTAAACAAAACCTTTTTCTTTTAAGCAAAGGTGACTATTTCTTTAGTCAAATCTTGTTTACAAAAATCATTGACTGCAATTTTCCTGTTTTTTTTTTTGTTTTTTTTTCCTCCCCACCAGTGAGGAGGGTTTATTTAAGGCTCACTTGGTCTTCCCCAAAGAATATCCTCTCAGGCCACCAAAAATGACTTTCAAATCAGAAATTTGGCATCCAAATAGTAAGTAATACTCAATTTTCAGCACCCATTTTTTTCTCCTCACTGCCTCCCTGCCACTCTCTTTCAATCTCTTGTCTCTTTGCTTCTTATTTATTTTTCAGTTGACAAAGATGGTAATGTTTGCATTTCAATCTTGCATGAACCTGGAGAGGACAAGTTTGGATATGAGAAAGCATCAGAACGTTGGTTGCCAGTACACACAGTCGAGACTATATTAGTCAGTGTGATATCTATGCTAGCAGACCCTAATGATGAATCCCCAGCTAATGTGGAAGCTGCTGTAAGTTTTAACAATACTCTTCCTATAGTCTTGAAAATAAAAATTGTCTGGGCTAAATTTCCATATTTGGGTTCATAAACTTGAAATTTGAATTAGAATAATGATTAAGGAGTTATGATTTGTTTGAATTGTATCAGGAAATTTTCTTAAACTATAGATATATGGGGCTGTATTTCCATATTTGAGCATTTTGTGGGTTAAATCTTCAAAAGGTATTTTGGGACTTGTTGGGTGGGTAACAATAAGACAACTTATGAGTTTTTCAGTCATCAATCTGACAGAAAATGAATTTGTTT
The DNA here is from genome assembly GCA_964036315.1 of Acanthosepion esculentum. Lineage (NCBI taxonomy): Eukaryota > Metazoa > Mollusca > Cephalopoda > Sepiida > Sepiidae > Acanthosepion > Acanthosepion esculentum. The sequence continues at coordinate 3,269,612 of OZ038478.1, forward strand.
CACAAAACAAAGCAAAGGTGCAAGCTAATTTACAAAGATGCAGAAAGATGGATGGTAAGTAATTAATGCTTGGATTGTTGCATTCAATTCAACCGTTTGAAATTATACACAATCTAACTTATTCAATAAAAGACTGGCTTTATAGTTGTCAGAACTTTGGATTCAACACAAACAATAGTTAACATTTTCAAAGTACACTTTTTCAAGTAATTGGGGCAGAACAGAAGCAACTTGAAGTGTTGCAAATGACATCTGCTTTCTAACACACACACACACACACACACACACACACACACACACACACACACACACTATATATATATATATATATATATATATATATATATACACACACACACACTGGGTGTATCCGTAAAATGTTTAATATCTAAAAAAAAAAAAATCCCTAAGTTTCTTTTCTCCAGGTTTTCAGATAAGACATTTAGCCATCTGATGCTACTTATCATAAGAATCACTGAAAAACCCTTTGAGTTGTTCAGCTAAAAAGAGAACAAGTAAAATCGTTTTGTGTTAGCTCCACTATGTCTTCCCAACTGGGCAATGGTGAGAGGAAAAAGATCATTCAGGTCTTCAATAATGGTACCAACATTTATAATCTGACTTCCATCTTCAAAGTCCATTCAAGAACCATCAAGAGAATGGGGAATAAGTTTAAAAAAGAACAGTAGAAAGGAAAACAGGATCAGGAGGTTGCAACAAAATAGATAATTAGAAAAGATCCAACTCTATCCATAAAACATTTGTCATGTGAGAGGTGTTTCACCTATGACAGTTAAAAAAGACTTGAAAATGAAGTTGTGCATGAAATCTGTGAGGTACCTTGTTACTCCAGAAAAGAAAATTAGAAAAGGCAAAGATCTAGAATAAGTTGGGAAATGATCCTTTTATATATATATATATATATATATATAAAACACTGTTGTCGCTTGATAAACCTTGAGCATTTTTATTTATATTTTAAATAATACATATACATACTTAAGGATTTTCCTGTTTCAGAGGTAAAAAAAAAAATTGTTTTCTGACAAGTAATCATTAAATGGTTATTTTCTAGCTGATTCCTGCAAATATATAGGATTGATGAACCAAATAAAAGGTGACCATTTCAGGAAGTCTTATTTAAGAATCTTTATTGTTCTTTTAGACTTTGTATGGCCACCTTGATACATGTTAAGAAAAGCATTAAAAATTGGGGCAATGCTTTTGAAGATTTAGAAATACTCTCTGCTTAGTTAAATATAATTGCTAATGTCTACGCCTAGCTCTTGTCCCCCCTATAATGTTGTGGTGAATCTATTTTGCATCAACATTGCAATTAATCAGCATGGGCAAAATTGATTCTTCATATTTTTAATTTTTTTTTTTAACACAGACAGAAAATCTTAATCTTTCTGAGCTTTTGAATTCAAGAAAATGAATGTTGTCGATGTTTAATTTCAGAAAATGTGGCGAGAACATCCTGATGAATTTAAAAGAAAAGTAGGCAAATGTGTTAGAAAAAGCCAAGAAGAATTTGTGGATTAAAGTGACTCTTCAATGTTTTACAGACTGAAAAAGGTACTTTTGTTTCTATTTTCTGGAACCGCTCTTTTGTATAGTTTTATTCTCCAGACCAAGTAATAAAGCAAAAAAAAAAAAAAAAATTTTGTATTGGAAATGTTGAAATTTCTTCCACTGCATCCAGACATTGTGTGGACAAAGCAAATTGGATTTGGTTGCTAGACACTAGAACTCTGGCTTTGCAATGAGCAATATCATTAATATCCTTACGTCTTGGATGCTTGGAAATGGCATGATAAAACATAGAGCACCAAATTCACTTTATTCTTCCTCTTTTTATTTTGGTAGTATGACTGGGTTTGGTTTAAGGATTTTTCTTCTTCTTCTTCTTCCAGATGGGATTAAAGGGAAATAGATATTTTAAATTTGATCTTGTTTTTGTACTGATTTTTTTTTTTTTTTTTTTTTTTTTTTTTTTGTTGCAAGCAATTTCTTTTTTCTTGTCCTTACTGCTACTTCAACAAATGAAGTTGTTGGCTGGGGGAAATCATTCGTCACCCTTTAAACAGGTTTATGCTATACCATCTGAGGAGGAAGTCATTGTTAGAAAGACCAATTCTAAGATTAAACCAAAACGGTTTCCTTTCTTTAGCTTTTGCATGTCTACAACTATTAAATGCAAAGGTTTTTTTTTTTTTTGTTTTGTTTTTTTTTTATTAAAAACTATTTTCATAAGTTTTTCTTTGTTTACCTTATTTTAAAGTTTTATCTTTTCTGCCTCAGAATCGCATCACCACCATCATTCAACAAAACTTGGCCATAAGGTACTGCCACCAATTCTACTGCAACAACCAATACTACCACTTCTACAACCACCACCACCACCATCATAATCATCACTACCACACCGCCACCACCACCACCACATGCTGACCTGTCCATAAGAGGGTGCAGGTGATGTGTGGTGGCGGCGGCGGTGTATGTACTGTTGTGACGGAGTGCCCTGATATATTGACCACCTACTGACTGGCCATCTCTGGACTTGGACTTTACTCCATGACCTGAAAAGAACTAGGTGCAATTCTTTTATTCATATCCATCAAAGACTAACTGACAGCTAGAGAAATGCTGCCAACGCTGCCAGGAATTTAAAAAAAAAAAAAAAAAAAAAAAAAAAAAAATTCCAAAGTTGTTCTTTTGAGGGGAGAAGAAATGTTTTGGAAATTCCAGGACCTATACTGTCCACCACTTCGACCTGCCTGCAATGTTTGCGTGATAAAGGGATATATGAGAAGAGTCTCCACCTGTTCAGCTAGCTGGGTGATAGCAGTTGCTATGTGACTGCTGCTGCTAAAAGCATTTACAATCCTCTATAGATCTGATGATAGTGGATATGCCACTGTCACCAGAGTGGCATTTTGATTTCAGTCTCTCTTTTTTTTTCTTTTCTCTTCTTTTTTTAACACCAACTTTCTCTCGACTTCACTCCTGTCTTCCGTACTTCTTCCCCCCCACCCCCACTTTTTGCCTGAGCAGGAGGCAACATCTGCTGGAGGCTGGTGGACAAACATGGAGTTGCACTGCCGCTGCCCAATTAGACACCATCAAACCTGGACAGTCATTGGTGGCATTCCATTAAAAAAAAAAAAAAAAAAACTTCAATCACAAAAAGGACTTTTTTTTCTTTTTCTTTTTTTTTTTTCCTATTTTCTGGTAGCAGTTTATTTTTCTCTTTTTTTTTTTTTTATAAATTAAACAACTTTTTCCTTTTTCTCAGTTTTTTTTTTTTTTTTTTTTTTTTTTAAATTCAGAAAATAAATACTGGATAAATATGCTGCTGCTACTACTATTACAACACACGCATATATATATATATATATATATATATATATATATAGTGAGTGAGAAAAATTCTTTTTTTTGTTTTTTTTTTGTTTTTAAATAGGGCAGGGTAAAGACATGAATTTCATGAAATTCATCTGGTTGTTGCTTGTCCCTGCTGGAAGGGAAACAAAGTAACTTTAAGAAGTGGTGGTAGCACTTCCTAAATAGGTTACAAATAATCTCATCTCAATATTTTAATACATTCCTTCACTCTGTTCCCATTTAACATGTACATAAAATTAAGCCTGTACATGGGAGACAAAAAAAAATAAAACTATTTCATAAATACTTTTATTAAATATTTACACTTTTGTTACAAAATAAATTGAGCAACAATTTGAGTTGTCTTTCTCCCCCCCCCCCCGCCTTCTAGCTTTTTTCCCCCCCTTTTTCCTCTCTCTCCCCTCTAAAGAATTCCAGTGCAACATAAACTTAGCCCACAATATGTAATGGAAAGTTGGTGGGCATGATATTTTATTTAAAATGGGTTGAGCTTTGGTGGTTCAAGTTTTTCCATCACAGATTCTAATAAACTCTTCCCATTGATTAATTTGGTCGTAGCAATAATGTAATCTGTTCCACCTGCAAAACAAAACAAACAAGATTTAAATGGGGAACTTAGGATCCAATTCATTTCTTTACAAAAATAAAATTTCTTTAATGAAAATTGACTAGATACATAAAATGGCAGGTATATCTTATTTCTTCTCCTGCTACCAGCACTGCCTTTCAGATAACAAATGTTCTTTGCTTAACATTAAAATAAACAAAAATCCAACTCACCCACACTGTTATCATCTTGTTGTGCTAAGAAGCGTAATGCTGCAATCTCAGCATAAGTGATTCCTCCAAGAAAGTAAACCAATGTCACACTTTGGGAATTATTTGAAGTCAAAGAACTTCCTTTAAAAAAAAAAAAAAATAGAAATGTGTATTTAGAAAGGGTTTGTTTTTTGTTTTTTAAACAACACACACACACACACTCTTACTCACTTCTTTTGCGGAGTCCGACTGGGATCTGTTGAATTTCTTCAACAGTGGATCCTGGCAGAAGCTTAAGCACTTCTGTGATGCTTCGCCATCCTGGATGAGCAAGATGCTGTGCTAACCGAATACTCAGTGGAGCATAACCACTATACACATGAGAGATATCTGTAGGATTCTGAAAATATGCAATAAATTGCCAATATAAATTTTTTTTTTTAATTATTCCCCTCCCCACTAAACACTGGATGCTTTGGTTGAATTTTTTTTTTTTTTAAATAAAAAAAAAAGTCTATATCAAGCTAAAAATAAGACTGACTGACTGACTTACTTGGTCATTGATATCATCCACTATTAACCTTAAGGACTTTCGAATTGTTAAGTAAGTCTTTTGCCCTTGTGGCCTGAGAAGACCTGTTTTCTCCAAGTTCAATAAAGTAACAAGATGTTGGAATCCATAAGTCTGAAAAAGAAGGGGAGGAAAAATAATGCTGAAACAGTTTTAAAAAAACAAAAAAGCATCAATTATTCCTTATATTTTCTTATTTTCTCTTGCATGCAAAATTCCATTTTGAATGAAAGTTCTATCTAGATAAGAGTACAGTGTAATAAGCAACCCTTGAAGTTTAAAATACTTTTCAATTCCCTTAAAAAATGCCTGAATTATAATCTTAAAATTTACCTGAAGAATTTCCCGTTTATAATAATCAAGTAGTTTAGTCTTCAGTCCATTATTACAGAAGGCTTGGATGCAAATCAGTCGCAGAACCTGAAATAAATTGACAATTTTTTTTTTTTACTTTATCATAACTGATTTGTATTACTCTAAGCTGATCATTTTAAATATCCAAATATCAGTTTTTCAAATAGTCATCTGTTGAGAATCGATATTATAGGTAAGGTGTTTTGTTTCAATATTTTCTTTTTAAGCTAGAAGGCAATGTACATTAAAACACTCTTTTTGAAGTTTAACCTGGCTGTTTTAAATTCCTTTAAAAAAAGAAATTCTCAAAATGTTGCTGGAAAAAGTTTTGTAGAAAATTATTTAGAAACAGTTCCTTTCAACCAAATTCTTCATACCTGGGATTTATCAACATGGATGTTATATGCACAAACTATAATGCATTACATTATACTTTCTGTCTATAACAACCATGTTAATAAATTCCACAGGACATTTTTTTCTTCAATTCAGGCAAAATTCTTTGCTAAATCCTACCTATATCAGTTTTCTTTCTCATTGTTCTCTTATTAACTAAACTGTATATTTAGACAAATGGAACAATTTAATTCTGTAAAGACAATTTGAAAATGAAGTTAATCACATTACTGAATCTAGTGGAAAATATGGGATAATCTTGCAATTTGCATTCCAAAAACAGTCTGGGCTATTCCATTTCAAATCAACCAGTGCCCAAAAATGAGCCAACTCAGAAAAGTCAGGTGTTCCTTGATCAAATTTAAAATTTCACAGCATTTTGCTTTCAACAAAATTCTGACAGAACTCCAAGAATATTGCATATACACATTCAAAACTTGGCATTAATATTTAATGTAGATTACAAAATTTATTAAATTTTATCAAAGAGCACCTGTAAATTTTTCACAGATGGTCATTTGTGGCTGTTGGTTGATTTTGAGATGGCATGATCCAGCTATAATTTAAAAAGTTCTGTCAGTTGAAAGATTGTAAAACTTGAACTTCAAGAAGGCAATCCATCGTGGAATGTGGGTGGGAGGGTTCACAAGTTCTCGATCTAAAATTTGCTGTAAATATCAAAGAAATGGAACAGTTAATGGAATAAGTGGTAAACCACCAAATATGTCAGGACATAAATGTCAAAGCAATCTGCCTTGAAAGTAGTTGTACCACACGATGGGTCAATGAACGAAGAAATGAACTAAATGAGAAAAACCAAATGAAAACTAGCATTAAGACATAAATAAAGAGATGAACCAAAACTGGTGATTGTGTCATTCAAATGGAATATATAAAGATGACTGCCTCAAGTAAATCAATAGATTTCCAAAGTCCTAACATGATATGGGGGCTGCATGTCATTTAATCATTATGTTAACAATCAATGTACATCTGATATCCTGAATAATTTTGTTGCTGGAGTTATTTTTCAGGATGATAATGCAAAATGGATTAATGATATGGCCAGCAAACAATTCAGATCTAGATCCAATTGAAGAAAAAGCTCAATCCACTAGAGAAAAGTTCATTAACTGCCATTCAGAATCCATTCTGATAAAGAATATGGCTCTAAACTAGTGAAATCCATGTCTGAAAGAATTAAGGCTGTCAAGAAAGTTTTGTGTCTTATCAGAGATCTGTTTATTCACTGTAAAATTAAAAAAATGGTCATTTCAGTGTGCTAATTCCATACCCAAAACCGGTTGTAGCATTTTTCATTTAAAAATTAATTTGTCTCTTTAGCAAGAATCACCAAGTTAGAATATTTATGGCAAAATTTCCTAATTTTAGATATTAGTTTTTTTAATGTAAGATTTTTCAATTTGCATTGCTTTTCTCATTGTACTCTCAAACCTTCAGTGATTGGAATTTCGAACCAAACCCTTTATTTCATCCACTGGAGGTAGAGTACAAACAATACCTCATCTCAGAAATATAGACAGATATTAATTTGAACATGAAACACAGTAGGAAATAAATCTGCAAAAAAGCAAATTGATATTTTTATCAATCTATATGTAGATTAAAAAAATTAATTAGTCCAGTGGAACAAGGTAATGCATTTAAGATAATAAATCAAGCTAACAAGCAGATGTAAAGAATTACAACCACATGTAAGTAATTTTCTATTTCTCGTCCCATATAAACTGATGTTAATTTGAAAATTATCAGTTCTGTGATAGTATAATTCTTGATAAAGGCTAAATTAAGATTGTTGCAAATGATTTGAAGGAATTTTCAGTTAAAAACTGAATTTTATAAAAGATATTTTGAGAAATTCTTAATGCCCAATTTTGTCAACCTATCCTAATTTATTTCAAGATAATTTTATAGTAAGCAGTATGAACAATTCAACTACATTCAAAAGGCGTCGTTATCTTTATAGACTGAATATTAAAGTTATTTTAAGAATCCTGCTTTAACACAACCTAAGACCAAATAAAAATATTTCTTCCATTTTCTTTATTTAAAAAGTAAATCTCATTCACTTTGCAGAATGTAATTTAACTTTTCCCTGTACATGAAAATGTTAGCAAAGTTTAACATACACACCAGCAAAGAACCAGGTGTCAAAAGGATGGTCTTTCTCCTGATACCACTTATACTGTAGACTCCATCGATTTTATTGTTTTTAAAAAGCTATCTTTAGAATTTTAATAAAACCCAAACATATTAATCTAGATTTTTTTTTTTTTTTTTTGAAATCAACTAAATTATTAAACCCCATTCTTGTAAATATACAGTTTTATAAATAGTTTTTAATATTTTTGTTGTCAATTTTGAAAAGGAAAAAAAAAAAAAAATCCAGCTTATTTCAGTGAATTTTTTGTTGCAAGGGCAAAAATAAATGTCCAGAAAATACCCCCCCTCCAATTTCTTCAGATATTTTTTTTATAGATTTATGATTAAACAAAACTTGTTTTCATAGTTATTTCTTTATAATAGGGTAAATAATAAATATTACATTGTAGTTGGTTCACATTTTTTTTTTTTATAATATAAAATTATTCTTGCAAATAAACAATCTAAAATAGTGTTTAATTTTTTTGTGCTCAATTTTTGAGAAAAAAAAATGCATAAATCCAAAAATTGCAGAAAACCTAATAGTGTCAAGAGAAAAAACAAACCCATGTCCCTTTGACACCATGTTTATTTGAGGGTACATATGTTAAATTTTGCCAAATTGAATTTTTGATTTTATTGTCATGTAAAAAATTATTTTGAGACTTTAGTCATACTAGAGAATTCTGTACCTCAAAATGTTGACTTTGTCACTTTTTCCACCATAGAAATGTTGCTAGTCTAGCTTTTCCAGTTAATGATAGATGTACAACAATTGCCCACTGCTATTTTGATTAATAATTCTTTTTCCAATATATGTAATACATAGTGTTTATGCCAAATTCCAGTGGAGCTCTCATGCTCGGCCTGGATGTCATAATTAAAGCAATACCAATGGTTGGATTGATATGAGTTTGTGACTGGGTTTCACGCTTTTGCGATTGTCAGAGTTTGTGAAGCGTGAAACCCAGGGTCACAAACTCACATCAATCCAACCAAATATGTTAGCTCTATCTCTGATATTGAGTGCTTTCTAATAAGTACCGCACATATAATATATAAATAATAATATATTACACATATATTAATATTTATATATACACACACTTTTCACATTATATATAAAAACATGAAAATGTCTGTATGTCACTTTTTCAATTAAAGGGACACAACTCTAACTTTTAAATATCTCATCTTCAAATGAGACTTGCTTATCCAGAATTGGAATTGAATCCTCAGATTGAAAATTTAGTTCTGTAAAATTGAAGACAGTGACAATTGTCATCTACCAATTCCAAACAGAGGAATTTTAAGAGAAATAAGATACAACATGGAAGAACTGCAGCAATGTGTTCAAAACAATGAGTTCCTGTTGAACCATCAGCAACAACAATAGAGATTTTCTTCTTGGATGCACCTGAAGGTAGGAGTAAAAGTTTTGTAATTAAATTTCTTTTATCTGCAGTGAGACTCCAAAGAAAAGAAGCTCTAGCAATTAGCATCATCTGGAATTGCTGCTACCCTCTTGCCTGGAGGGTGGACAGCACCTTCAAACGTCCATTGTATTTGAACTACACTGAAACCTCTATTTGCAACATCAAAAGAGGAACCAACTTCATTAAGCTACTGGAGTAGACAAGCTTTGTTTGGGATGAATGCACCATTGTACAAAATGGAGCATTTCAGGTCTTGGACACTTCAAGACATTAGACAGAATTCACAAATCATGGGAGGTATCACTACTACTATGGTGATTTTAGACAAGCATTACCAGTCATTGCAAGAGGAACTCTAGCTGATGAAATCAAGGTTTGCCTGAAAAATTCTTACATCTGGACCCATGTTCAAAGATTCAGCCTGAAAACAAACATGAGAGTAAGAATCACAGGTGACCTTGAAGCTGTTGTAGTTTGGCAATGGAACCATCAAAATGGAGTTATTTCACTCTCAAATGATTGTGGAGTTTCATACTCAAGTATCCAAGACTTGATTAACCATGTTTATCCAAACACTATTAAATGGATTCAAACTGGCTTTGTGAGAGGAGGGCCATATTAGCTCCCAAGAAGCAAACTGTAAATAGCATCAACTTGAAACTTATCCAAGAAATTCCAAAAGAAAGCATGAAGTACTTTTCCATTGATACTGTAGTTGAACTAGAGCAGGTAGTGAATTATCCAATAGAGTTCCTGAACTCATTGAATCCTCCTGGAATGCCATCACACAAGCTGGAACTAAAAGAAAATGTGCCAGTTATGCTATTGAGAAATTTGGATCCTCAAAAGCTTTGTAATGGAACAAGGTTGTCAAGAAGATACTTCCTTATCTCTTGGAAGCAGAGATTTTTACTAGTTCAGGAAAGGAGAAAAGAGTTTTATTTCCAAGAATCCCTTAAGATCTTCCTTTTGAGTTCAAAAAACTTCAGTTTCCAGTGAGTGTGTGCTATGCAATGTCAATCAATAAGTTCCAAGGACAATTATTGAAAGTAACTGGACTTCATCTGATGGAACTCTGCTTTTCTTACCGCCAACTCTATGTTGGTTGTTCAAGGGTTGGGAATGGAAACAAACTATTTCTACTGACCCAATGGGAAAACCAAAGATGTTGTTTATCATTCAGCTTTGCAATAAGACAAATAGACAGATTATATCATTGTTTTGATGAAAATTATTTGAAAAATATTATTCAAGTTCAATAAAATTTAACATGTACTCAATGCATGAAGTGTCATTGTTGGGCTGAAGGTCCAATCAAGATCTCTTTGCAGGAGTTAGCTTAAACGCCACCCAATAGGGCAGCTTTTAAGCTAGTGTGTGTGTGTATATATATTTTCAAATAAGATGTATTTCTTAATAAACATAATATAAGATAAAAATATGAACTTTGGCAAATTTACCAATAACACTAAACACCTAATTCAGAAATTAGGAAAATTAATTATAAAAAAATTGATAGACAGAATTTACCCATAATTTTAACCGAAAATGTTAGAGAATTATTTCAATATATGATCCTGCAGTGAACAAGGACACTAACACATACATACACACAATAAAATTATATATAAATAAATGGGGTGCTGAAAAGGTCTTGCTCTATTAACTTTTCATCAACCCCCTCATATATCAAAGGTTAGTTATATGTACATTTTTGGCTCAGAATAAGCCAAATTATTAGAAATACACTTGTTTTCATAAATCAGATTTCATGAATTGTTTTATAATCATTAAAAAGAAATAACTTACTTTGCATAAAGGTTCTTCCCTTGCTATGCAGTCTTCAATGTAAGGATTAACCTTGTCTGTATCAACACCATTGATAAATTCTGTGTGGAGAGGGGAAAAAAAATTGACTGAGTCTGTCATTTTTAATGCACGAGTATAAAGAATATTAAACAAAGACATTTACAAAATAAGAAATTATACTTTAAAAAAACAGTTAAATCCAAAAATATAAAATTAAATTTTGGCAAGCATTTAATTTATTACAATTTTGTTTTTTATATTTAAACTATTTTGTTCCAACTGACTCCGAAGAGAGCATTTTTATGAAGCTATTTTACTAAATAGCTTCATAAAAATGCTCTCTTCAGGGTAGATTTGAGGATATATTTCTTATGCATGCCTTAAATATTCATCAAATGTAATATAGCATAACATATCTTGTGTTTAGTTTATTGTGCTGACAAAAGATATTTTCTGTTGCCAAGTGCAATGTTGGAAATTGGCTTTTATGTTAGATGATCTTTACAAATGTCAAATCAGTTTAAAAAAAACAAACACAATTCATTGCTGCTCAATCCTCACTTTCTAGTTCTGATAGAGTTCAAAAGCATTTATGTGGCCTTGTGGGTGATGAATTATTTTCAACCTTTTCCCACAGATGATACAGCTCAAGCCTATCACTACTCTATTACTATCTTTTCCATGTAGATGTTCAAATAGACTACATTCCTTAGTTCCACCAGTTCAAACCTTTACAGCTAGGACCCACCAGGTCACATACACAGCATCAACTCCTCCCCTATTTCCATCATATTCTATTGCTAAGGAGGAAGTCCCACTCAAACAGATTCTTCCTGAGAACCATTACTTTGTGGAACAAGCTCCTGACAGGATGCTCCTCCCAATCATCACAAATCTTAACTACTTCAAGTCAACAGTTAAGCGTTATTTATCCTACATATGCTCATAAACTGCACTACTTCCTCTTGCATCCATACAGCGACTTCACTTAGTAACCCTCTAACTCGAGTGTCTCTTGAGCCTTGTACTGTGTGAACATTTACTTAAAAAAGATTTACAAATAAAGTGTTCATTTCATACAAGAAGCAGGAGAGAAGTAATTCTGACTGTGGCCTAAATATCATAATTATTGCTATTGCATTAAAGAATCTGTTAAATTACAGAATGGGTCCTTATTCAATTATCCAGCCTCTTCACTCATTTCCCAGAAGGCATCAGAAATCTAAACAATCCTGGCGGCCAATCTTACTAGAGAGATAAAGAACATTATCATACTCCTGTTATTCCTGCATCATTCCACCCATAAAAAAAAAAAAAAAAAAATATACAACACAATCAAGAGATCAGGACTTGTGCCATTCTCAACACAATTATTTTCTACTGATTTAGCTTTTTTTCTTTTCTTATTTCAACATAATTTTTTTTTTTTTTTTAAAGAAAGAAAAAATTAAGATTTAGCCAAAACAAATCAGCAGTGTTTCAGTTTAGAATCATCCATCAATTTGACAGGATCTCTGAAAAGGGAACCGTCATTGATTGAGACTCCTATTAATTTGCACTTGAGGTTTGTAACTTAAAAATAAAACTATTGTTGTTTTTCAATGAATATTAATTTTTTGCAGAGACTGCTGCAAGCTACCCATCAAAAATGCTAAAGCAGCTAGCATTATTTTAAAAATACCTCTTTAAAATAAAAATGACCCAAACATTAAATTTTTATTGTTTGTAACTAATTTTTATCTGGATGAGCAAAATTATAATCCTTAAGGCCAAGACAAGCTTCAAGAAAGAGAACAAAGTTTTAATAATTTTTAAAGATACATTCTTTTTTAGCTGATTGTATTCAGAACTATTTACAAAAAAAATAATTCTTGATGCTGGTCAGAGAGATCAAAATCTCGAGTAACTCCTATTTTCCCTTAAACCTCATTTCAAAATTATTTTCAATGAAACAATTATATTCTATAATCAATAAACATTAAAATATCAACTAAAATATAGTCTTTTTCTTGTATTGATTTTCAAACAATTTTCTCATAGTTTGTCCAATACTTATAAGAAATAATGAACAACCTTTTTATCTATTAGCCACAAGATTTAAAATATAACATGTAGATAATATTTCATGCAATCTGAATTGTTCATGTTGGTAAAAAGACAATAAAAAATATCGTTCTCACCATTTTCAGTCTGGTGGCAGTCAATAAAACCATCTGTATTAATAGCATTCTTGATCAGCTCAACAATAGTAAGATCTAAATATCAAAGAAACAAAGTTCAATATCAATTGACAACATCAAAGTTATTTTTGTTTTATATACTCCAATTTTTAAACTAAATTTTTTATGATTTTGCTTAGTAACAATTTTTATATTATTCTCAAATATATCACAAATGTAAATTCACATACAAATTTAAACAGATCTGAGGTTCAGGCTACTTTATCAGATTTTTAAAAAATCTGAAACAAAAATTGTAAACTTTTACAACTACAAATGATGGATGTGCAAGAACAGGGTTTTTACATTTTTTTCTTTTTATTAAATAATTTAACCAAAATACAAATGAAAATTTTTTTTTTTAAAGCTAATATTCATGACCCAAGTTATTTTCAGTTTCTAAAATTGATGGACAAAGTTGAACAAGTATTAATTATATTAACAACAAATTATGGAAGGTAACTGTATATATATATATATACATACAGATACACACACACAAATATTATACACATGATTATCTGTATACACACAAGTGGCTCCCAAAGATTTTACAATTGTTATTGGCCCACAGAAATTCTTTTATCAAAAATGAAAATGTCCCTACGTTTAGCCACGGCTTGTCGAACTGCTGTTAAATGTGGCAATTTCGATACAAACTGTTTCAGTTCACCCACAGTGTTGGCAGAATGACGTTCCTAGGATGAAAAAGTCAAAGATTTGTTGATTTAAACAATAGAACCTTCTCGAGTTGAATTCACACCAAAACAGAGCCAAAATATGTCTAAAGTGAAACTTTTCATTTTATAGATTTAACAGATATGTGTTCAATGAAAAACATTTCTGGAACTGATTTCACGTCTTTATAATTGGAACGAAGAACTTGTATGTTTATTTTTCTTTTTTTAAACTCTCACTTTAATTCATTTCAAAACTATATTTTGCAGTTTTAATTTAAAATATTATTTTATTAATTATATAAAATAATATCATTAGAAAAATATTAATTATTATATAGAATATGTAAAATTCTATCTGTAAGAAATTGTCTAAATTTCTTAAATTTTAACTAACTTGCCTTTCAACCTGCTTTTTTATTGCAATATTCAAGGTTACATCTATAGACCAAAACATAAAGGCACCTCCAACAATGAGAAAAAGCAATAAAGAAGCAAAAGTTAAATAATTAATAATGAACAGAATGTATAAGCCTTTAAATCTTTAGGTTAATTGAGCATTGTAAATTTTACAGATACAAAAACCAATCACAAGTGAGGAACAAGTTTCTTTGCTTTCTTTTAACCAATGATCCTCCCTAAATTACAGTTGAATAGATCTTTACACTTTCAATTAAAACATCAATTACTACTTTCTTAATAAAATGTTGAAAGTTAAACAACATTGAAGAATTAACAATTGATGTTTACTGAGGTATTTGAGTAGAGCTCAGAAAATATCAAATTTATTTTGTTTGCTATCAATTCTTTTCATTTTGTTATATGATTTTATTTTTACAATCCTAGGACAATAGGTTAAAGAAAGATTTAAAGAATGAATCATTTACATCAAATTCAGCTGATAACAATTTCAGCTTCTTGCACACCAGAGCATTGACAGCATCAATGTTCTTGTCTCGAAGATCTGCAAATAATTCATCTGAAGAATTGAGAACAATGTTTTTTGGTTCTTGGGCTGCATCAGGCATAGCTTCTCTTTGCTGCTGTTCTTTGGTCATGAATTTCTCAGCCGGAAGTTTCACATTGGCTGCAATCATAAAAATGCCAGAGTTAAAATTGAAGGTAGGCAACAAAAACCGATTTTAAAATAAAGTATGATAAAGAAAATAATGATGTCAAAATGTTTGTACCAGATGTCCAGCTTCTCTTCAGCATCTTACTAACATTATTGGTTTTATTTTACTCAAAACTTTTATAATCAAGTATTTTCATTATTCTATACTTTATTAAACATTATTTTTAGTGGATACTCATATATGAGTAGATGCTCCATTTATTTATTAAACAGTATATTTATTTTTTTCTACGGGCCTGAATATTTGAGAAAGAAAAAATATGTGTATGGCCATGAAGAAGCTTTGCAAATCACACCAGTTCTGAATAGTGCCTGTAAGCGAAATCCTTCTCGTCATAGATTCCTCAAAATGATCATATCTGCTTAGTTTTGTATGCAGTCGGTTAAAGTATGTCAGATCTAACAGCAGTTTCCGTCTGCCCAGGGGGATGCAGGTTCAAATCCTGTAAGAGTGGACATATTTTTATTTAAGATTCCTCTAATATTCAGGACAGTAGACGAAAATAAATAAACATACTGTTTAATAAATAAATGGAGCGTCTACTTAAATATGGGTATCCACAAAAAAATAATGTTTAAAGTGATAAAAATCCATTACTTCTTTAGAAAATTCCTTCGATTAAACTAAAATCTTCATCTTAGTTATTTTTGCTACATAATTTTATCTGATATATTCTTTGACTGCCCCAAAGTGAACAATGATTTCATTAAGCAGTCCTGAAAATCCATTTTGTCTTTTCCTCAACAAGCGCATCATAGTTTAACAAGACTTAATGATTGACCTGGAGTTTTCTGGTTACGAAGAAAACACTTTCTAAAGTTCGCTGGCTGCAAACAAGAAAGAATATATTGGCCGAAGCAGCATTTGTCATCTTTAATCATTTTATATGAAAGTTAATATAAAACAATAAGGATACGCTTTTAATCCATTCTAAAATGAAACGCAAGGGAGATAATTGTGTAGAGGGAATTATTCAAAATTATAATTACCCAAAACCAGGGAAAATGGCTGTTTTATCTTATTTTTAACCAATATTGTATGAGTAATTATTTTTAAAATTTCTAAGTTTAAAAAAAAAAAAAAATTCAACCTATTTATCACAGAAAACAAAAAGACAAACAAAAAACTTAAATAAAAAGTTGATATTTATTAACTACAAGCATTGGGAAAATGTTTCACTCCTGATGACTGTTGTCCTATATAATACAGGTTATCCCAAGAACGAATAAATGACTTTCTTGTACAAGGAAAGGGAGTTATTCCCTTTGTTTCTTGTAAAGATTGTCTCCTTTGACCCACTTCTGAAAAGTGATCTTCAATAATTTACAATGCAATAAACCACCAAACTTTCTATAACCAATATCAATTAAATCTAAAAGTAAATCTAAAGTAAATTATCAGAATGCAAGTGGAATCTTTTCAAATAGTATTTTATAGGTACATCTCCAAAATTCTGGATGACCGTAGCAGCTGATCTCTCCTCTTACCTAGCCCTGGTGGCTCAACAGGAGGAAGAACTGGCTTGTAAAATTCAATACAACCAAAACCAAACTAGTAACATTCCTCCACCACCATCACCACCACTTTGATCTATCATGATGGATGGGTCTAGTTTCAATGAAGTTTCTTGCCTTGAATGATTATTGGGACTCGAACTCTTCCCAGACCTCAAGTTGAACTCTTATCTGATCTATTCTTAAAGATGCCTGAAAAAAAAAAAAAAAGGTTGGTTACTTGTACTGCTCCAGTTAAGTATCTAACTCCCCCTTATTATGTTCTGTGTTTACAAAACCAAAAATGGAGCATTGCTGCCATATCTGGGCCGGAGATGCCCACTCTTAAGAGAGTTCAAAAGTGTCTATACGGCCTTGTGGGTAATGAATTATTTCCTACCCTACAACCCATACAAAATGTGACAAGCTTCTTACTATTTCCATAGCAAGTGTTCTGAACAGCTACATTCCTGGGTTCCACCAACCCTGACCTATGCAGCTGGAACCATCCGTGTCACATACACATGGGTGAATCATCCTCATTTCCCTTTGTATTCCATTAATAAGAAGCAAGTTCCAATCAGACAGCTTCTTTCCAAGAACTGCTGCTTTGTGAAACAGACTCGCGGCAGAATGTTTCTTCTGATCATTGCAATCTTGACCTCTTCAAGGCTACTGTTATCTTTTCTACATAACCTCATGAACTACACTTTTTGCCTTTTCTTATGCTCATACAACACCACACAGTAACCCTCTATCTTGAGAGGCTCTTGGGCATCCTATAGGGTACATTAGTACAAAAATGTTAAGATCAAACATCTTGTTCTTAATGGTGTCAAATGTTTTTCCTATTTAATCCTGGAAATGTTATAAAATATTTTTTTAAGAGTCTGATGTCAAACCACAACTGTAGAATACTGATATAACAGAAATTTAAACTATTGTGTCATGTCTAAATTGCAAAGCATGATTTAGTTTGGCCAGGCAATTAACATACACAGCTGTACAGATGTCTAGGAACATCTCATTCTTATTTAGTATGGTTTCGTTATTGCTTGCTCTGTTTCTAATGAGTCTACATTTACACTACCTGGTCCAGGGATTGAAATCACAATGTCCACAAACCAATGGGACACAAAAAAGACAATCTAGAAAATGTAGAAATGGAGTTAATTATTTCCTTTTTCTACCAACATTTCATCTGAAATAAATAATTTTTTCCACTTCTAAAAAATCAACAACTAGTTATCAGTTTATATGCTTCTATTCTCCTTCACTTCATGCCCCCTCCCCCTATATATAAGACAAGAGGATACTTACTGCAACTGATGTTAAATATTTCATCAATGAGTCCCTCGTAAGTTAACTGTGAAAGCATTGGAGTCAGCAGATCAACATTACGATCAATAACGAGTAGGTTGTCAATTTGTGGAGTCAACTGTGGCTCCCTGCCACCAAGTTCTCTACGCATACGCAACATCATGTCAATTAGATGCTGAAAAGAGAATTTATTAATCTTTTTATTTTATTTTTAATTAAACTCCAGTAAATTTTGTCTCCAGCACATATACATACATACATATATAAGAAACCATAACAGATAAACAAAAAAAACCTTAATTTGATAACTGAATCAAAGCACTTCAGTCTTTATCAAAATGAATTTAGCATTAATTGCAAAAGCCAAATAGTTGCTTTCCTTGATGGCATTCTGAAGATTAGTATCCTGTTTCTTGAATCGTTCTGTTTTTTTTTTTTTTTTAATTGGTATCACCCCATGCAAGGTAGTAAAGCCACTAAGACACAAGGGCTTATAAGGTGTGGAAGAATTAGGAACAGAAACATTAATAATGAGCCAGAAGAGGAAAGAGTAATTAAGAGGACAGTAGATAACAATTGACATTGCATTTAAATTAAAGATTTACCTTTTTAAACGTTTATAAATATTGCTTGTTATTTAGATCAACCTTATTTTTGAAAATCTCATCTCATGTGGAAGATAAAAGTCTAGACACTAACAAATAACACTCATGTTTTTTCTAGTTAGATACAAAATGTACAACAATATTTTGCTAAAAGTGCAATCGTCTATCAACCAGAAGCGAGTGATTCTTGGCAAATAAAATTTGCTTCATTACCTTTGCACAGTCACCTTTCCCATAGAGATTTGGAATGATTCCATAAAGGCCTTGCAAAGTCATTAATGATCTTGCAGCATAGAATAGCGATGTGTAATCATTTTCCAAATAACATTCCTAAAAGAATTGAAAGCAAAAAATAGAATGTTAATCATAAACTCCATTTTATTACAAACATGACAACGATGTGAGAAACATTAAATATATGTTTGTGATGGTGTTGTTTTTATATATGTTGTGTTCAGTTCTTTTCAAAAGAAATTATTCATTGCTAAAGTTTCTTTCTGGTCAAAAAGAATCATTTCAAATTTTACTCTTTCATGCAGACATTTTTTTGTTTAAAAATTATAAAGTCAATCTGATATTTACTAAATTCAAATAAAAGTAGAAAGATTCTATCAATATTCCAAATGGGGAAAGCCTTGAAAAATCAACATTTGAAATTCTGGTTTTATCCTAAATGTGAAACTGGTGACAAATATACAACTATGTCAGCCACCAAGCAAATCTAAAAAATAAGTAAAATACAAGGGTTGTTTTTTTGTTTAATTCACTTACTCTGAATGAAGAATCCATTTCCATTGAAAGAAGATCATAATCAAAAGGAATCAATTCCATATTAAATTCTTCAATATTTGTAAATGTACCATAGATACCCATTTCCTAAAATTAAAAAATTGTTATGACAAATATTTCCTCAAATAAAGAAGAATTGTTTTTAAGTATAGCTTAATGGTAAAGCAGATCAACAAAAACGTAAATTAGTGAAGAAAGTTCTGATTACAAACTAAGGCAACATATGAATAGTTTACATTTTTATCAGCTGTTGTATCCATAGTTTCAATCTATAGTAATACACATATAAGAGTGAACACAGAGGTCAACAGCATGTCTGTTTCATGCATAGCAGACCATAAAACTATATTTCTTTATCATACTTCTTCTTACTTTAAAGCTTATTTTTAGGGGGTACACTTGCTATCCCTGATTTTTATTTTATTAAACAGTGAAATTAATAACAATTGATCGAAATTGAGAAGTCCTACTAAAGAAAGATGGTGCCTCTGACAGGAATCAAACTGTAGCCCTTTTTTTCGTCAGAAAGAAAACTTTGAGTCACAGTGTGCCTTGACCAATTTGGCTAAAGAGCCAGCCTGACAGGGCAAGATTTAAATAAACCTTTTAACAAAGGTATGTTTCTCATTGAGACCTTCCACAAATTTATATCTGTTAACTGAAGTCTTCTACCCAAAATGTTAACAACAGTCATTATTTTTTTTTAAACAAGTTTTTTATTTGACATTATTTCTTATTGCTATAAATGTTATTTGGGGGGGGGGGGGGGCTGTTTGAGTTGCAACTCCTGTTTTTTTCATTTTACTAAACAGTGAAATTAATAACAATCAGCATATATATACGGCTAGAAAGGTAATAGTGTTTTATACCCTTCAAAAATCTAACAATATGTATTTAATAGAACAAAACTACTTTGGACATAAGATAAAAGTTAATTGGAATACATTGCCTGAATTTCAATTAACTTGGTATGGAATTGTAGGGAATGGCTTCCTGAAAGTGTTATATTGACATAATATTTTGTTTATTTGTAATTAAATCTCTTCTCAAACCATTTTGCCTTTTGTCATTTACATAATAAATATTGAGATTTTTTTATATCTACCTTCAATTTTTTTTCACAAAGGAGACTTTTGCAAGGAACAAAAATGATGTTGAAATCTTTATGGTAGCCTCCTTTTTGTTTTTCTCTGTAAATAAAAATAACCTTCATTTTAGTTTCAGAATCTCTGCCAATTATTGAGAGAGACTGAAAAGAAATTACTGTAAACAAAATATATATATATATATATATATATAATTTTACTAGTACAAAAAGTTAGAAACAAAAATATTTTAACATTTTTAAGAACGTTTATTTTCAAATTTAAAAAAAAATCATGTAATTGTAAATCTCCTGAAAAATTGTGTAAAACTAATAAAGTTTGTTTCATACAAAAGCTCACCTGACGTTTTTCTTCTGACACAAAAGCCTTTTTACGAATCATACACACACATACCATCCATATCATGTGTTGATAATTTCTTTTTTCAGAAGTTTTATTACAAATTATGAAGCTATAATTTCTTTTTATGTTTCTCTCAATATTAGAAATTTTCAAAGGTACAGAATGAAGTCAGCTACTTCCTTTAATATAGAAAATAAACAAAATGAAAGTTTGTTTTTTTTTCATTCCAAAATCTGAAAATTCATTCCTAATTTAGTTCCATCTTTCAGATGGTTTCTACTTAATTATGAAATTACACATGAGGATTCAGTTTAATATTAATGTTATCTCTGTTTATGTCATATTCAAAAGTATACAAATAGGAAAAAAAAAATTCTGAATTTTTGCGATGAACTATTATTATGATGCACTGATTTGCTTGGACTAGCATTCCTATCTTGATCGTTATTATTAAATGCTTTGGCTGTTGTACCATTCAACCTTCTGGTAACCTTTCGGGAATTTTGAACCACACCCTGTATTAAAGAAGTAGAGTGTTTTTATTTTGTTATTCATGCTGGAGAATAATTTGCCCTTGTGATATCATAGGTCTGTTTCAGTGAACCAAAGTAGACAAGCTTTTTTTTTTTTGCACTATTCAGCCCCAAGTTTGAACTCACAACTGCCAAGTAACTCAATTTGCTTAACTAACAATTTTATCCACAAAGTCAACTCCAACTGTACAAGTCAATTGACACATGACTTAGTGGATGGGTTTTAGTCGAGTGAATTGAGTAAGAAAGAATTAACTGATGCAAGATATCCTCTAACATGGACAGTGAAATGAAAACAATCTACCATCCACCATGGATTGAATAAAGGGTTCAATTCAAAGTTTCCAGGTTGACAGGCACCTGAAGAAAGCCAGAGAGTACAAAAGCTGAAACATTGTGATGATAAAAACTGTGTACAAATAAGACATGGATTCAAATCATTAGACAACAAAATTGATAATTAATAAACCATATGATAAACAGAAAAAAAAAATGAGAATTAAATAAGAAAAGAGAAAAGTTGAAAGAAGTGCTAAAATGCACAAAACTCACTGAAGTACAGTTTGGACCACTTGTTCCATCAGCTGAAGCTTTGGTCGTACAATGAAGATTACCACCTGAGAATTTGTTGCTGGTAAAGACATTTGACGAAGACGATTCATTTTTACCACATCATGTTCCTTTGGAAGAGAAAATAAAGATTACTGAAACTGGTGAATTTATGCTGAAGTTTTGTACATGTTTATATGTTCAGTCATCATGATCAAAGAGAAAGTCTCAGGGAAACAGGGTTTGTTTGTTTGTTTTGCATAGATAACTGCAAGTAATAGGTTGACCTTGGAGGTCCTGCAAGGTTAACAGAAATCATTTGCATGCCATTTGTATCAATTTATAGCAAAATGGACTGAGATAGTCTGTTTTTTGATCTTATAAATGGTAGCCTTTATACATTACAGTCAATTACATTATTGGAGTTAAACTGGTACATGAAGATAATCTGGTTAGATGATAGGATACTTATTACTGACCTTCAACGGTCATTTGGGATTAAAATATATTTTTTTTTTTTTTACAGGCAAACAAAAGAATTTGAAGAGTTAAAAATCTATGTTTTTCTGTTTTGCTTGTGTAACTGAAAAATTATTTCAAAAGTAGGATTGAGCTCAATTAAAAAAAAAATGTATAAAATTGCAGAAATTCCTAGCAGTTCTGGGAGTGAGGCATTCTTATACAAAAGAATGATGCTATCAAAGGAATAAAATCAAAATGTTGCCTAAAGTATTCTACAGAGGTTGAACTGGACAAATCAAATGACACAGTTCCAGATATCTCTTCAGCTGCCTGGTGTTCCTCTCCACAGGCTTCAACTAAAACCTACTTATCAGAAATCTAGAATCTAACATTGTGCATGCAGTTATTCCCATATGTCATGGTGGCAACTATTGTAAACAGAGTTAACAATAATTAGTATCTCCAGATTTCTAAGAGACTTTCCTTTTGAATTCAATTTGTAACTTCAACTGACTTGATATATTCTTATAACAACAATACTCTTGCCACTTTAACCAAACTTTGTTGACAAGATCTGTACTGCATGCAACCAAAACAAACTGGATTCACTTTTTTTATTGGGGCAGTGTTGAATGAAGCACTTAATACACTATCATTTTAAGAGTTGTCCAGACTATTGTTGGTCTTACATGTATTATGTTTTGGCTAATTCATTCTACAACCTTCTTTAAGTGTACAATTTCAATACAAAGTAAAACAGCTCAGAAAATGTAAAAAAATAAAAAATAAAAAAATCTCAAATAAACTCATTTTATTTTACTTATTATTTTCACACCTGTAAGATTAGTTTTTGGTATGGAAGATCAAATAGGAAAAGTTCTGGATCCTCTCCCTCTCGGAAGATTAATATTATAGTATTGAGTTTTATCAGCCCCCACCTCTTCTTTTAGCACTCCCTTTAGCTTAATAAATTTTTAAATAAGAAAAATTATAAAGACCTCATACAGTGCAATAGTTTATAACATCAAACAGATAAAAAAAAAAAATGAATCAAATAAACATAGAAGTATCATTTAATTAGTTTTTAATATATATATATATATATATATATATATATATATATATATATATATATGCAATTTATATATATATTATTTATATATTATATATGTACAGTACTTATTGGAAAGGGCTCAATATCGGTGATAGAGCTAACATATTTAATTGGATTGATGTGAGTTTGTGACTCTGAATTTCACGCTATTTGTGATCGTCAGACAAACTGATTAATTTTTAAATTTTGGATTTATATATTGTTGCGTATATCGGTGTTTTTATGGTAATGAGAGGAAAAATTGTCGTTGGAATGCCACTCATACGTATGCAGACATATGAGGGGCATTTTGGCTACAATTTTTCCTCCCACTACCATAAAAACACCCGGTATATGCAACAATATATAACTCCATAATTTAAAAATTAATTAGTTTGTCTGATGATCGCAAATAGTGTGAAACCCAGGGTCACAAACTTCATAATATATTTTATTCATAAAAGCAATTAAAAGCTTTTTGAATTAAAAAAAAATGTCTTCATTTTATTAGTTTTATGTTCAAATTTATTGGCAATTTTCTAAGATTTTCTCATAAATTGTCTTTGTATGTAAGGCAATAAAAACCAATTTACATAAAAGAGTTTGTTACTCACTGTGTACTATATCACTATATAAGCCTTGCTTCATAATTCAGCACATCTATATAATAAATGTGAATGTCAGTGTGTCACACTTTTCAACTTTACTCCTAGAAGCTGTAGCCTAACTTGTCATACCATTTTGGAATCAGGCTGACTGTGAGCAAATTAAAAACATTCTGGGCTGCATCTGAACCTGCAATCCTGAAATTTTTCATTACTGCGATTATTTTTTGGATTCTGCCATATTGGCTTCTACTGATAAAAACAATTGAAGGGACACAACTCTCTAACTTTCAATATATCATGTTCAAATGAAAAAATTACTGTTCACAAATTAGTGTTTCAAAATAAAATTGTCCATGTTTTCAACTTTAATCCTAGAGTCTATAGCCCAATATATCATACCATTTTGCAATCAGGTCGACTGTGAGCAAATTGAAAACATTCCAGGCCAGATCTGGACCAGAAATCCTGAAATTTTGGATTCTTAAGTTTTCATTACTGTGATTGTTTTTGCCATTTTTTTTTTTATGTGATTTTTTTGTGACAAATTTTTTTTGGAATTTTTATAAATTTGGGAATAATTAAAATTAATTGCAAAATGCAGCAAAAGTCAGCCATGAAATAAAAATAATTGTTTGTGCAGAAAGTAAGGACCTATGTACATCATATTGTCTTTAAATTAAGTGATGACAGAAGAATTATCATTGAACTTTTAAAAGGTAAGCTTAAATATTAATGCAGTACTTAAATGCAACAATCAATTTTGAGTTCTTTTGTAGTTTATTGTTGCCTATTGCATATACTCCTCCCTACCTACCGATAGGGCAGCTTCTAAGCTAGTTTAGCTATAACAGCAGAACATCAAAGCTGTTACAAGGTTTAAAAAAATAAAAAATAAAGGGTGTCTCCAGGCTGTCCAGGCAAAGGATGAATATCCATAGAAAAGGCGCTTCTCCTTTGGATTAACGAGAAGATGATACTGTGGCAGAAATGATTATTTCCAAGACAGTTCGGGTACTGTATGGGGATTTTCAGAAGCAGAAGTAGGGACCATCAACACAAGAGACTCCAGCAGAAGAGTTTAAGGCCAGTTGGGGCTGGTTGAACACTTAAGCGAACTGGTGTGCACAGTGTCATAAGACCCAATGAAGCAGCCAGTTCTGATAAGAAGGCAGCTAATGAATTTGTAAAAGAGTTCGGTTTGCTTATTGTAAAGGTGAGATATGTCTCTCAACAAGTGTTCAACCGTGATAAGACTGGACTCTTCAGGAAGAAAATGCCCAGAAGGATGTACATCACTGCCAAGGAGAAGAAAATGCCAGAGGTCACAAGCCTATGAAAGATAGGCTAACCTTCATATTCTGTGCTAATGCGAGTGGTGATCTGAAAATCAAGTTCCTGCTTGTGTATCATTCAGAGAACCTCCAGGGTTTCAAGGCACATAAGATCCAGAAGAGGCAGCTACAGGTCATGGGAAGGGCTAACAGTAAGGCCTAGGTCACAAGGCAATATTTGTAGAATGGATCAATGACATTTTCAGCCCTGAAGTCCACACGTTCCTCAAAAAGCACAGTCTTCCTATATCCTCAATAATGCCCCTGGACACTCTCCAAAACTCTACAATGAAATCTTGGAAAATTTTAAATTTATTAAAGTTCTTTACCTACCACTGAACACCACACCTATCTTGCCACCCATGGACCAGCAAGTGATTTCCAATTTTAAGAAATTGTATACCAAGCACCCGTTTCAATGGTGCTTTGATGTTACCGAGAATACAAACCTGGCCCTTCATAATTTCTGGAAGGACCACTTCAACATTGTGAATTACCTCAGCATCATTGATGTGGTCTAGCAGGATGTGAAGAGGACCCTGAATTCTGCATAGAGGAAGCTGTGGCTTGAATGCATTTCCAACAAGGAATTTGAGAATTTCACCACAGATGAGGTCCTACTATATAGACAATAGAGTTTAAACATGAAACAGATTGTTACAACTTCAATGTCCACTTTTATATTTACATATGTTCTATCCCTGATATTGAGCACTTTAACTCATAAATATAGCAAACCTTAAAACTATATTTTATCATATATATATACGAGATATAAACTTACCTTTAGTAGTGAATACTGGGCTATGAGACCAAAGGGTCCAGTAAGGCCATCATCCCAAATTAAATCCTACAAAGAAAGATAATATTAACAAAAACAATCTCTCTTATAGAAACAGATCTAATAATACAATATTTTGTGTCTTCAACACTCTACACTAACAGTATGTATTTGTTGGACTGCCATTTGCTTACAGATGTTTTGAGCAGTTGGCGAGGAGTAAGCTCTCTTTCAACAGCTTATAAAAACATTTTTATCACCCATGAGTGCATTCCATAGATCTTGTAAGTGGGGCTATAGACAACAGGAGTGTATGTGTAAGTGTGGGTGGGTGCCAGATGCAGATGTATTTGGTGTGCAGAGCAATGGATAATGGACTAAAAATTGTAATCCTTGTCACTTCTAAATAAATGTTCCCCAGTCATTAGCAAAGATAAGAAATAATAAGGAGTATAATGATGACAGGCTCAAAAATCAAAATGTTCTGAGATTTCTTTTGTGATTGGATCCTTTTTCAATAAAAATATGTCAAGGAAGATCCTTAATAAAATCGATGAGACTAAAATACACAATACATTTAGAAAAGAACAGCTGAAAATGTGATAACTTTTTTTTTTAAGTTTTAAATGTATATTGGGATAATATTTTAAAACTATTTCAGAGTAAGACAATGAAACTGATTTTCATAGGAGTTGATTTTTCGTATATAATAATGAATGAAATTAAAATTTACATATCTACTGGATATTACAAAAAAATAAAAACAACAAATATGTTTCTTAGGTTTTTCCATTCCATTGTCCTAAAAGACAATGTATCAATTGAGGCCGTGTTAATATCAGTAGTAGATTGCTCGGAATAAAATTGAAACAGCTGGTAAGAAGATACAAACTAATCAATCTGTGCAATCCAACGAATGATGAAAAGAAAAATTGAAAAAAATAATGTTCTACTGTTTGAACGCCACAAGGTAACAAGTATCCAACTACTACTGCACTGTTCATGGGAAACCAAAACATTTCATGGCTATAAAGGGGTTAAGACCATTCTTATCATGCATCTTAAAAACTAAAGAGATAATCCAATAGAAAGAATAAGAACAGATCTTGCATTTTTGCTGTAAAAATAATATTGTTGTTCATATAAGCAATTCTTCACTATGCCCAGTTCCAGGTGTCCATTCCCTATTAGGTCGTATAAAACAATGATTGCTATTTGGTTTTGAATTTTGATTTAGAGGCATCAGCAATTTGTTGTTATTGCTGTTGATTTGAAAACATTCATATTTTAAATAAATAAATGCAATAAATAATAAATAACTTCAGTGATTTTGAAGTTAAAGACATTATTCCCTTTTGTGAATGAATTATGTCTACGAAAATAAACAAACTAATGTGGAAGTTGAACTTAACCTAAATAACTAAAAAAATGATCGTTTATTTTGGTGGGAGCAAAAAACAAAAACAAAAAAATTCAACTTCAGAGTCATTTTACAAATTGTACAGAAACTGTAATAAAAATTACTACTTAAACGAAAATTTTAGAGTTAAAAAATAAAACATTACTCATTGCAATTTACATCATAAGATGAATTAATTAAAAAAAAGTAATAAAAGTAAAACTTTTTTTGTTGAACAGTATTGGTATTATTATTTGTTACATTTTAAGGAGACAATGTCCTAAAATTCACATACACAATTGGCATCCCGATTTCTAATTTGGATTTTTTGGATGGAATATCCTGTTTTATTCATTTTCTCTCGAGGAGAAAAAAAACTCGTGACCAAAAAAACAAAAATGAATACAATGTTTCTAACTAAAAATTATAAACAAAAAACACGTTTAAAAAATTTATACTTTTAAAACTTTTCGTCATCTGACAACCTACTAATTATTTAAAATTTATATTTCAACAAGTAAACTAGTGCATCAAATGAAGGGGGTAGCAAAAATTAAAAACAAAGAAAATGTTTTTTAAACTAAAGTTTGTGTGTGTGTATGTATTCATCAGTGTTTGAGAAGATAAAATGCGACCCCCCTACAACTAACTAAAACAAAAGCAAAAATTATAAAATGCATTCCCTTTAAAACGTGATGGAATAATCATTGCGATCTAAATGCAATTAGTGGGGGTTAACAAAATAGAAATATTTTGGGATTTATTTCTTAGATTCACACCCCCAAGCTAAGTGAAGAACTCATAAAGACGCGTACCACTGTCCCATTATTCAATTTGAATACGCAATTATATTGAGGTAAAAATCGAAAATATTACAAATTTAAAAGCTACTTGAACTTACCTTTGATCCAGGACATTTATCTAAGCAATCAAGAAATTCCCTACGGTAAGAATCTCGAAGTAAACCTAAATTTACTTTACCAGTTGTTAGATGGGCTGCCATGATTAATCTGAACTGCGGGACTGCCCTTTACTCCTAGTTTCCTCACTTTCTTCTAAATACTGAATTATTTACCTAACAGTTTTATGAGAAATTAACAAACTTTTAGTGTCAAGAAAAGTAAATAAAAAATCATAAAAAGTTTTAATTAAAATATGTAATCAATATGTTTTTCCTGAAAAGGTTTTTTGACGTAAAAAAGCATAAAACCGTCGTCTGCTACATGAGAAAAATCAACAGGCTTTATTGGAATTATTTCTTGTCCATTTCATAAACTTAAGACTTTATTTATATTTAATTTAAGATTTTCTAAGAAAGAAATATCAACTTTCAAGTTTATTTCTTTCGAAAAGATGTAATATTACAAACGAAATTATAATGTCAAACTTCCGCCCAAGGATACGTAAAAAATATTTAAGAACTTGAAAAAATAGTCTAATACTGAATTAAATCTTAAACTTGTACGTAATTAAGTTATTCTATCTATTTATAGGAAGTAATCTTGGTTATTTATGTAAAAAAATAACAATTTATTGGTGGACTATTTTCTTGCGCGCATGCCTAACACTTGAGGCAAGCAGCAAGAAGTTGTGAAGCCCCCCAACCGGCTGGACGAAGGATGAAAAATGACAGGGGCTGGTAAGTTATGTCGTTTTCTGTCTGAATTTTGACTGTTTTTATTTTATCTAATCCAAAACCATTGCTGATTTTCTTAATGAAATTTATTGCTTCTTTCAGAGTCAGAGACGCGGCAGAAATTGTTGCGTGCTGTCAAAAAGGAGGTAAGTTTATTGTTTTCTTATGCTTATTAATATTATTATTACTACTACTACACACTAATAACCAAATGTAGTAGCAGTAGCGATAATATTAACAAACATTGTCTAACCCACCCTTCCTCTCTGTTCTATTTTAATTCTGTTTCTTCTGTGACACTATTCTCATTTATTATGATAATATTGCTTCAGAAAACTTCACCTAACTCTCATTTTACTTGAACATACGGTTCATAAGTCACCAATTAAAAATCATTCCCTTTTTAAAAAGAAATATTTTATATTCAGTTTTTAAAAAAGAGTGACAAGTGTCATTTTTCAAACTTTAGCTTGTATTACCGAATCATTGATTTTTACTTTTATTTACTTACCTGACTTGCACCTGTAACTAGTCATCTTTTGTTGACAATATTTTTTTCTTTTTTGACACTTAATACAAAAAGTATAAAATACCTGAAAGGAAACATTTTAAATAATTTAATTTAATTACCTTTTTATTACATCAATTAAAAATACTGACTTGGGTATCATCACACAATTTTTTTAAATATTTTTTTCACCTTTAAAGGCAAAAGAGTTTTTTTTAACGAAATAAAGATTAAAAAGAGTCGACATTTTTTTAGCTGTTTCAACTGATTATGTAATTGAAGATTTGTTTTTAGTCTGACACAAGACCATGTGGAGAATAGGATGATTGTATTGCGTCAATATAACTATTTGAAGGAGACGCTACTACTTGCTTTGAAAAAAAAAAATGACTTTGACTCGAACACGGTCCTCTGGAAGTGAAATACGCAACGGCATTATCTTCACAATGATGGACTGACAGTTTGTTGTTAGTTAAAAAAATAAATGTTATTTATTATTATTTAAAAAAAAAATAGTTTGTAACTAGAAAAAGAACATTTCTTTTGTCCTCCAACCAAACAATTTCTAGGACCATTGTTTGAAAAATAATGACATTTCTCTCTAGCACATGTTTTTTGGCATTCTTTATTTTATTTTTTAAGAATAACGTTCGTTACCACCGTTTTATTATTATTTTAACCTAAATGTTTTTAACCAGCTTTCGGACATCCTGAACAAAAAACTAAAATCGCATCAGCTTTTCTTTTTTTTCTATTTTTTTTCTTTTGGCATAAACATAAAAATAACCTTTTTAAGTGCATGATGATAAAAAATAAATGATTATCTTTGATCATCCCAAAAAGCAAAAACATTTTGTTTTGTTTTTTTAATTAAATTTAAATATTTAATTATTTTTTTTTTATTCTGTTTCCTCTTGTAACCATTTTGATGGGACTTTTCTGTTTATTGAAACTAATTTCTCCATTTTTTTCCAAAAAGAAAAAAATGAACTTTTAAAATAAAAATTTTAAATTTTTTTTTCCTATTTTTAAATTTTGATACGAAAGAAGAAAAAAAAAATACAAAAATGGAGTCAAAAGAAACCTGGAAATTCCTACAACCGAT
This sequence comes from Acanthosepion esculentum, assembly GCA_964036315.1. NCBI lineage: Eukaryota > Metazoa > Mollusca > Cephalopoda > Sepiida > Sepiidae > Acanthosepion > Acanthosepion esculentum. The sequence goes on from OZ038478.1 coordinate 3,300,200, forward strand.
TTCACTTTTTCTTATTTACATTTCTTTTTTTTTTACGCTTTTTTTAAGGATTAAAAATATTTGATTGTCAGATGGAAGACATCGTTAGAAAGAAGTCATTTTTTAGTCGGTTATTCTTGATTCTGTGTCTACAAGTCTACAAACCTCTCCTTTTTTGATATTTAAAAAAAAATACTGAAAAAAAAAACACATATCACATAAAAGAAAACAAATGTAACAGAATTTTAACGTTCGCAATTAACAAAAACGCTTTGCAAAAATTAAATATTTCCATTTTAGAAAACACGTTTTTTATTTTTAGATTTTTGTAATGTAATTTTTGTGTGTGTGGCGCGAAATGAGTCTATCAGAAATTTTTTATTTTTATTTTGTTTTAGATTGTTACTGTTCTGTGATTGTCAGGCAGCACCATATGGAAATGTTTAGAGACCAAACCTCCCTCCCTTAACTTTGTAATTGTTGGTCATATCAACATCGCTTTTCTATTTCTACATACACGCGCGCGCACCTTTTCATGATGATAAGCATCATACCTTTTTTTTATTTATTTATTTATTTTTTTTACTTTAGTTTAGTTTTATTATTTCTTCATTATTTCCTGATATTTACAATTCGACTACAAAGCACTGGTAATATTAACATCTTAAATAACGAATAAGTCAATGTTAACACCAGTTTCTGAAATAGGGTCAACGGGCGTTGCTATAGAAACTGAAGTCTGTTGATTACTGATGATTATTAGCAAACTAATATAACATGGGTTTTTGAATCTGGTTGAACAGTAGGAGGAGGAGGGTCATTGCTGTCACCTTCGCTCGATCTCACATACTCCTACTCACTTGGATGCTTGGTCGTCTTCAAAAACAAATTTCTTTCTTTTACTTTTGATAAATTTTGTATTGCAACAATATCGTCATTGTCATTATCATCTTAGGTTGAATTGAGTGAGATTATGAGATGGTTTATTATTTGTGTGATGGCCTTTTTACATCCATCATCTCCTCTGTTTGCCTAGAGAGTTCTAGAAAACAGCTGTTGGGCGAAAAATGGTCAAGTTGTTCATTTTCAACCAAAATAAAAAAAGAGAAAAGAGGGGAATACCTCCTCAACCACCTGTTATTAAAAGTCTTTCCATACTAGCCATAATTCTAAAAAAAACTTTTCATTCCAGCTGTTTTTTTGAACTGATTTGTTTTATATTTATTTATTAAAAACTCAAAATCCATCCTTGTATTTCACGTCAAAGAAATTGTGATTTATTTCCCGAGTTTGACGATTCTCAACAAGTGTGTATGTGTATCATTATAAAACGTAATGTTGAGACGCGCGTGGGTGTGGAGATCATTCACTCTGTTAGTGTGTGTGCGTGCGCGCAATTAAGGTATTGTCGACTTTGGTAGAACAAACGTAGCTTGAAACGGTTGCTCGATTTTTCTATTTTATTGAAACAATAAAGAAAAGTTTTTATGGTTTAAAAAGAAAAACAAAGCCTTTCACCCTTTTTTCCTTCTTTAAGTGCATTTGGAGGAGAGAGAAAAACACTAATTTTTATGTTGATAAGGCATTGGAAATAAAAGTAACTCATCTTCGTAGTTGATCTTAAGCTCTTGATATATTTCACTAATTTCAGTATTCTGACTTTAGAGGAAATTATTATTACATTGCCCCCCCCCCCTCGGCGATATTTTGGCAAAGTTTCACAAAGCAACAGATGTTGGCTATTTGGGGCGAGGGGCCGAGGAAGAGGATACTTTCTCTTTGACCATATGTCTTAAGTTGCTTTACTAGTTATTCTGTTATTATTATTTGGTATTGCTTTCAAATACATCATGCTTCTTCAAATATAAGCTGAAGCGGCTTCCGCTTATATTTGAAGATTTTTTCCCCCCAAACATCTGTCAACATTAAAAATACTACCACTATTATCATTACTGGAACATCCTCTTTTTAAAATAATTTGCAATACATACATGAAATTATGAAAACGATTTTTTCTATCAATTTTAAAAAGTAAATGTTTCTTTTCTATTCCCAGGAATGTTAACAACAAAAGGAAATGTTACTTAATTTTTCATGTTAGTTAAAAAAAAATGAATGACTTAAGAAAAAATTGAACTTTTTTTTTATTTACTATTGCATGAATTTTGCAAAAACATGCAGCAATAATTGTATCATCATACATGCACACATATGAATCCTAAAAACATTTTCCTTTGAAAAAATTTTACAAATAAAATAAAACTCTGTTTAATTAATGAATTTAAAATGTCAACATTTTCTATCTATTGCTGTGTATCTTGATTTTTGTTAAAATTTGATAGATATGCCATTTTTATAATAGATGTACCTATTATAAAAATGGCATATCTATCAAATTTAAACTGTTGATTCCCATGATTATTTCTAATAAAATATATTTCTATTTTTAAATTCTAATTATTTTCTTCAAGAAATGGAACATCATTTTTTAATTTTTGAACATTTCTGATTACATACATGATTGAAAAATGATAGCTAATGTTTGGCCTGTACTAACATAACTGCTTGTTCAGTGCTAAAATGAATACAACATTTTTAGTTTTCTACTAATTATCAAGATTGGATTGTAATTTATAACTGATACTTGATAATTTGAAGTTAATTATTGATATTATTCAATTACAAATGTTATTTTGACAATACAGAACAAAACCACAAAATTGGTGCATATTTTAGTTTCATTCTACCTAATTTATTTGTCATCTTTTTAAAACTTAAAAAAGAAATATAATCAGAAATAGTTGAAAAATTATGATTGTAATTATTTTCCCAATTACTGTTTAGACAGAGAATGAAAGATATTAATAAATAATGCCCATAAAATCCGCATTCGTCTGGTAAAGACATTTGTGTTGGAATATTGTAGGACAAAAGTCGCGTTGGTTTTAATTAGCTTAATTTAGGTTCGTTTTATTTGAAATTCTAGTGCTGAAAAGTTTCTAAGAGTAACCTGGATTTTATAAGTAAAATACTAGTATATTGGTGGACAGGCCCTTTGAATAAACTGAGCTATATTTAACAAGTAGTGTTGCTACAATAAGTTTTTGAAAACACAAATATTATGTTGTCAATCAGCAAAGTACAAAATAGGAAATTCAGAGTTGATAGATATTAATAGGCCAATTGGAAGACATGAAGAAATTGAGTTTTCCTATCAGTAACAGTCGGGGGTTTCAGCAATATACTTGACAAATCTGAAAGCATTCTTAATTCCTTCACCATTGTCTGTACCGTGTGGTTTAGGTAGTATTTAAAGAAATAGAATCTTAATTGCTCAACATGTCTGTCCATGGAAAGAGTTTGGAAAAAGTTGGCACTAAGCATCATTGTAAGCTACTTTGTGATAATATCCAGTGTATCACCAAAACAGCTATTTGCTGTCTTTTGCCCACAGAGGTGGTATGAAACATATCTCTGAATTCATCTATGAAGAGATCTGTGATGTCCTGGAAGCTTTCCTTGAAAATGTTGTCACTTACACTGAGCATGCAAAGAGAAAGATTGTCACAGATGTAGTCTCCACCATCAAAAGATAAGACTGGACCGTCTACAGTTTCAGAGGTTAATTAATTTTGAACAAAAACCCAACCCCCATTTGGTGCCATTTAGACCAAGTTATGGACTCCAGAAATCACCATATAGTAACTCCAAAGAGAACGAAAAAGAACAACACAACACAGCAATGGATAGAAAATGTTGACATTATTTACACTATTACATAGGGACTATTATCCTCATCTTTGTTGTTGTTATCACGCATTTTGGCCATCATCAGGTGTATATTGATCTTGGTAACCTACAGGGAAATCTGAACTAAAACTATTATTTAATCTATGAGGGTAGACTGTTCTCATTCCACTTCCTATGTCTAGGGATAACCCATTTTTAGTACAGCTCAGTTATTGCTTACCCTGTTTCCACTGAGTCCAAGTACACACTGTTTGACCCAGGGATTGAACTTACAATTACTGTCACCATATTCATGAACCAACACTTTAATCCACTAAGTTATTGTCCCATAGGACAATTCTCTGTGGAGAACTTGAAGTGTTGCTTCTGCTTGTCATATTTGACTGCAACCACGGAATCATTTCTCTTTTATTACAGCTGCTGAAGACTTGCCGTCATTTGTTTTTCTTTCTTACATCTTTGCTAGGTCTACTAAGGAGATCCTCATGGCCTAGCATATCTGCTGATTCTTTCAGATATTCCTCCTTGTTCAGTATTTTAACTTCATTCTACAGGGGCTGAGGATTAACCTTTTCCCTCCATACCTGATCAACTATGCCTGGTTTCTCTCACTATGGCTTTTCAATGTTCCTCCAGTCTTACTTTTAGGAGGGGACTTGTTTTAACTTTATATTCTTTGTCATAGCTGCAAGGAATGGTGCACACACACAGTTCTTGATCATGCACTACGCCGTGTTAGGCATTAATCAGCAGAGATTTTTCCGCAGAATGGAGCTGCAGCACTCATCAGCAGGCAGGTTAAGTTTAAGGCTCCAAGTTCACCACGGAGAATAGCCTAGAGGATTAGAGCATTAGTGTGCGATTTTGGTGACACAGTAATTGTGAGTTTAATGCCTGAGTCCAGCAGTGTGTACTTGGACTCGGTGGACAATAGGGTGAGTAATAACTGAGCAGTACTAAAAATAAGACCTAGACAATATCCCTAGACAGTCTACCCCCTGTAGATTAGATAAATTGTTCCGTTTGGAATTCCCTGTAGGTTACCCAGATCTATATATACCTGATGAAGGCCAGAGACCACAACAGCTAAAATATCGTAATAACAACAATGAAGATAATAGTCTACACGTAAATAATTTAAATAACTCAAAAAAATTCAAACATAAACTACACGCCAAGCAAAGAGAGACAAATCAGAATGCTTCTCAAATACTTGTTCTGTAAACTATTTTGTTTGGTTTCATGCTAGACCCTTCCTGGCAAGGAAGATTACTTGGTGGTGCCCATCCCTGGCAAGGAAGATTACTTAGTGGTGCCCATCCCTGCTCCAAATAATGTAAGACAAGACTGGATGTCATGATTGCAAAGAGGAACTGACTAAAAAATCATTAGAGGAAAATAGTCATCTTTACAAAACCATTAATTTTTCTCTTTTCTTTTTTTTTGGGGGGGGGGCTTTGTTTTTTGAAAATGACTTACACTGAGTAACAAAAAATATTTCCTGTCTGTTACTAATGCACAAGTACAAGACTAAAATGAGTACACTAACTTTGAGTTTGTACTCTAAATTGACTTGGCATGTCAGATTATAATCATTATTTTTTTTTTTTTATGAGATATGTACATATCATATTTATGTTAAAGGTAAATATTAAGTTAGTACTGCATATAGTATATTAATGTTCAAAGAAGATAGTATATTTGCAAGATGGGGAAATTTAGATGATGGTAGGAAATAAAATACTTTATTTCTGATATCTTCAGAAATGTTTGACACTTTCTCTTTTACTTCTGCATTGAACCAGTAGAAGTTACCTATCATGTTTGGATTAATCTCAGATATGTCCTTAGAGAACCTCTCACCATCTTCATCACTTACAGTGCCCAAATCTGCAGAGAAAAAAATAGATGAGAATGTAACAAGGGCATTTTAAGAGACATCTCGCATCACACTCTTTGATATACTGTTAGCATGCTGTTTATTAAATCAATAGTCTTTGCTTGATGAGATCTAAGCACATTCTGTACAACTAATACAATTCCAATGCTGCCAACTTAAATGGATACTAATATACTATTATTATTTACTTCAAATACAAATATACAATGAACGCATCTCAAAATAAAAAGATATATTTGGAATCAACATGGGTTGCAGTCAGAAAACTTTTATTTGCATGTGTAATGTAAAAGCCTGATGTACTAGAAAAAAAACCTGAGTCTGCATATCCAGAATCAGCATATTTGAATTTAACTCAAATAAAAAAGTTTTTGGTGCCAATGGCAAAATCTCTATTGCTCTGTTATTAGATTAACTTCTTCATTGATTCACTTAAGTGAGATTGGCAACCATAAAGAGATATAAAATTGGTCTGAAGTAAACAAAAAACCTTTCTGTATATAATATGACAATTCTTGGCCCAACCTATTTCTAAAATTCTGATTCAACAGGATTTTTTTTGATTTTTTTTTAAATAACATCTTTGTTGGGTCAAGAATTTTTCAGCATCTACTCGTATCTAAGTCTTGATAAACTTGTGAATGTTGTACCTGTTTCTGTCCCAACATGTATGAATGAAATACTACTTCATTTGATATTTCTTAAACAATTATATGCACACACAAATATGTATATAAGTGTCACATATTTCTTTAGCTATATGTGATTAAAGCACAATCAAATTTATCTGTGTATTCAAAAATAAGCTGGTTTATGGATGACCAAAAATGGTAAAACCTGGTGTTAAAAGTATATTCCAAGCATAAAAGAAAATGTGCTCCATTCACTCTTATATGTGAAAGTTTGAACTTTATATTTGAATCTATGAACAGCTCATAATTGATTATTTTAGTAAAACTAGATAAGAATGATAGAAAATGCAGTTATCAACCATTTTTTCTCTTTTTTCTTTTCTTTCTTTTTTTTTTAATGGATAATATTATAGAAGCAATATGGTTTTTAATTTAATTTTAAATTGCTACCATTTAACTCGGTTATTGAAAGTGTTATACTCCGCTGTAATTAGATCTCTTTCTGATTCACACTACATGTCAGCCGGATGTGAATGCTAAGAAAACAAAATTCAAAATAAAATAGTAGTTTTCTGTGCAGGGGCTCTAAGCATCATATCCAGTCCACAAAATCAATCCGCACAATAAAATACAATAGCCAATCACTAGTGTTGCCATGAAAGAAGATGACCTTGGGGACCACCAGATTTGCTTAAAAGAAAGCCCCTTGTAACAACCGTCACAGTAGCAGGCCGAAAAGACCACTTGTTGACATGCAGGCATGCTGTCACTGTCACCACAATGATTGCCTCTCTCATCACGACTGTGATTTCACCCAAGCTTCATTAATCTCACCTGACTCTTCACACACAGAATGCACCTGATGGGCCAGCTCCTTGCCCCCCCCCCCCGTCACTACTGTGACCTTGTCTCATCGATATCACATTTGAACAGAATCCAACAGAGATATTCTGCTCTATCAACCTTCACTATCCACTCTGGACCTTCGTCTCCACCACTGTGACCCTACGTCAACTCCCGCCATTTACATTTATATTTTTGATTGATTTATAAAGTGGTTAATTTTTTTGTCTTAAATTAATTTTAGCTCATAGGCAAATGAATAGTAATTTTGTAATTGCATTGTATTTACAAAATATCAGAAACTTAAATGATGGCATTATTTTTTTTTTTTTTTGATGGCATGGCTTAACTAGGCATCGATATAATTATCCTGTTCTAGTTTTCAGTAATGTTTGAATTAATTTCTGACCAGTGAAAATTCCTTTTCCTCATTTTTGATGCATAACATATAGATTTACTCTCAAAAGGTTAAGTAAAAAAAAAAATTTTTTTAAATTGGCGGGGGGCGGGGTTAACCTCAAATTCAAATTTGAAATACTGTTGCCATGGTGATTTTCATTCATTCATAATTATGAGAACAACCTTCACAGATTTCTTTGATTGAATTCTGTGACAATGGCATAATAATAGTATTTGTTTTAATTGTTAAATTTATTCCAAAAATGAGTTTGAAATGTACACTTTGTACTAAGTGTGCCTCTGATGGTAATATTTTGCATAAGTAGACATATTTGAAATATGCTGTCATGAACACCCATACATTAAAATTAATATTCTAATTTATTTAAATTAAAGTCAGCTTGTTTTCTGATCATCTTCAAGTGACATGTAATGAATAATGTTTTTCATATACAGGGTGTGCCCCGACCAAAAAAAAAAAAAACAGTACTCACTCTTTAAATGACAATAAATGGTTAAAATTAAGAAATATTAATGTTTATTAACTTACAAAAAAGATTAATCTTTTAAATTAAATATTAAATGAAATTAAATGTATGGATTTGAAAAAGAATTTAAAAAATTCAAGAAGTAAGAGGAAGTGAAAAAATGAGTACATTTTTTTGGTGAGACACTCTGCGTCTCTGGAAAAATGATCAATTTCCTATTTTCAGAAAAAATTCTCTCCTAAGTGCATAATTTTTTATTTATTTGTACAAAAAATGTAATTGATGATTGTATGAAAAATATTCAGTTTCATTGTTTTGTATTTTTCTATTAAATGAAGAAATGATCTAGTTGAATTAATGAGAAAGATAAAAGTTCATTTGTATGTTTTTTGATAAATCATAAATTAAGTAAAGTAATAAAAATTGTTTTAATTACTTGCAGTGATCATTTCTATTTAGAATTTCTTTTTTTTCTTAATGATTTTGATACAAGTTTGTAACTTAAACTTTTCATTCAAATGAAAGTTTAGTTTTCACTAAGACTCTTCCTCACTACTTTGAAGATACTTTTCTCTGGAGCAGTGTTTGGCAAACTAGTTTCTACTGAGCTTCATTCTCAGTGTTCAGCATTTGTGGCCTTATGCCTGACTAAACTAGCCTTTGTATAAGGAATGAAATAAATTATCTTGGTTTACAGGAAATAATTATTGCAATGACTTCTATTCTTTTTACTGTGACCTTTTGCCAGACTTGAAAAAAATCTTTTTAAAGACTTTAATTTGTCAGTGCTTTGTGATTTTTAAAAAGCTTTTAAGGCAAGTACAAATGTACTAATCATTGTATTTCTTTATTTTTCTCATGTTTTTGTTTTTTTGCTTGAAAAGTTTCAAGAAAATAACACCTTCAGTTTGTCAGTGTAACAACTTACTTGCTGTTTTATGTAAGAATGAGACTGATTAGAAACTGTCATCTAATGATAATCTTTTTTTCTTTGAATTAAAATCTAACTTATGAAAATCTCTTTGGTTAATCTTTTTTATTTTTTTCATGCCTTAAAAACAAGAAGTTATAATCTTAAAAACAATTTCTTTCTTTTATAATAAACTTGTTTTGTTTACATAATCAAAATAACTAAATTCTAAATTACAATTCCTTCAAATCTGAGTATTTGTTGTTGTATTTGAAAATGATTTCTAAGATCTTAGCCCAATAAAGTAACTTCATCTATTCTCTTCCTCACATGCATGCACAAGTGTTAAATAAAATGAAAGAAAATAACAGAATTAATGATTGGTTCAAAAAGAATTTAATTTGAAATTTTTCTTGAAGAAATATTAAGAAATAAGCTTTATAAGAAATAAATCAATTTATTGAAATAATAAATGTATTGCTTAAAAGTATTGTGTGTACATTTAAATAATAAAAGATGGTGAAGTCCTTTTTAGGTCACCAGATAAATACATGATTTGCTAGGAAATAAGGTATGGATATTTCAATGAAGTAAATATGGAAGATAAAAGCTTACTGAGAGTTGATAACTGGAGAATTAAAAGATCTGTTACTTGTCTTTGTTAAAGAATATAGAACTCAATTGTAATTTAATCCAGTGGCATAAATTCTAGTTAAACCATTTTCCTGGGAAGGAGCAAAATACTATTAGGTCTAAAAATTTAAAAAAAATCAACTCCTTTAATCTATTCAGTTTAGTATTAAAATTAGATTCCATAGCATAGCAAAAAGGCTAGTTACCATCTAATATAAGCTTAGCAAATTTCATATATTTTAAAAAGTTTGCTCTTTAAAGGCCCCATATCAATTTGTCATTTATATTGGGAGATTTTTTTTTCTTCATTCTTCAGTGTTTATAGACTCTCATAGAAAAATAGTCTTAAAAAGTTATGATTTTCAGTATTTTGTAGGTCAGTATCTGGCATGGCAGGTTTTAGTTGCAAAGGTCAGGACTGGTGGAACCAAGGAATGTAGCTTATCAGAACACTTGCCATGGAAATAACGATAGAGTAGCAAGAGGCTTGCTACAGTTTGTCTGTGGGAAAGGGGTTGTAGAGTAGAAAAGTGATTCATCACCCACAAGGTCTTGTAGACACATTTAAGATAAGCAAGTAAAGACAGGGAAGCTCCAGCCTATACATGGCACTAATACTCCATTTTTAGTCTGATCTGGCTCTTGTAAAGATAGAGTATAGCCAGATGAGGGGTCAGATACTTACTGGAGCAGTACAATGAATCAAACATTTTTCCAGCATTTTTAGCAATAGATCATATACATCAGTTCCATTTGAGGTCTGACGTCAGCTTCATTCCCAGTAAGCATTCAAGGTAAGGATTTTATTCAGACTGGTAGCCTTCTTAGAGTTGAGGTTTTTGATAAGTCTGGAAATTTCCCATGCCATGATAGTGATATTATAAAGTTTGTGCTCTGTGAGAAGAAAGTCAAGTAAGAAGTAGTCCTTATCATCTAACATAAAATTATATACAAGGTTTATTGCAAAGAGCCTTTCATATAAGGATGAAATAACCTTGGGGCCATTTATGATAATTTTCACTGATGCTTTGCCTCTATTGAGAATTTTATTCAAGATTTTCCAGAAATCACAAAAATGACTAGAACTTTATTGCAATGATTGCAGGAAGTTTGGAATGCAGCAAGAGTCCTACTACACCATTCTCTGTAGCACATTCTGGCCTGAATCAATGCTGGCTATTTAGTTTCTGTTAGTATTTTTGTTTGAGGATAAAAATACCCATGCCAGAGAGGATCCATTCAGAAATGAGGGTGGTTGTTCTGGAAGCTCTATTTTTGAAGAAACCTGGAAGGGGAGCCTGAAGCCATCCCAATCAGCTTTGGCATACCAAAACATCATCCTACGAAATGGTACAACAGGGGATACTTTCAGTCTAGCATCAACTTTAATATAGATTGGCGAATGGTCGGAAGTGCCCAAGGGAGGTAACACTTCAGCTAAGCATTTTTCAAGATGTGAGAAAGAAATCTAGGAGGTTTGCTTGATGTCCCATTGTGTCAGAAACACAAGTGGGTTTATCAACTATCTGGGTCAGGTTGTAAGCAATAGAGAAGTCATGACAGTATCTGCCTCCTTCCTTGATTGATTGTACTAACCATTCCTTGTGGTGAATATTGAAGTTGTCACAAATAAGAATGCTAACTGTGGGATGATCAACTTCCTCTTTAATAACTGGTCTTTCAAGAGAAAAAATATGTATATGTGTAAAAAAAAAAAAAAGAAAAAAAAAAGAAGACTTATTATGGAATTAATATTATTGTTGTGTGTGTGAATACAGATCTAATTTTTTAGTTTTATTTTCATATATGTGAGATGGTTATCATGAAGACGTTAACTAAATTTGATCATAGTATTGCTTTTTTTTCTATTGATTTTAATCTAATATAGTTTTTAAATAAATGCATATAGATTGACATTTTTATTTATAATTTTGCTATTTACCAGTTTATAGACTATTTTAGTTCCATTCTTCAAGAAGTTATTTTTTTATTAAACGTGAAAAGATCAAGAGATCCTATGTTCGTATCTTTGTAAAATCCATATTTCATGTGTACAGACATTGAAAATGTTATCAACTTTTTAGATTTCTAAAATAGTTTCTACTCATCATTCTCTTATCTTTTTCACTTTTCAAAATATTGAGGTAAATTTTTGTTTCTCTTATTGAAATTGTACAATGCAAAAATTTCCAGAAATTTGATTAAAAGCAAAGTATGATATCTTTTTTAATAAATTTATGAACATTTTCTTGCATAAAGAAATGTTCAAAGAAATTGACCAGGTTTTAATGAATTGCTTTAGTAGGTCTCTAGGAAACTTTAAAAAACACATACAAAGATTATATATATATATATATATATATATATATATATATATATATATATATATATATATATAGAAAGAGAGGGAGAGAGAGAGAAATGGAAATTTTCTGCTATATATCAATTTTATAGTCCACTCTTACTACGTTTTATTAGTATAAGATAAAGAACAAATAGGAAATGATTATCAATCTGACAGGTTTCACTTTCAGTAAAACTTCTTCAGAGATTGAGATATGGAGAAAACTTCAGTTTCTGGTGAAGCTTTAATGAAAGTGAAACATATCAGATTGATAAACGTTTCCTATTTGTTCTTTATCTTCTCATTCTATCAGATTCCAATCCATATTTGCTCTATATTTGATCCCAACTCATCTTATTGGTATCTGGTATTATACTTCAATAAGTTGCACATTTTTATTAATATAAAGGACTTACACTACTTTATTAGGCATTGGTTCTTCCATTTACCTACCATAATAAAAATTCTCAAACATACTATATTCTGAGTTTTGATTTGACATGTCCCTTCAGGACATTGGCAATCATTGTTCTCTACAACTTAGCAATGTGTTTTTGCTATCTCTCCTAATCATCTGTTCTGCCAACCATTACACAAGCTCATTAGGTATGTTATTCACTGCTTTCCTCTCTCTCCCTTTTGCCATTAACATGTCCTGTGAGTGTTCAATTTCCCCAAACACTCTTCATTATATGCTCTAGAAATTTCAATTGTCTCTTTCTGATCCTAAATATTAAGTGCCTTCTTGTTTCTATTTTCCTTTAAAACTTCCTTGTTGCAATACATGCTCGATACATGGTATTCTCAGCATCCTTCTGTAGAACTTCATTTCTATTGCCTTTTCTTCATCTGAGGAGATTGTGCAGCATTCACTAGCATATGGAAGGGCCCATATTACCTAATAGTTCAATACTCTTTTATTTGTTTCTAATGAAATTTTCCTGTTTCTTTATACTTTGCTTACATTTTGGAAATCATTTTTCACTATTCCAATGCACCTTCAGATTTTGGTGCTACATTTTCTCTTCTCTGTTAAAGCACTTCTTAGATATTTACATTTTTGTACTTGCTTGATTTTGACATCTCCACTTTGTAATTCATATATTGGGTTGTTCCTTTTGCTGACAACCATACATTCTATCTTCTTACAATAGATGCTTAGTCCTTTCTTCTTGCTTTCCTTTACTACCTCCTGTAGGAGTGCCTGTAGTTTACTTTCAACACTGTGTCATTGTGTTCACCAATAATGAATCCTGGTAGGACTCCTAATTCTTTCGGAATTGCTTCACTGTAATGTCTTAAAAATAAACACTTATGAAAATGAATTGTTGATTATGTAGCCTCCAGATGAGATGCCTAACTAGAGAGTTATCAAGGACTCTTACATATTAATCTTGAATTCACTGACTGAATACAAAATTCACCTTTCAAAAACCTTTATTAGTGATATATGGGATTAATTTTGATTGTTTGCATGATAGTTTCAATCCTCTAAAAAGATTATCTTTATTCAAGTATACAAGTCATTTTAAATTCTCATTGTGATGTAAAATATTACATAGCCAACATATTGTTTACCTTTTTAATACACTGTAATTGTGGCTGTCTGAAAGTGATTTTACTATTTGCTATGTATTTAACTCTAAAATTAATTTAAAAAAGTAACATTCATCATCTTAAATACACAACATTACTAATTTGAGTTTATATTTTATTACTCTTATTTATTTTTGTATGTAGTTTAGACATTGGTTATTTATGATGTACGATACACAAATATCTCTTCTTGATAAAGCTTAGTCATCAATAACTGCTATAAAATCAACTTTGATGATGATGATAATACAGATCTAACATCTAGATTTCATTATAAATTCTACATTACCCAAATCCTCTTATAATCAATATATCTTGTGGTCAACAATTCATTTATCTTTGCTATTTGCCAGGAAACTTAATTCTATTCTCATGACAAGAGTTGTGTTGATTGATTCATAAGATTTTTATGTGATGAAAACTAAGAATTTATTTTTTTAAAATGATATAACATTCTTGAAAATGTTTTACTTAGAGCAGGTTGTCATAAGCCAACTGAGAATGGTTTATAAGCAACTATTAAAAACTGAATTGATCTCGGAAATGATTTAGATATTTCTGGTTATTTCTTAAAATCTAATCATTAATTTGTTCTACTTAGATGTTTGATTACTTCTTTAACCATTAAGTCACAAAATCAGCACCATACATTTGTTAAATCTATTTATGTAAAGATAATAAAATATAAAATAAATTGGTTTCTTTCCAAACACAGTTTATTATTTATTCATATTGATCTTCAATGAATTAAGTTTTTTTAGCTCATCTATTGATTGGCAATATTGTTTCAGTATAAGTATTTTGAATAATACCATAGAATTGATGTTAATTGCTTGTTGCTTTACTAATAGGATTCTAAATTCCTCTTTACCATTCTTTCATGTTATGTTTTAATGTGGCAGTTAGAAATAAACAGACATTGAAATTTTGTTTTCTATTTTCAGCAATACTTTAGGTTTAGTGATGAATTATTGAAAGTAATATTGATTTAATGTGGGTTTTGTTCTCTCTGTAAATTGTATGATTATAACTGAGTTCAAATCTCTTAAGGAATCAAGCAATATACATCATTTTTACTAAATGTTTGTTTCATAATTATTAAAGATTTTGAACAGTGTTGTCTGTTGTATTTTTATGATGCAACTTCTATCCCAAAAGTTTTAAATGCATTCTATTAAATGGAAATAAAATTACAAATTTGTTGTGCTTATTTTATACAGAAAAAGACTTCACTTTTATATTGTATATATACCAATATGACTGTATTTATAAATGGGATGTTTTTTAAGATTACCTGTTTTTTTGAATATCATACTAATGCCAATTTTTTGGCTCTGTTGGTTTGACTTACAGCTCTTGGCACTCTCAAAGGTAATAATATCTTCATAGCAATGGCCCTAATCAAATGGCTACTATTTGATAAGTTTATAACTTCCTTTCAGAGTATGATCTAGTTTAACTTATTTTCTTTGTATAAATATGTGATTGTTAAGTTTTATCTTGATTTTGACTAAAAACTAACTTCAAATCACAGAAAAAAATTTTATATTTCTAACATAATTTGATTTTAAAAATAAATCCATAGTGTCAGCATGATATGGTTTGGTTTGTTTTATGGCATATCAACCTCAATGGGTCATTTAATGCCGACAACTTTTTTCTTTTTTCTGATAATATTTTTGTTTTGTTAAAGATCTATTTTTGTCAATATTTTTTCCTCAAAAATATATAGCTGATAATAGTATTTTTCAAAAATGTATAGGTAATATTTTTTTCTTCAAAAATTTATTTCTGGTAATAATTTTTTATTTCTTCCTCTACAGTTCCATTGAAGTATCTTATGTGTGTTTGTGATCATTGTTTTTCTCTTTGGTTCATTGGATTGCTTTGTATTTTAAGGTTTGTTTAGGTTTTTCCTTAAGTGTCATACTCTGTGGTACTGTTCTAGAAATCCATGCTTTCTGGTTTTCCTGTTTCTTTTCCTCTTCTTAGTTTGTCTTTGGGGTCTTTGGTTTTGATTTTAGCTTCTTGTGTTTTCCTATTAGTCTTTATATTTTGATTTTGGGTTTTTTGGTTTTGCTTTCATGTTCTGTTTCCATTTTTTCAAGTATTGTGGATCCATTTTCAGTGTTGTTTGCTTTTTGTCTAGGGAGTGATTTGGATCTTGTGATTTTTTGGAGATGGGGATATGCAGTTTCATTAGTGTTTGGTTCAGAATTTTCTTTGGGTGATTTTTTGGTTTCTTTAGTTTTGATTTCACTTGTCTTAGGTTGTTCATTTCTACTTTTTTCTTGGATATTGAAATCTGTTCTGAGTCCAAATATGAGGGATTTTAGTTCTTCAAGTATAGTTTTTAATTCTCTTATTAAGTTTGGAGTTTCTGAAGGATTACTTGATAGGTTTTCATTATATATTTTATTTGTTTTTTGGGTTATTATTGTATATGTGTCCTTTTTATTTGTCACCTCCTTTCAGGCTTCTTGGAAGGTTGTTTTTCCGATATTTGACTTCTATTATTTCTTTTTCTTGCTTGTATATTTTGCAGTTTTTGGAGTAAGAGGGGTGATTTTCTGAGCAGTTTGGACATTTGGTTTTATTCGGGCAATCCCTTTCTTCATGATTGGGATCTTTTTATACTGCAATTTCCACATGTTTGGTTGCTTCGACATTGGTCTTTGTGATGTCCAAACTTTTGGCATCTGTAACATTGAAGTGGGTTCGGTATATATTGTTCTATTTTAATTCTCTCCTACCCAATTTCAATTGTTGTTGGTATCTGAGGAGAGTTGAAGGTTAATATGTATGTATTTGTTCGTATTGCTTCTCAGTTTTTTTTGTTTTTTTTATTGTAATTCTTTTTACATCTGTGACCCCTTGATTTTTCAGTTTGTTTTTGATTTCATCGATAGTACATAATGAGAACTCTCGGTTTCTTATGACTCCTTTGGAGCAGTTTATGGTTTGGTGGGGGTAGGATCTGATGTTTCATGAAATTTCTGTAACTGTAGTAGAGTTTTAGCTTGTTTTTTGTTTTGTACTTCTATTAGTATTGTACCATTTTTTAAAAATCTTTTAACATTTTTTGGAGTTATTTTGCTTGATATGGTTTTTTGAATTAGGAAAGGTGATGATTCAGTCAATGGTTTGTTATTTGTGGCTTCCAGTACAATAAAGTGTGGGAAGGTTTTGACATCATTTTCATTATCAGAATCTGTTTCTATGTGAAGTCTTTTGGTGTTTTTCTTACTCATAATCTATTTTTAATTTGTCAGCCGTGCTCCCCACCTACTTCGGAGCCCCTTATGGGGGAGATGATGAGGGGGGAAAATCCCATTCACCAGGGTTACATGGCTGATATACTCAAGAGTGGTGGTGGTAGTGTGTGTGTGTGTGGGGTGAGCATTCATGATACTAGGTCTTATCCACCCAAGTATGGACGATCTCTTAGATTGTATCAGTTCTGTCAGTCTCCTTAATCCCAGCTTGATTGGCCCTACAGCCACCGATTACTAAATCAGTTTATTGTCAAATATGGAGAGTGTGAGTGTATTTTTTGGTCTGTTTGTCTGATTAAGTGCTTGACATGACCAATCGATTGATTAGATTGGGCCTCTCCAACCTCCCGTCTAGCTCAGATAAGGGCTGAAGTGGTATGTTGCTAAATCATGTCCTTTTTATACTTAGGTCATGATTTGCTCAACCACCAGGATTCCGTCTCCAAGCATTACGGGTCACCACCCACGGTCAACAGGTGGCCCCATTGAGGAACTTTTACCCTCTGCAGGGGGGACAGTCGGCATATTCTGAAGCCCCACCGACAGGGCGTCAGCATGATATAAAGAAAAGTATTTATATGGTGTATTTTACATAAATCAATGTTCATATGTTAATTACAAAAAGAATAAGAATTAGTTTTTTTTTTTTCTTTCTATAACTCTCTTTTTTTTCTTTCTTTCTCTCACTCTCTTTTTTTTCTTTCTTTCTCTCACTCTTTTTTTTCTTTCTTTCTCTCACTCTCTTTTTTTCTTTCTTTCTCTCACTCTCTTTTTTTCTTTCTTTCTCTCACTCTCTTTTTTCTTTCTTTCTCTCACTCTCTTTTTTTCTTTCTTTCTCTCACTCTCTTTTTTTCTTTCTTTCTCTCACTCTCTTTTTTTCTTTCTTTCTCTCACTCTCTTTTTTTCTTTCTTTCTCTCACTCTCTTTTTTTCTTTCTTTCTCTGACTCTCTTTTTTTCTTTCTTTCTCTGACTCTCTTTTTTTCTTTCTTTCTCTCACTCTCTTTTTTTTCTTTCTTTCTCTCACTCTCTTTTTTTTTCTTTCTTTCTCTCACTCTCTTTTTTTTTCTTTCTTTCTCTCACTCTCTTTTTTTTTCTTTCTTTCTCTCACTCTCTTTTTTTTTCTTTCTTTCTCTCACTCTCTTTTTTTTTCTTTCTTTCTCTCACTCTCTTTTTTTTTCTTTCTTTCTCTCACTCTCTTTTTTTTTCTTTCTTTCTCTCACTCTCTTTTTTTTTCTTTCTTTCTCTCACTCTCTTTTTTTTTCTTTCTTTCTCTCACTCTCTTTTTTTTTCTTT
The DNA here is from genome assembly GCA_964036315.1 of Acanthosepion esculentum. Classification (NCBI taxonomy): domain Eukaryota; kingdom Metazoa; phylum Mollusca; class Cephalopoda; order Sepiida; family Sepiidae; genus Acanthosepion; species Acanthosepion esculentum. The sequence goes on from OZ038478.1 coordinate 3,318,243, forward strand.
CTTTCTCTCACTCTCTTTTTTTTTCTTTCTTTCTCTCACTCTCTTTTTTTTTCTTTCTTTCTCTCACTCTCTTTTTTTTTCTTTCTTTCTCTCACTCTCTTTTTTTTTCTTTCTTTCTCTCACTCTCTTTTTTTTTTTTTCTTTCTCTCACTCTCTTTTTTTTTCTTTCTTTCTCTCACTCTCTTTTTTTTTCTTTCTTTCTCTCACTCTCTTTTTTTTTCTTTCTTTCTCTCACTCTCTTTTTTTTTCTTTCTTTCTCTCACTCTCTTTTTTTTTCTTTCTTTCTCTCACTCTCTTTTTTTTTCTTTCTTTCTCTCACTCTCTTTTTTTTTCTTTCTTTCTCTCACTCTCTTTTTTTTTCTTTCTTTCTCTCACTCTCTTTTTTTTTCTTTCTTTCTCTCAGTGCCAAGTCACTAGTCATCACTTAACACATAGGCTGTTTACATATGTGAAAGTAAATATATTTCTTCTAATTTAGGGACTATTAGGACTACTAGCCACCTACAATTAAATATTATTATTTCAACAAAGAGTAATTTTTGTTAGTCAGGCTTTGTGAAAAGTGAGTCTTTTAACTTAGAAATAACAGTTAATGTCATTTTCTTCTCTTAAAAATGTGCTATGCAAAATGTGTTAATTTGATAAGACTTTGCTTGACAATTTGCCGAAATGAGAATAATGAAATTTCTTAAAGTCTTTTTGTTCACAGAGGACACAAATGATAAAAGCCAAGAGGGTCTTATATCCATGGACCATATATAGCTATATTGCTAATACATACTTTTTTCTTTTTTTAAGCCTATAAATTTTCCTCTGATTCCTAAAATCCCAAGAGATTTTCTTTAACCTTTTGTATGATTGGCAAAACATTCAACAGTAATACTAATTAACTCGGTTGCTTCAAGATAATCACTTGTCATATTTTCTGAAGAGCTTTTGTCCTGTAATTTCATCTCCTCGGTTTGACACTTGGTTTTACGTACTTTGCTAATATCATGGAATATCTACAGACAATCCAAAATTTACAGGAAGATTCAAAAGACAGAAGTTCTGTTGATTACTGGAGTAAATTTCATGTTCTGGAAATGTGCTAAGCATTTCAGGGATTTACAATCTCTTTCATAACTGACAAATGTTGTTCTTCTGCTTAAGCCTGTGGTCAGAAACTTTGTTTCTTTAATGGTTGATGTTGTAGTTTTGATGCCAAAGAAATATTTTGAAATTAGTTGTGTGAGGATAAAAATGGTTGCTTATAAAGATCCAGGCCAGGTTTTAATGTACTGCTCTAGTTTGTCTGTAAAATTTATCATATCCTGAAGTATAGATGTCTATTTTATTCATTGCATCTCACAAGATAAATGACCATCCTTCAAATAAAAGCACTAAATAAATTTTTACTCAAACAAGAATAACTAACTTGTTTGTAACTAGTTATACTTCTCCACAATGAAATTAAGCAGCAACATTGAGAATTGTTGCCACTTCAGTGCTCTTTTATGTCAAGTCAATAGGCACACACACACACACACACACACACACAAAATATACTGTTCTCTCCTTTTCTTCTGCAGGCCAAAATCTAGAATCTATTTTGCAACAGATATTCAAAGCAGCAACTTTACTATAATTGTACTTAGCAACCAATATCTAATGTATATATAAAGTCAAAAATAACTTGTCTCTAGTTATAGATATTATCTTATACATGGATTACACTCATAATAATGAAAAAAATGTTTAATGCTAGTTTTAAAAGCTTTATGGGATGGGAATATTTTGTCTATGAAATTTAGAAGAAAATGTTACATCTTAAAAGCATAAATTCAATTGGTTGTTAACCTTTTTACAACAAATAGTTTGAAATCTAGAAGGAGAATTACTTGATGGGAATTAGCATGGCTAGATGTAAGAGCTGTGGAACCAACTGGAAATTTTTATTCTGTTCTTTAATTAACATTGAAATACAACAAAATAAATTTAGAAATATAAGCATTATAAAGAAATGGTACTGATTTTTAAAAAAAATTCAGAAAAAAATTAAAATCATTGTTCTCTGTAAAACTTGCAATGTGGTGTAAGGTGTATTTGACTAGATTATCCTGGTGTAGAGGTTAACATAGGTACAAAGCCCAGTGAGCAATGGACCTGATTGGCTTAAACCCACCTTAAAATCTACCTTTTGAAAATGCTGTCAGGCTAATCTTAAAGCTGTGATTTAGATTTGAGTTTTAAATAGTCACTATGTCCAAAGTATTTTAAACTTCTGTATGTAAATAATGTATCAATAATTTAATGTTGTTTTTTTATGAATTTGTACCTTTTAATTTCCTAATTGGTTTCCATTTAGAACATTATTTCACTACTTCAAACCTATCATTTATTCCAGATATACAATATTTGCAATTTTTACAGAAATATTGAAGTTTTCAGTTCTTAAATATTTTTACTTAGTGATATTACTGTAGTCAGCCAATCTTATTCAAGGTTACTGTTCAATAATTCTTGATCTAACTTACTCCTGTAGGTAAAAAATCATAAAAGTACTAAAATGTCTATCATTCGTTCACTCATTGAATATTGCTACCATATCTGATCTGGTGCTCCTACAACTTGAGATACATGACAAAATTCAAAAATGTCTTTGTAAGGTAATTAATCCTAATCTGGCATCTCTACTTCAGTCACTTTCCCACTACCATCTGTATTTTCTAGAAATATTTTCATGTTGGTCCTTCTGGTGAACTTTCCGCTTTGGTACATTGCATGAATTTAGGCATGGCTACTGGATTGGCTACTGGGTTTCATCATTTTACTGTTAGAGTGGATGTGGATATGGCCATGACTTCTAGTCTAATAGTTTCTTTTCTCGCCTGCCACCTACAATCTTCAAAAATTGAAATGTCAAATCTTTCACCATCTTCAGTCTTCCTGAAACCTGTTCTTTTATTGTCCTTTCTCCTAAAGTCTTCTCATTCTCTTCCACTCACAATAACCTCTTTGCATTTTAGTGGCATTATTGACTTGCTTGCAGTGACATGATTAAAATAAGTAAAAAATAAAATCAATAAAATCAGTATAATTTATAAAATCATTATTACTCTGATGTTAATCAGTATTAAGATGTCTGAATTCACACACCACTGCTATTGGATTGAGAAATTGTGAAACTGATTGGAACAGAGTTGTTCTTCGTCTCCTTTGCTTTCTGAGAAAGTGAGAAACAAGTCTTAACTATTTTTATTTTATTTTATTTTTTAAGGTCATTACTTCACTTGTAAGCAAGCATTCAGGAAAGAACCCATTTTCTTATTCATTCAACTATTTCTTGTTTATATCTGCATAAAGATTAACGAGTTGCAGATTTATTATAAATTCTTCATTGTTAAGATTGATAGGCATAATAGAATGCTATGTATTGTTTTTATTTTCTTGTATTTTGAATAAAATCAATGTTTAAATCCTCACAAATAGAGCATGTTTATAAATTGCTTATGTGTTCAGGTCTACTTGTCCTGTTTGGCTATTAACATATAACCTAATTTCTGTTATTCACTTTTCTGTGTTTATAATACATGAGAATTAATCTAAAAGTTATGTCTCCTATTCTATGTTAGACCATTTTTATGGCAGAGGTGCATTTTGATAGTATGGCTGTAGAAATTGAACCTTTCTGACAATTACCCTGTTAAAAATAGCATCTGGTAAAATGCTATCTGACCTAAATGTACATATAAAGAATTGAATTCCTCTATGCAGAAAAAAATGCACCCATTAGCATTTACTAAATATTTGCAGAGTAAAAAAGTAGATGTGATCACAGTTAGGCAGTGGGTAATGCATTGTAGTAGTGGTGACAAACTATGTTTGGGCTGTTGAAAGATGAACTGCAAATTTTCTTGACATCATCATTACTGCTGTAAAAAAAAAATGCAGTAAAATTGTGTTTTGTAGTTGAAATAGTATTATTGTGCTTACTGTACCTAAATGTGGTTTACATGAAAATAAAGAAGCACCATTATTTTTGCAACATCCTATATCTATAACCAGTAAATTTGTTAGATTTTATGTACTTTTTCCAGTCTTATTTTGATACCTTACATCTAACCACAGTTTGAGCCTTTAGTATCAAGACAAAACCTTTATTGTGTTTGTATTTGCCTGTATGTTAAGATATTGTTTTAAAACTTTTGTTGTAAATTTAATATTTGAGTAACTTTTCCAAATAACAGAAGTCTTCGTTTTCCTACATCTATTTTTAGAAATTTTAGAAATTCACTCAAAGAGTTTACCATTCTCATTTGTGTGTTCATTTAAGCTACAAAACAAACTTCCTATGTAATATTTACATTTTTCTTTATAACAACTTGTCTCAAAATGAATTACTTTGTCTTGGATTTTCTCACAAAAACTTAATAATAATTTACCGCAAAAATAATGTTTATATTGATAACAGGGTCAGATTTTTAAGAAAGAGTTACCATGCTAGGTGAGTTAGTAAAATATAACAATGTAGATTCTGTATAACATTGAGTTGCAAATTTCCTGAATGTGCAGATTTGATAAAAATTAACTATTTATAAATTCATGTAAAATTACTTAAAACAAAAAAATGTTTTGATCTTACAAAAACAAAATAAAAGGTACTGTACATGTCAATGGAATTTCCATTTTAATCAGTTGCATTTATCTACCTCACATAATCTGGAACATTTGCAAGGATTTTTTTCTCTTTCTTTTGAACAGTTTTCTAATAATTTAGAAAAAAAAGGTTTTGCTTGCTATAAATCTGTTATTCTCTAACTTTCATATCATTTTTTTAAAAGAAAACAACACTGATGTTTCATGTCAATGGGTCCAAAAGTTATTTGATGACTTAATGAAAATTACTCTTACATTTTTATATGAAAATTTTGTTAGATGGACACACTCACCATAGAACCATGATTAGCAGTTTAACTTAGTTGACCATTATTACTGTAATGAGTTCAACTCTTACCGGATGCTCCATATGCCTCGTGTTGTGCCAGACTAAGCTGGATTTATGTCTGGCATCAAAAGATTATGCAAGATCTTAAAATATTTTGCATTTTCAGACAGCATCAGAAAAAGCTTTAAACTTAATTCGCTATAAAATTTATGAATGCAATTTAAAAGAGAAAATTCTGGAAAGGCTAAGTACCTTTTTTCTTTAAATCTTTTCACCCAAAACAAGGCAATAAGGCCACTAAGACATAAGGGATTACTGTGTGTGATAGAATATGAGTAAAAGAAAACATTATTAAGCAAAGAAAATAATAAAAGGAAAGAACAGGATGGAAGAAGACCGAATATAACGATTGATATTGCATTTACATTTTTGAAGATCAAAGTTGAATAGAAAACAAGAAGCCAGAAGAGTGTTCCATAAATGATAAGTTCGAAAGAAGAAACTGTTAGCATAGAACTTAGAGTTGCATCTCCACCATTTCAAGTGTAAAATGATGAGACCTGGCCACCAATCTATTACATAAATATTAAATTCATAAAGTTTAGGTACCATAAACGAAAAATCATCAGAACAATTAAGATGAAAGTATTTATCGAAAAGGCACAGGGAAACTACATTATGCAGTGGGAAAGAGACTGAAGCTGAGATGCCAGGTCAAGATCAATAACATCACAGATTCATCATTGTTTTTTATCAAGAATCATTAAATATATAGCAGAAGCACCAGAACAGATGTGGCATTAATATTCAAAGCAAGGACAAATGGTAGGCTTATAAATGTGTAAGATAGATTCCGGTGAGAAAATAATCTAGCACAACATAGTGACCCAACTTTCCTAGCAGCAGAAGGAAAACCAAGAAACCCAAGAAGGTGTAGGGAGTCACTCTCTTGGAGATTGGTATCAGCCATGCTGATGGAAAACAAAAAGGTTCATTAACACAATTAAGAGAGCAGTTTTGGAGGCATTAAAATTGACAAGCCATTTCTTGCCCCAGTTAACAGATTGTAGGTCATTTTTAAAATCAGCTGCCAACTTGACTTTATCAAACGTATCAATTACCATTAAGACAGGAGTATATAGTTGTATCATCAGCATAGATACTGAGTTGAGAACTGATGACATTGGGAAGGTCATTGATGAAAATTAGGGACAATATAAGTCCCAGGATAAAAGCCCTAGGGGAAATCTGTATTAATGCAAAGAGATCTAGAAGAGTGGCCGTTCAAGACAACTTTCATTTCATATCGTGATAAGAAAGTGTTATATTCCGTGCTAAGGTAATAAATACTTAACACCAGGTGGATAATAGAAGACTGATTTATTGTACACAACCAGTACAATATGAAATACTGTACTACGGTTATACACACAGGTCAATCTAGTAGTGAGTGCCACTAATTGAAAGGTCGGACATGTTTGCGTCGTCCTGCTCTCACTTTACCTCCAGTCTCTCGTAGACAGTTGACTTTATAGGCACTTACTACCTATAGTGTAATAGTTCATAGGGGTGACTGGTTATTCCATTACATCAGAAAGATTGAATCAGGTCAAAAGATTTGTCTAGAAATACCATAACCTTTCAACTTGTGAAAAAGACCAACATGTCAAACCCTGTCAAATTCCTTCAATATATCCAAAGCAACAGCCTGAGTTTCAACCTTCTTATTTAGAGCTTGATAAATTTTTTTCAGCTATAAGTGTTAATACATCAGCAGTTAACTTAGAGAAACAAAAGCCATATTGCTTATCTGAAAGAAGAGCCTGCAAGGTGAGATGCTTAACCATTTCAGAGAAAATCACCATTAGTAATAAACTGTTAAGTCATAGGAGATGAAAAATCTTTACAAAAGATAAAATAAAAATCTCAAACAGAAATAACAGATTAAAATATTTTTGTTTAGAGTGATAATCTAGTCTAAATTTTTCTCAAATGCTTCAAATTCATGTCATTTAAGAAAAATAGTATGAAAGCTGTTGCCATTGTAATCATAGATTACACAATCTGATAAGGTACAACACAAAAACCTACCAAAGAAAGGGATTGAATTGCCTTTGGCAATCAGGAAAACTTAATGTACATGGGATAGTTATTTGAGTCATCTGTAACCTCTACTGAGAACAAACAGCTTGCAGAGAGAGAGAGAGATTCACTGAATACACAGAAATCAAGCAGTAAGACAAAGATGCATTTTCTCACTGGATTTATTCAACTTCTACAAAAGATGATCTTAAGAGAACTAGAAAACCTACAAAGATTTATTATTGACAAGCATAATACTTAACAACATAAGATATGTGGATGACACTGTGTTGATGGCAGACTCAGAAAGGAAACTGAAAGAACTCTTAGACAAGATCTGAAAAGCATGAAGAAAGAACTATTAACTGTAAGAAGACAAAAGGCATTGTCTGCAAAGGTGCAATCCAAGGTGTGATCTTCTAGTATTGGAGATATCAAGATGAAGCACATGTTGAAATTTAGCTACCTTTTTCAACAAAAAATGTGACACAGAAATCCAAAGGCATATCGGAACAACAAATTATTTCTTCCAGAAACTAAGCAAAGTATTAAGACAGAGGATAATATTAGAAACAAAGAAGAATCTCTTATGTGGCAGTGAATGCTGGATAATTTCCACACAAATGAAGAAGGGATTTGAAGTGACACAGTAATGGTCAGATAATTTATAGCTGAATATTCTTAGACAAGGGTTTTTAAGAATGAAATGCATTGGGCTGATTCTCTTGTCCTTCTTTTTTCTTTTGTTAAGACCTTTCAACAAACAACGTTTTTTTAGTTAAGCTATGTTCTATTCAAGTATGCCTAAGCAAGTAATATTGACTTTCCCTTTGCAATTTTGGAATTTCAAATTTAGCATTTCCTCTTTTGACCAGTGGCTATCATATATTATTAATATCTCTAATTGACTTGGGACCAGCAGGCCTAGCAGATATAGTAAAAAGGAAGTAGCAATATGGAATAAGACAGTTTAAGAAATTAGCATATATATTGTGCTCAAATCATGTGATCAGTAGGCTAAGCGTAGACATCAATAGTATATGGGAGTCACTAATCAGTAAAGAAATGATAGATTTGTGGTTTACGAGGGAATATACATGCTCCATTACAAGTTAGAATTCAAATAAAACTGACATCCAAGGAAAGGCTGGCATGCACAGTGTCTGAAATATAATAAACAGTGCAAAACAAGATAATTTGTCTATGTAATTTTTTAAATTTAACAATTAAGTTTTAGTTGGCATATTTTCAATGCTGATGAAAATCTAAGAAATTATCATGATTCTTGTAACACTCAACAAACATAAAAGTGGACAATTTCTCAAACTAAGTCAACAAGCTGATTCAGCTTTCAAAATAAAAACAAAGATAATGAGGGAGGGCTAACTGTAGATTCTAGGCTGGGGACATTGTGACAAGCAATGACTACCTTCATTATAAGGTATTATTACAAGTCAGTCAAATGAAATTTGCACTTAACCTTACTGCTGTAGAGATAGAATAAACCAACCTTTTTTTTTTTTTCCAAATTTACTTTTCTTCCTTCCCAGCATGCTTTGCTGTTTTTGACAGGAAGGCCAGCTGCTTTGAAATGAAGCAGTGTTAAGGTATTGCCATACTTCCTATGGAAAATGAAAGACTATACCAGGTAATTAAATTTTGATTTCTGTTAACTTTCCTGCTTTTTTGTAAGTATTTTTATACACTTGCACATATTGTGTGCAAAAGTTACCACCTTCTTTAAGCTAAAAACTAAATACACAGTGCAAAACTTCAATGTAAAGTTTTGTTTTACAAAAAAAAAAAAGACATCATAGTTACTGTAACTTTATAATTGAATTTATCACTTTCAATGTTAAGTTGTCAAAATGCTGTTCTCGGTTTGATGATGTTTGATTTCTTTTTTCCAACTATTAAGTCTTAATAACAACTGCTTATTAGTTTAATTGCTGTTAATTTTAATTTTTATCCATTCAGTATATGAGGTTCCTTATTAAAAAAAAGTAACTTCTGCCAAATTGTAAAAAATATAGATGGAATCTCATTGAATGTAGGCTTTCAGGACCTTCTTTACATTTGAGAAGAAACCACAAGTTGGTTTGTAAGTTTATTAAGCTTCTTCAACATTTCCACCTTTTTATTTTCTTTACTCATTTCACTTGCTATATATTGTCATCCTCAAGGAGAGGTCTTTCTTGTTTCGCAACATTAACAATCTAGGATTTAAAACCTGTGCTTATTATGCACATTCACAGGGTATAATTCATAATGGGTGAATTTCCAGAGATGGAAAGAGGATATTAATTTAAAAAAAACAACTTTTCTTCATATAAATAAGTTTCATGGACCTTTTAGCACATTTGGTACTGAAAGCAATCTCATGCAATCTACAAATATGTTTTGGCTTTGAATCAAACCCAAAAAGAGTTGATGAGCTGTTAAAAAATGATCCAAAACAAATGGATCATTTAGCCAATTAAAAGTGATATTGAAATATATTTCTTGCAGGTTTGTATGAATTCTTAACATTATATATTTATTTGTCTTTCAAAGAATTGATATTTGGTAAATTTTTTGTTTGAGGGGAGTTTTTTTTTTTTTTTTTTTTTTTTTAAGTTTTATGTTTAAAATAAAAACAAATTCTTATTAAAAAGTCATTAAATCATTGAACAGCTTTTGTCTTTTGGTTTCTGCTCATGAAAGAAATTTTCCTTGTTTTTTTTATTTTTTGTGGTAGTAACTTCTCTGTATTTGTATCTGTCTGGAATTTTCTAAATTTAAGGGTACATAAAATAAATTAATGACTTTTTAATAAGAATTTGTTTTTATTTTAAACATAAAACTAGTTGAGTTCATCATATATCAAGATATGCAAATACTTTTTTTTGATAGTGAGAAAAGAATTATGCTTTATTATCAAATCTCTAGATAAGCATTCAAATTAATATAATGATACAATAATAAAATATTGCACAAATTCATGACCAAAAAAAATTGTTGATCAGCTGAAAGGGCAAGAAAAAAATTTGTATTTTTACAAGAGCCAAAATGATTTATTAGCATAATAAAAGGGGTCATTTAAACAAAGCTGAGAAACTATTTGGATCAGGTATGTTTTGCAATAAAAAACTTGGGAGATAAGGTAGTGTGGCAGAGAATTCAATAATAAATCATTTTAGTTATTTTTAAGTTAATAACCAATAAAAGGAGGATCCTATCAAATTGTCTTAAGAGTGACATTTTTTACAAGTTGTCTTCTGGAATGTATAGAACTTTTAATCATGATGAGAATGAGCAAAAAAAAAATATTATCCCATTCAGATAATGAAATACTAGCAAATTGATTTTTCAACAGAATTTATTCATTTCTATTCTCAACATGATTCTTTCAGTTCATGTCAGGAATAGTCTTACTGTTATATTTGTTTTTTATATAATTATTGGATTAATATTTTGAAGAAAAATCAAAAGTTTAAAATATACAATAACTCAAAACAATTGTCTTTTTTTTACATATGATGTTCACTCTGTACAAGGCTCAAGGGTCACTTGAAGTAGGTTACAGAGTAAGCTGCACAGCTTATGTGAATACATATAGAAGATAATGGTTGTAGTGATGTGGTAAGCAACCTCTTGGGAGTCAGCTCCACAAGATAGTGGTTCATGGGAAGAAGCTTCCCAAGTGGAAGTAAAAAATGGGTAGTTTAGTTAGGTACCTCCACGAGATCGCTAAAAAAAAGAGCATAGCATGATGAAAAAGATGCCAAACTTGTCAAAAACAAAATTTTATCGTCTAAATGTTTGTTATTATTAAGAGGAAAGATCAAAGTATTTTTGTGGTATTTTTTTACATCTTTTAATCTTTCCTAACGCGTCTGAAAATTTCGTTAAAAATCTTGTTTTTTTGACTCAGCAAAATTGACCAATTGTTTTCCATTTTATAGAATCAATGAAAATCTCAGTTTGAAATTCTTTTAAATATCAATTATCATTTTTTCAAAATTTATTTTAAGAAAATCAGAAATTATAATGTTTATTTAAAATATTTTGAACCAAGCTTAACTTAGCTTCTGTGCCGAAAAGATTTAATTTGAAAATAAAACAAAGCAGGTCATAAACTTTCACGTCACTTGACAGGTGTTGAATGACATATTCATGGATTCCGTGAGGATAATTTGTTCTATGGAAGGAGAAAAGTGAAATATTTTACATTTAAGTGAACAAATTATTTACCTCATTATTTTTAAGGAAAACTTTCAACACTCTAATTTTTTTTTTTTTTTTTTGTACTTAGCTTTCACCTTTACATTTATGATGCTTTATGGAAAATATATTATAAAGAAATTAAAACAAGACTGTTACGAATGAGATTAAATTTCATAAGAAAGGTATCTAAATAATTTATAGGTACCTTTCTCATGAAATTTTATCAGAAGTGTACATAAAATACTATAATTTTATGTACATTTACTACATTTTACTGTGTTATTTGTATTTCCATTCATTTTATTATTAATTTTGATATTTCATTTATGGAAAAAAAGCCATAACTGAGATTAATATAAAAATAAGATCATATAAATTTCATAAGATGATACTAATACTTTTAGGTACCCTTCTCAGTTGAAATTGAAAAATCAAATAAACTTCTCCACATGTGTTTCACAAAATTAAAGGCCTTAACAGCGAGAACAATGCTTAACTCAAATAACGCAACTTAATTGTATTCTGGTTGGTCTTCCGTACTTTATAATTACAGCCCGATTATAAACACAAAATTACATTTCTTAATTACTGCGGGTCTTCTGATTAGTCAAAACGATACAATTTACAACGCACTAAACAAAGATCTATCTCATCAGGACACTTACAAAACCCAATACGGCTTTTAACTAATTTTATAATATTTTAACAACTTAAATGTAAAAATCTATTATAATTAAAAAATAACAAATAATTGTATTAAAAATTCATTTTTCATCAAAATATTTTTTGGCTTTCAGAATATATTGTCCATATTCATAAAAACAACTAAAAGCAAATAAAAGCATTTGAAATTAAATAATATATTTGTTTTATTGAGTTTTGTATGTTAAAATTCAGAGCTGATTTTCAGGTATGTGGGGTCCAATTAAAAAAACAAAAACATGATTTGCATTCCTCAAAGCCTTGTGCTTTTAACTATTGTAATCACTAAACCCAATGCGATCGAATTTCTAGTGTTTTCATAAAATTAGTTATGTGAGGGGTAATAAATATTAAAAAAAAATATTTCTACCATGACTTTAATAAAAGAAAACATATTTATAATAATTTTGATCATCTGTGAATACTTTCTGGAAGTTTCATTAACATCCGACAATTATTTTCATTTTTGCAAGATTTTCTAAATTAATGTGTGTTATACAAAAAAACGTGCTAAAAATTGTTTGTTATTTTACTAGTGACGGTGATACAAAGAGAAACAAAGATGTTTAAATAAAAATTCAGATCATTCTAAAAAGAAGGAAAAATTTTAAAAAATAATTAAAATAAACTTTGATCTTTCCTCTTAATAATAACATAAATATTTAGACGATAAAATTTTGTTTTCGTCAAGTTTGGCGTCTTTTTTATCATGCTATGCTCTTTTTTTAGTGATCTCGTGGAGGTACCTAAGTTTAGTCTATTAAGGAAAAATAAAATATAATAATGCTAATGATATGCCCTTTCTATTTACAAATCCTCAATTAACACTTATTTTTGATTCTTCTTCTTCAGGCCTTGTCCTTTCAGAACATGGGTGATCATGGCTTTTCACAAACTCGCATCCCTGATAACTCTTAGTAACTTTTATTCCTTTGCTAAGTCTCCTGTCCCTATTCTATCATCCATTCACATACAACATTGACAGGTAAGCGACCTGCTGCCTTCCACTGTCCCATTTTCTTTCCATATGCCCTGTGAGTACCTAATTCTCCAAGCCCTCCTTTCTCATTATACATCCCAGAAATCGAAGCTGCCTTTGATTCTGAGTATAAATGTTCTTTTTGTTCAGCAATCTTCTGTAGAACCAAATTTCTGTTGCCTCCATTTTTCTCACCTGTGAGGAGATTGTCCAGCACTCACTGCCATACAAAGGATTGTTGATAGTACATAAAAGTTCAGCACTCTGTATTTCTAATGAAATTTTCCTGTTTCTTAATACTTTGTTTAGCTTTTCAAATGCATCTTTCACTAATCTAATGAGTGTTCAGATTTCAGTGTCACATTTTCCATCTTCTATTAAAGTACTTGCCAGATAATTAAGCTTCTGTACTTGCTTGATGCTGACATCTCCAATTCATAGTTCACATCATGGGTTATTTGATGATTGCTATCTTCAATTGGTATAACTGGGAGCAGTATATATTTGAATAAACTGTTTGGTTCTCTAGAACAATTGCATTGGACAAGACTCCCTTTCAATCTCACCATTTTGGATGAAGAAAAAAAACCTTAGTATGGCTAGTTGTGCTTCACTTTACTTCATTTTGTCAAATACTCACTTTTCATTACCTGTCACAATTTGTTTTAAAAATGGGACCTTTAAGTAGAAAATCACACAAGAAAATGTAATCCAGTAGTTTCTTTGTTCCCAATTTGTCTGGAAGTCATACATCAAAGTAACTAACATAACCAAGCTATATAACTGATTTTCAGTGCTTGATTTAGATATTTTTATTATGTTGGACATCTTCTATGTTTTTCTAAACTGTACCCTTTGGTAACTCAATTGGTCAGTGTCAATCATATTCTCTTTAAAATTATTTAAATTTAAATAATCATTTATAAAGTTTATACTCAGAGTATTTTAATCTCTTGAAATAGTAAAGATTAATAGATTGGCTTCATTCATTTCTTTGAAGAAACTACTTATCAACATTTTTCTTATAAAACTAGGTTTAAAACTATAAAAATCTTCTCTTCCATGTCCTATTCATCATGTATGCACATTCACCTATTTATTTGTTGGCCTTATATTATTTCCTGTTTTTTTTTTTATGCAGTTCACAAATATTTTTCTTGCACGATTGCTTCCACTTTGTGCCACTGACATATGAATCCAACTTCATTGGTAGGTGTGGTGGAAGATGACACGTCATCTTTGGGTGTAATGTTGTGCCAGTATGCAGGTTCCATTACTGGGCATTGTTTCCTCGTGGGAACATTTAACTATCCTGTTACTGGAGAGGACATGTGTGCAGTGAAAACAGATGTATTTCCACCTTGTCTAAAAACTCCTTGAATGGTTTACTACAGAGTGTTATTGTTGGTGAAAAGTTCAGCAGGAGGTCCTATCAAAAAAATAGGGCCTTAAATGGTTAATGACACTGTCTGAATCTTGTCAATGCAGTTGTCACCAGATTGTGAATTGAGTAGGTCCACAGTCAATCAGTGTCAGGTAATGATTACCATTATGATGAGTGATGTCCATCCCAACTTGAGTTCACACACAGTTAATGTCTAACTTTCCTCTTGGTCTTTGTACTGGTGTTGGGTCAATAGACTAACACTCTCTACATTCTCTGACTATGGCCCTAACTGCTGCTTTGGACACTGCTGGGCAATCCACCTTGCAAAGTACAGGGTCCTTTTAATGCCAGGATTCCCATTTTGACAGTGTATTGATCTTGTTTGAACCGCATTTGTTTCCTGATGCTTCACAGAAAAGTTTTACTGGTTCCATCTCCTTCCTCACTGTATCATGCCATCTCCAAGGCCTTTGTGTTTATTCTGGCCTTTCCAGTGACAGTGTCAGATATCCCTCCATGAACACATGCAAAGTCTGTGAATAAGTGCAACTTTTTTTGCCTTTTATTGAAGTGCTACGTTAACAACCCTGAGTATGGCATCCAACTCGGCCACATTTATATGTTGAATGTCCTTTTCAGGACACAACCAGCATACATCCTCTACTATGTCCCCATTTAACTCACAGGATATTCCAGTTGCAAGGGAGCTCACATCAATCGATACTTCAAACTCATGACCGTTGACCCACCACTTGCTTCATCATCTCAGCTGCTCTGCAGTCGCAATATGGAGCCAGCCACAAACAGGAAAGTGTCTTACTAATTTTCTGCATTGTGAAAATATTTTTTTGCAAAGTCAAAACTTTGGGTCCTTTCGATACTTCACTTCCATGCTTCCAGTACGAGGTGTTCTGCTCCCCACCCCAAATTTGCAAACCGAGCACTCAGATATTGTCCTCCAATCATTCTGGGTCTTTGCATGTCAATCCAAAATAAAAGATGTTGTCTTATGCGTGTTGCAGATGTCATGTCTGCATTAACATAGATATCATTAATATAGGCTGAAATGACCTGGAGAAGGGACTTTTTTTTTTTTTTTTTTTTTGCCAACATGGTATCCACAATGGCTTTCATGATAGCTGGTACCACATTGAGCCCAAATCCCATTCTTGTCAAGCAGTACCTCCGCCTTTTATAAATGACAGTTTGTAATGGCCACAGCAATTGATGCCTATATATCTGTAGGTACAACTAGTGAAGATCAAGCAAGGAAACATTGGATCCTTTTCTCTCCCATTCTCTCAATTTTATGGCACAAACATTGGCATGAGCTGTGTATGTGTGAACATGCTTGTTAATCTAACACCAGGTAGACCTTTCCTTTATTCTTTTGAACCACTGCCATCAATGGGATCAGGCCCCTTGGGGGACAGAGTTCTTTTTCGGGATAAGGTATCAGCCACTTGTTATCTATCCATGCCTGTAGTTCATGGTGATATTCACTCTTTGCCTGCTTAGACACAGGGTACTCAGATACATGTTTTTTTTTTGTTTTTTTTTTTAAGATATTCCAGTGGGTGTCCATCTGACCACTTCCATGATGCTGTCCTGGTCTATTGGTTGAATTCTGCAATAAAGCTGATTTACAATCATGGCTGCGCAAATATGGGGACTCCAAACCTGACTTCACCCATTTTTGTAATGTAAACACCACCCAACCTCTCAATGACATCCATCCCAAGGAGCAGCTCAAATCTTAACAATTTGCTCTCCACAACTAGAACATTTATACTGATAGGGTCACAATTGTCTATGTACATTTCCATGCTTGTGACTCCTAGTCTTCTATCTGTAGCAAAAGTAGAATATAGCACGTCCTTAATTTGTGCTGCATCCACTCTCTCTTTGGTCAATTGCTGATACACTGCAAAAATCCTTCCAATCAGTCAATGGGGAATGATATTCTCCAGTCGCTTCATACCACAGAGGTTGCATACCTTTTTAACTTTCTTTACCCATTCTACTATTCTACTGCCATTAAATTCAGGGAACAAATGTTATATCGAATTTGCCATCTACTATGCTGCCAAAATAGTTTGTTAAAATTGATATGTCAATTGTAGCTGATTTTTAATGTTTCTGTTGAATATCTTGGGGAGAGCGCTTGATGGTTGTCGATAGGGTCAATGAATATTTTTCCTATCTTTGTTTTTTTGTTTTTGTTGTACAGTGGCTTACACCATATGTTGTTTCCTTTTCTGTTGCCATTTTTGTACTGAGTGGTGTGTATGTGATTGTTGCCGACAATCCACTATCTTTTAGAGCTATCTGGACAATTTTGATGCTCTTTCAGGTCAGAAAAGAAAACACATATACATATACAAGAAAATTAAACAAAAGTACCTAGTCAGTCTTGTTTAACAAAACCTGCATTAAAGAGAGACTGCTGCCCAAATATACAAATATAGAAAATAAATTATAATCAGCAAATATTGTGGAATACATATATATATATATGCTTCTGTGGACCATAACCAGTTATAACCAAAATAAGCCAACTGAAAAGGAAATTGTCATGTGCAGTGGATATCGTAGACATTTATCATGATAAAAATTCTATTCACACCATGTTTATACATTAGATTATTAAATTAATGGATGAAATCACTCTTGAATGAACTAAAAGTGTTTTTAATATATAAACAGCTAAACCTGACAAACTCATGTTTTGCATTAGAAAGGCCAAAGGGAATAAATTACGACCAATTTTTCCCTTCACTTAGCAGGATATTGAGATAAATCTACTTGTAATGAATATTTCCTCAGCAACAAATTGGCAGTTGCTATGATGGAAATTATTTTGTGCTTTGTGTTGATTCTAACAAAAATAATTACAAAATATATAATGTAGCTTTTTGTTTGGTTGTTTGTATCTGATTCAAACTCCACACCATTAGCTTCTTTTATGCTAAGACAATGCAAAGTTTTGAGAATTTCTAATGATTTTAGAACTTTATAATTGCTTAGCTAGACATCTTTATTTAGTAGTTTGATTGACATATTTATATTCTATTTATTACTATTGAAGCTAAAAAAGTTAAGCTGAAATTTAATTTGGTGTTGATGAAAAGAGAAAACATAGAAAGCATCAGTAATGTGATCATTATAATTTGTTTTTGCTGCTTACAGTTATCAGACATTAATAACATCACTTGTTTATTCAGTTTTTCAAATATAAATAACTTTTGATCAGGTTTAAGTCATAATTAAAAAAATATGATATGCTCAAGTCAGTTAAAATAAAATCTAGTGGTACTAAAACTTCTTTTGATTTCACATAAAATCTCATTTTCAAAACATTTCTGTAAAGAAAAATTTTTTCTTTCATTTTTATCTGTACAAATTTTTATATTTATTAATACTTATGTTTAGAATTTTAGAAAGAATGCTTATTTTAATTTTGATATCAGTTACTTGGAAATTGTCACTTGTTAAAAACAAAAAAATCCTTTCTGCTAATCATTTATAAGAATCTGAATAATAACTGATATTTTTATGTTAGCATTTGTATAACAGCCATGAAAGTATGAGAAAGTCTTCAAGCATTATCAATGATTTTCATATTATAGAAAATAAATTCCATAACAAGCCTTTCAACACCTGTCTCAGTAGATACACAGAGTATAATGAACAGTCTTAATAAAACAAATAAATATTTATAGTAAAATTTTGTTTTGCAAACTTATTTTTATCATATACTAGCAATCTAAATAAAACTTGTATTCAATGTGGTTTTCATATTAATGTGTAAAGTTGCTTGAAATGATCATTATTGATTTCATCAGTAAGAATCAAATTTCTAGTCAGCATTTAAAGAATTTAATATACAGTATTCACAAACATTTTTGTTACATGATATAATGATTTTTTTTGCAAAGATTCTTTGATTTTTGTATTTTCATGAATGTATCTGTTGCAAGTTCATTACCAGTTTAGTAGTTATTAGGCAATAAATAAACCATTGACAATAGATGATGTAAATAAGAACCTGCATGAAATTGACACTTGTGCTTTTATTCTTTTGTCTTTCATATGATTTTACTTATTTGTGTGTGTGTGTGTGTGTGTGTGTGTGTGTGTGTGTGTGTGTATATATATATATATATATATATATATATATATATATATAGCAAGTAAATAAACACTAGAAAGGGCTGTTTAAAAATGTGTGTAATAAAAAAATGCTCAATAACAAGGTATAAACACTAACCTGTCTGTAGAGCTATTAATAAATATATAGGTAATAAAATCTTTAGATGCTGGATAAATTAGAAACTGCGGTTTCAACTGCCAAGGTCTCTTCAGGTCATTAGTACAGTTAATATATATATATACATGAACAAATGCTTTTTATGCAAATTTGTAATCAGCCAATGGCATGGCAGCATTTTTAGGTATTTAAACATATTTCATGGCAAGTTACTGAATTTAATTTATGCATTAGTATAGGGGGATAGATGATTTAAGCAATTTTGAACATAGCATAGTCGTTGGTGTCAGATGGATGAGTCTGATTATTTATAAAACTGTTGATCTATAAGATTTACAGAGAATGGTTGGAAAAAAATCCAGTGTGTGGAAAGAAGTCACAGTAGAATTGCCAAACTAGTTCAAACTGATAAAGACAACAGTAGCTCAAATAACAACAGTGGTATAGAGGAGAGAATCTCTGAATGTACAACACTTGGCTGAGCTACAGCAACAGAGAAGAACAAGACACTGCGGTTACAATTTAATGAGGATCACAAAAACTGGAGAAACATTTGATAAGTCTTGATTTCTACTGCAACATTCAGATGGTAGTGACAGCATTTGGCATGAACAGCATGAAAGTCATGGATCCATCCTACCTTGTATCAGTAGTTCAGGTGGTATCCCTGATACCAATAAAAGATTATTTAAATGATGCAGTCTACCTTATTATGGCCGATCACAATTCATCCCTACAGAACAAACATCCTCTGATGGCCATCTCTAGCATGACACCATGGCATAAGTTAAAATAGTGGTAGATTGGTTCATGAAACAGAGGAATGAGCAGTCTGTATTAAAAATGGCCTACACAGACATCAGAGCTTGATTCTATAATGCATAATTGTGATTGAATAGTGCATCTTTAGAATGTGATGGAAATGGGATTCAAATGCTGGATGTGCAACCAGCCAATCTAGAATTGTAGGATGCCATAATAATATTGTGAACCAAAATTTTCAAAAGAGTCCTAGAATATTCTTGAATCCATGCCAAAAAGAAATTAGATGGTTCTAAAGGCAAAAGGGATTCCAACCAGGTACTAGAATAGTATACCTCTTAAAGTGACTGGTATTAATTTGATATCTGTTTTGAAATTTGAGTTACTTAGATTATCAACAATATTAAAATTATTCCATTTGCTTAAATTAATACTTTTCTCTTTTTATTTATTTTAACAAATTTTTGTTTCAGGTGAAACAGATCAGTGAAGAAGCTGTTACGAGGAAATTTGTCCATGAAGAGAGTAGCAGTATCACATCTTTATGTGGTGAGTACACTTCTTTATCATTCCTTTCTATATATTTGTCTTTTTCTGCTATATTTTCAAAATATTTGTCCATGAGAAATACATTTTTTAAATTATATTTCTATTTAAAATCATGAAAAATTAGCTCTGTTTATTGGTAAGAAAAATTACTTGTAAATTTTTAAGCATGTATTTCTGTAGCGCATTCTAATTCTTGACTTTTTCTAAAATTGTTTTTTCTTTTTCTTTTTTTCATTTATTTGTTTAAAAAAATGTCTTCATTTGAACCCTCATTTTTTTCTTTCTTTTTAATTTTCTGTTGTTCATTAAGAGAAAAATATATCCGAATTTCTCTATATTTTTAAATTTTCCAATTGCCAACCAATTAATTAGAGAAAAAAATCATTAAAGCAGAATGTGGGATTGTTTCAACTGGAGCCAATCTCATCATGTTTGGAATAATTAGCAAAATAATTTTTACCACACTGCTATGTTAGTAATGAAAAACTATTATGGGCCAGATATAGTAATTGGCCTAAAGATTTGAATGTTCATGGTTTCTTGTTCAGCATTTTATTAACAAAATACAATATTTTTGTAGGATTTTGTAATACAGATGTTTAGAATGTTCAATTTTCTGAGATATTTTCATTATTTGTCATATCTATTTTTTACTTTTGTATTCATCTGTAATTTTAAAAATGACATTTTGATCTCCTTAAGGTGTATATTGCATTTAGTGATCTTTAGAAGTTATTTTGTTCACTCAATTGATAAAATAAATATAACCTAAATATTGTAATCTTTTGTAAAGACAAAAGCATTAACTCCATGAGGTTTAAGATTACTTTGCTCATTAGACACATGGTAATTTATATAGATGTTAGAAAAAAGGATAAGTCATATTTAGTGTAAGTATCGTTATGATCAACCAAATCTCATGTATGGATGTTAAATGCCTACATTACTCTAAAAAGTTGAATCTTCTTTTACATTAATCAAATGGCCTCTTTGTGAATAATCATAGCCTCAACATATGGCATAACAATAATGACTAATGTTGATGGTGGTGCCCCTCACCATCTTAGTTTAAAAACTGGTTGAAAAAACTATGTTTATTTATTTAGCAAAGCTTAGATTTTCCAAGAGGTCACAAGTATGAGACACTCAGTGAGGATCAAATTCACCAATCTTTAAAGCATAACTATTCATTGTAGAAAATCACTAAATAGCTCTTGTGGCAATTATGCAAATTTTAATAAAAATATAAACCACTAGCTGAGGAAATTGCCATGGTGACAATTTCATTGTAACAATTAAAATTACAATGTCATAAAGGAAAAATACAAAAAATAAGCAGTAGAGATTTAATATCAATTAATCATTTCTTGTTAGATAATGTTTTAATGAAATTCATAAATTTGATATTTATTAACTTATGGCTTCATATCACTACTGAATAATAATAATAATATCACATTAATTGATTTTCTTTTAAAAAGTCTAAAACCATTCTCATAACATTAGATGTGATTTACTCTGAGCCAATCAATAAAATCATTTAACAGTTGTGCAACAATGTCAGTCTCATCATAGCTAATTATATCATATTTGACGTTAACATTTTTTAATAGTATTCGTATTAACATATTTCTCAACACTAGTTCTTGATTTTATTTTAACTTGATTAAAACATAATAAATATGATTTGAATTTTTAATTTGACTTCATTAGATGATATTTTCTTATTTTCAAAAATAATTTTTACTGTCCGTCAGATAAGTTATAAAAGACATTGTTTGGTAGAGTCTTCTTTTAAATGTGGAATTGATTTGTATTTGTTCTGGATTTAATTTTCTTTTTTGTTAAAAATAAAAATAAACAAAATATATATAAAAAAAAAAAAAAAGGATCTCGTTTTTAATGACTTGTGCATTTAAAGTCAAAATTATTGGTGGCATCATAAAGAAAACAAAAGAGTGCTTCCAATGCACTTCAAACAGATTGTTTAGTCTGCTTGTATACAGAGAAGGGCACGTGTACATGTGTGTGCTTTTCTCTGCTACCACTCCCACCACCACTTATTGATCTGTCCTCATCTTCATGTTGTGGGCGTAAGGATGTTATTTGCGTCAGCATTGATGACTGCTGCTGATGCTGCTATGACATTTGTGGCCTGTTAGTATATACATGGTGACAAGCAAAACTTTATTTTCTCTCTCAGGTCTCCAGATATACCAGATAATGTTTATATTATTGACTGTCTAAGCAGAAAGAAACCATAGACTATTAACAAATGGCACCATCTATTTTATGTTCGTTATTAGGCAATCCATTTAGATTATTATCTCTTTGTGTTTTTTATTCACCATTTTTTTTTTATCTTTGAACAACTTTTAATATGCTAGCATTTACACTGTATAAATCTAACATTTACAGGTGCTTGTCAATAGCTGCTATTTGTGTTGTACTTATTCTGCGTATTGTGTTTGGCAAGAACTTGTAGATGATAAACTCCAGCTTATTAATAGTAAAAACAAAAATAATAATAATAATAATAATAGTAAATTCTATAAGGAAATTGATTTGACATTTTTCAAGTGAAAATAGCTTTTAGAATCCTTGTGATTTACATATCAAGGACATCAAAATCAGGCAGGCATGAAAATTTGACCATCTGGATAGAGTATAGTAACAGGTGCTAGAAAATGTGACCAAAATATGTAGGTGCATGCAAATAGGTAAAGATAGCTTTCAAAAATGAAGCAAAGTATCAAGGGATCAGAAATGTGCTGGACTTCTATATAAAATCTAATATTCTGTATGATAGGGACAATTTCCTCACAGATGAAGAGACTTGAAGTGATAGAAATGTGGTTTTACTTACAAATATTAGAATGAACAGAAAACAATGTGAGAGAATTTTTTAAGGAGAATAGGAACTACAAAGAAATTGCTGCTAACAATCAGAAATTAACACTGACAAGGCACATTGAAGGCAAGAGAAGCAGGAAGAAATGGCAAATAACGTAATTGAGAAGTTTGAGTAGGTGAATTACAAAATAATAACTGCAAAGACAGAGTGGGACTGGTAAAGAAACAAGAATTACTTAGAGAAACAAATACAAGAAGTTGTGGAGAGCATTGATTGTCTGTATCCTGAAAGAACATAGCACATAGGAACATGTTAATCTTTGATGTTAACAACAAAGTTTTATCTTGACTGAAATGGAATAATAATGATACACATACATTTCATATTTATTCTATTTAATTTGCATGGGATGTGACTGCTTATTGTATTTCATTAAAAAGATGTTTACGATTTCATTACTCAGGCTGTTTTATTGTGAGAGTTGTAGAATAAATTGATAAAAAAAACATCATCTTTTCATGTGAACATATTAAATGATAGAACTTTTATTGTAATGTCTGTGTGCACACTTGTAATTATCACAATTCTGTCTTTAATTATTTCTGACACTGACCATCAAAATTGCTAATTATAAAGAAGAACTGTTCGATTATTGTGCACTTAACCCTATGAATTTATGCTCCTAATACAGAATCAAGCCATAGATAGGCTTCCTCTTATGTTTGAAAGCTACAGATGCTTTTTTCTTTTCTCTTGTAAGTTTCAGATATATTTTTGATAATTGTGTTCTTGGCACAGTAAAAAAAATATCTAGATATACTGGTGCTCTATTTGAAAAGCTTGTGGTTTTTCATATCCTTTTTGCAAAAGTTGTTCTTCTCTTGAATTGAAATCCAGTGTCATAATGCATCATCTTAAGTATAGTATCAAATGCTCTTCTCTTTCCATTGGACTATGTATGTCACTTGGTCAACCCTGGGTGAATCTTTTGGTCATGGACACCAATTATGTCACACAGGGTCAATCCTGGTCTACAGCAACCAATTATGACTCTTCTCACCGGTCAAATCTGGATCAATTCTGCCACTGGTCATTGAAGTTGGCTGTTCTAATCTGTGCCCCACTCTACCTCACATTGTTTTTTTTGTTTTGTTTTGTTTTTTTTAATCACAGAGCTGACAAAGACTGAGTTGTCATTGGCAATTGTAGTGCTGCTTCAATTACAGCAAAGCTATGTCACAAAATAAAAATAAAAACTGTTCTTTACAAATGAAATAAAAAAAAAAAAAGCAGGAATTTCTTCAGGGTCTATTTTCTATGTGGTTTATATCATTCTTTGTACAGAAATATTAACCCTTCCCACTTTGAATTCTATTGTGACACTTTGATCAATTTAGCTAAGTCTGGAACAAGGCTTAAGTTGGGAGTTCTCAACAGGTCACGTGGGATTTAGCAGCACCTCCTTCTGTTTGGTCTTGTCTGCATCTCTGGCTGGCAACTCTGGAACTGGGTCTGGTCACTTCATTGTTCTGCTTATATTGACTTTTACCCAAGGTTGGCATGAGGCTGACGTTTTAGGGACCCAGTGTTTCCCTGTCTTCCAACAAGAGTTCTTTGTTGTCTGGCTTTGGAAAATTAATTATCTCTCCAAATTTGGGAGATCCCCTTTTCCTATGGGCAGTGGTCACGGGTACTGGTTCACCCCAATAACTCTTTTCTCTTATTTGTGCCTCACATTCTCACTTTCCAATGGGTATAGGCAATTTCTTCATTCTTTTTGGTGTCTCTCCTATGCCTTTCATCTCTGCTGTCATTTTGACAAATTTGATTTTTAAACCTCATAGGCAAAAGGGTTGAATCATTAATTAGAATTATCATTTGAATTTTTCGTAAGAAAATTTTCTCCTGCCTGCTCTTGTTCATAAAATCAGAAATTTACCAGCTGTTTACTCCAGCAGCTATCCCCATATCTTGTTAGCTCAATCGCACTTTAAGAAAACCTGGGCTGAGTATTTACATAAAAATATTCTATTTCTCAACTTGTTTACAATTTCCACTTTTTGATAGGTGGAATAAATCATTTTTCAATTCTGCCTTGTCTTTTAAAAATTACCAAGTATTATCTTTTTAATTGACTTTCTTTTCCGGGTGGTCCTTGGAGATGTTCTCATAACTTCCACTTTAAGTCAGCGCCATCAATCAATTGTCGGCCCAGCTTTTTCCAGGTGGCCTCTGTGGTAATATCTTTCCCCAAAACAAAGTCATTTTCTTCAAGACGTCTCTGCTTAAAAAATAGACTTTCAAAATTAAAAGCAATCTCGCTTCTTTCTCTCAATTTGTCTATCATTTCATTCTTTAACCCTTTTTTGTCTTCTTTCAAGTTATATTTTAACCCTTTTCTTTCTGTTTGCCAGTGTAACATAAGTATTACTTGCAAGATATGTTCAAATTAAAAATAATAATAATAATGTTCTCACTAAAGGTCTAAAATAAAAAAGAACATTTTAATAAGAAAAGCATCAATGCCAATTCTCTGTTTTTTTTTTTAGCATAGTAGAATCTGTTGTTCGTACAGAAAAAGTTTTCTTGTATTAAATCAATAACCATTTCATTTACACTTGTGCTGTTTAGAATGTAATCAAACTTCCAGTTTTAAGAATGCAGATTTTTTTTGGTCTAAAATTGTTTTATTAGTTGTTCATTTTTTTTGTTCTTTTCTTTTGCTTTTTGCTTTAATTTTTAGTAAGAACAATTAAATGCATTTTGAATTGTTCTACTGTACACAAACCTTTGCTTACTTTGCAGATAGAATCTTAACTTAAATATCATAAGTTTAAGGAAAAAATGTTATTTTAAGAATCCGTTTGAAGCTCTTAGCCTAACTGAATATTCAGATAATTTTTAGCTTTCACTTATTCAACAGTCCTATTGTTTATACATATTCATCTATGTAAACTGTGCATTTTAATTTTGACATGCATCAATACTACAATAACAGTCTCTTAATTTGTTGAGAGAAATGTTAACATTTTAAAGTACTGCATTCTAATCCTATAAACTGAATTTAGTAATTCCCATTTGGCATTTAAAAAAAATTTTGACTGATTTTTAAGTAAAAATCAAAAAATATTTAAAAAAATTAATATTAAAAAGTTAAACATTGAAGCAATAAATTGAAAATTTTCCTAAGCTTTTGTGTTTGTGTGTATAAGGTTTGTAGATAAAATGTTAATTAGTCAATATGAATAATAGTTTTCTTGTTTTGCTTTATTTTACAATTTTTTTCAGTCAGATCTCATTTGTTGTTGCTGTTGTGATAAGAACAACAAAGACAAGGACATTAATCAATCTGTAATGATAACTCCAAATCCCATAAATGCAGATAAAAATAAAATATTGTATTTAAAACATTGGGCAAATATTACAATGAATAAAATGTTAATACTTAATACAACATCACCATTTCTCTCCTGAGAATGTATTAATTAAATCAACATAAGCTTTCAACTATGACATTTTTGTTATTGAACTAAGCATAAGTTATATGCTTTAATAACTTCCAAAATTATCTTTACAATAATCTCAGGCTGATATTTTTTAACAGCATTTAGTTTAAATGTTCCAAATTATTGTGAAGATTTAAATAAGTAGATCACTACAAAAAAAAAAGAATAAGCTTAAGAATTTTGTAAACTAATGGAAATTATAGTAATTTAACAAAAAATATTGAATCTTAAAAGTCTTTCCAATATGAATCAAGTGAATAGATTATAATTGAAAAATATTCCCCAAATATTTGTATTTGTGACACAAAGTTAAACATATGAAATATCAAAATGTACACACATAAGAAAAATAGGGAAGTGTTGTTGCAGTACATGAGATGTCATTTGTAAAAATGCCCATAAATGCACTTTCCTTTTTGGTCTGAGTTCTCTGTGTTTCTGGATTTAATCACCCATCTTGAATTTCATTGCTTTAATTAATTAATACAGATTTATATTTTAATGAAGTAATTTAAAAAGTATTTAGCAAATAATGATTTCAAAGAAAATAATATTTGAATAAAAATTTAAAATTGCATCTATATTATTAGAATTACTAAGGTTATAAGAGAATTTTATAACAATCTATAATAAAAGAATAGATTCATCAATCATTTATGTATCTATTTAAATGTAAATTAAAAATAACAATACAAGCTTAAGATATCAAAAATAATTTAAGGAAATTTTTAAACGTTTTAAAAGCAGCATGAAACTAAATAATAAAACTGTTCAAGGGTCTTCTTTATTTGATTTGTTCCTTACCTCCTCTCCTAGCTCTTGTAGTGCATCACAACTCTGTCCACTTGGCAATTCAGATCACACTGATTGATATTACTCTTGAGTCATCTATTAGAAAGGAACAATCTATTCACATAACTTCTTTCAGTTATTACCATACTGATTGGGATTCATTTCATGATTTTATTCGAGACACCCCTTGGATTGATATTCTTTACTTTCCTATTGAGAATTGTGCGACAGATATTTCTTCTTAGGTTTCAGCTGCTATAGCCTATAGGAATCACTTTTTCAGGGTGTATCAGTGTGATAATTCTGATCACAACAGATGCCTATTTCTGACTGCTTGAAATAATTGTATACATAACCTCAAAGAGGCTAAGTCTTTCTTTGCTGATAAAATGAGGCACTGTATAGCCTCTAATAAGTTTAGTTCTCATGGCTACTAGCAGCTCTGTAATAGTGTGTTAAATAAGGATAAGTTTTGTATCTCTCCCCTCTTTACTGCTGATAAAGTATAATGTTTTGCTCATAAGTTCTTTTTAAATTCTACTCTTCACTCATCTGAAGTTCCTTTACCTGACTGTCCACTTAGAAATGCATACAACTCTGGTCATGGTTTCTGCTGTCATTTCTAAGCTGGATCATCACAAAACATGTGTACTTGAAAGTATTGCTGCTATAGTCCATAAGAAATGTGATTCTGAACTGGCTCCTGTTCTCTCTAAACTCTACAATAAATGCGTTCCTGCATGTTAGAAATCCTCTTCTGTAGTTCCAATCTTTAAGAGCTCAGGTGAACCATCTGATCCTAATTTCGGTCTATTATCCTTCTACCTCTTTTTAGCAAAGTATTAGAGGCTCTAATTAACTCTGAATTGGTTAAGCATCTCACATCACAAAATATTCTTTGAGATTCGCAATATGGCTTTCACTTCTCTTGGTCAACTGCTTATGTATTAAGGATTTTTTTTTGTTTTTTACATCGAGGTTCACTCTTTGCAAGGCTCAGAGACCACCCTAGGTAGAGGGTTACATTTGGGGGCCATTTGTGTGTATAGGAGTGAAAGATAATGGTTAACCCTTGCCTTGAACAGGTTAAGATTGTAGTGATTGGGGAAATATTCTCTTGGGAGTCACTTCCCAGGGCACTGGTTCACAGGAAGAAGCTGTTCAAGTGGAACTTACTTCTCACTGATGGGATACTGAAGGAATGTGGGTGGTTTGCTACTATGTAAGTGGCATGGCATGTTCTTGCTGCGAAAGTTTGCCTCAGTGGGACCAGGAAATGTAGTTCATCCAAGCACTTTCTGTGGCAGTAGTGGTAGAGCAATGAGAAGCTTGCCAAATCCTGCCTGTGGGAGAGAGAGGTTGAAAGGTGGAGAATAGTCATCTACAAGGGCTTGGAGACGCTTTTGAACAAGGCGGGAGAGTGAGGTCTGGGCAGCCCCTGCCCAAATATGACAACAGTACTCCATTTTTGCTGTGATCTGGATCCTGTAAAGGTAGAGGATAACAGGATAGTCAAGTATTTACTGGAACAGTAGAGGGGGAGCCAACCATTTTACCTGCATCCTTAGCAATAGATCATATGTATGAATTCCACTTTAGGTCAGGTATGAGTTTGAGGCCCAACAATCTTTCAAGTCATGGTGTTTCCCCAAGATGACCTCTGTTCATCCACATTGGTGGTAGTTCAGGTTCAGATCAGTGTTAATGGAATGTATTTAGCTTGGTCTTTGAGGCATTGAATATAACTAGCCAGTTTTTACCCCATTGAATTTGTTGAAGATTGGAAGATTTGTGCAATAGTTTAGTCACCAACCTCTGATCATCAAGAATTTTAGAGGTGTGCCCATATATAGTCGTATTATTGGTATAGATGTTTACAAATGATCTGAGTATATTCTTAGGCAGATCATTTATAAAGGTCAAAAAGATGGTTGGTCTGAGGAGTGACCCCTGGAGGACACCTGACTTGGCATCTCAGCTTTAGCCCTTTTCCCACCACCATAATGTAGCTTCCCCATACCTTTTCTATAAATACTTTTATGGTAATTGTTCTGATGAACCTGCCACTATAATACCTAAACTTTATGAATTTAAGCACAGTAATAGATTGGTAGTGAGGTCTCCTCATTTTACAGTTGAAATGGCTAGATGTAACCGTAAGTTCTATGCTAAGAGTTTCTCCTCTCACAATTCTCGCTGTGGAACTCTCTTCCAGCTTCTTGCCTCCCAGTCAACTTTGATCTTCAAAAATTTAAATGCAAAGTCAATCGTTATCTTCTGTTTTCTTTATTCTTATTCTCTTATTGTCCTCTCTCCATAATAGGTTTTTTTTCTCGTATTCTTTAACACTCAGTAACCCCTTGCATCCTGGTGACTTTATTGTCTTTCTTGGGGTGAAATAATTTTAAAAAAAAACAGTTTCATTGGTATTTTTTACTGTTAACCTCCAACTTTTAAACTTATTTTTAAGTATATTTTCTGATATTTTCCTTTCCAAAACCTGTTCTCTTGTACGATGCTCCTAACAAAAAGTTGAAGCACTTTTGGAATATAAAACCTAAAAATAAAATTTAAAAGAAAAAATATTATTTAACAAGTATTTTCATTTGATGTCAACAAAATAAAAAATATCTTTGCATGAGACAAATCACATCAGGTAATATGTGGGCGTTTATTGAGTAAATTTTCTGAATAAGCACATGAGATCTAATTGTATTTGTAAAGTTTGAATATTGCTTGCTATTCATGACTTTCCCCCAGATATAATTTTTATTTTACTGTTCATTTCTACAGCACAAAACCTGTTTGACCAGAGATATATTTGTCACGGTGACTTCTAGCTTTATATTCAGTAATTTCAAATTATTTTGACATATCAAACTACAATCATCAGGTGTGTCTTCAACCCATTTTCTCTCTTGTCAAATTGTTTTGTATGTCATAATAAAGTTGCATTCCTGTATACACAAGCAATAAACCTGTTTGATTGGGAATTTTCTCATCGGCTTTACGTTCACTTACCCATTCTCCTGAATGGTGCCCTAATATAACAGCTGCATTTAATAAGGAATAAAATTATTAGTGTCAGGAATATCTTAAAAACAATAAAAAAAAAAAAGGTTCTCCAAACCTTTTGTTTTTTGTGGCTAAAATCAAAATTTATCCATTTTCAGTTGAAACACATTTGAAATGCTATAGTCACATCTTTTAATACTTTGCTAAGCTCTTCATAGTTTTTTTTCATTTTGTCACTATTTGTCTGACATATACATTACCATAAATGTTATATTTAGTAGGTACATATGTTAGAATAGACATCCCTGTTTCTTAAACATTGAAATTAATATCTATTGGACTAGAGATTGAAAGTCTTAAAGAAAATGTCCCTCCTAACAGGAAATGAACTTATATTGCCTTGTTAATCAGGGAAACTGCTTTCAAGTCAAGCATACTTCACCATTAAACAACTAGAAGCCATTACAGCAAAGTAGAGCTTAATTATCCTACTTATGAAACACATGTTTTTTTATTGGAAACTTTTAAAAATCTCAAGTTGCTAACTTTATTTTCACACCCAAAATGTAAACAAAATAATTGTTAGGCCATTAATTATTTTTTAATCTGACATTATTTCTCATTATTATAAATGTCATATTTTAGTGGATACACATACTTGGGTAGACATCCCTGTTTTTTAAACTGTGAATTTCTAGTCTACTGGACTAGAGATTAAAAGTCTTAAAAAGTCATTCTCTATGTTGGTAGACATTAATTTCTACATATTTAAAAATGGGGATTGTCTACTATTGAATTTTTTATAATAAATTATGTTACAGTAAAAAAATATCCATTAACTGCAATATATGTATGCATGCATACTACATCATGTTGACAGCAGCTTAAAACTTACTGTCCACTGAAAATCAACTAATAAAAATGATCTGATAAATTTCTATTCCCATTATAACAAAATAAAAAGCCAGAATAATCATCAGATTCTACTGAAGAGCACTCAGAATTTGTAGCCCTCAATATTTACACAAAGAGAGAAAATACATAAAAAATACTTTCAAGACCTTCCAATACCCTAACAAACCAAAGAAATACATTGTTCTACCTGCACAACTACAATAAAAAAGAATTTATCTAAACTCAACATAAAATTTGGCAGAACTACATCTAAAATAATAAAAGACTTAATTGATACAAAAACAATGAGCTGAAACTATTCTACCAACTGCAAGGATTTCCAGAAAGAATATATTGGAGAAACCTCAAGAAGTTTAAATAAAAGGTTATATAAATACAATAGAGACATTTTAAAAAACAACACATTAAACGTATTAGTTGCTCACAGTAACATGACTGACCACAATATGACATAAAAAATGCTGCTCTAATTAAGAGAAAATAATTCATTAAGACAGAAAATGTTTACAAAATGCTTTCATTGCTAGTTCATCCACATTAAATTTGCATCCAGGTTCTTACAACGTTTCACCATTCAAGGCAAATTTTCTGTTATGACAATGTGGGATATCTAATAGCAAAGAAAAAGAATCCAAATAAAATTAGCTAGATTATAGACCCAAAACACAAAATTTTTTTTTCTAAATTTAAAATTCCCAGTTTCTCTTGTTTGTGTGCATGTGTAGTCACATCAACATGAACAACCCTAGTACAATGAAGTCCTAAAGGATGAAACATGTCACACAAAAACTTTTTCCACTTTGTCATATATTTTTCTTGTGTATATGTATAATAAGAAATTCCTTAAATTGTGATCACATATTAACTGCACTTCTTTATTGTTTCTGTAGGTAATTCAATTTTGCAACAGCTTGGCTATTATACAGTTTCTTTTATCATAATCATAAAATGCGAAATAGAAACCACAATATATTTGACATTTACTTACAAATTATATGTTGTAATAAATTCAGTTTCTAATAAGTACCTATGAATCCCTGTAAAAATTGAAAATTTATCTTTTCATTTTTGAGATTTGTTCTCTAAATATGCGTCATAATTTGGGCATATCAGTTACTGTAGCTAAGTCTTTCACTAAAGAAAAAAGTGAGATTCTGTTCCATTTTTATGTTCTAATTAAGTAGATAAAGTCCTACAAGCAGCTATTTTATATGCTTATATATTTGATAGGCATTTAAAAAAAACTGTCAGGGAATAATTTTACTTTTTCACCATTGTTTTTGTATGATTTAATGTTTTATAATTTAATTTGGAAGGATAAGACATTTAACAAAAATACAAAATGTATTAATGATTAAAAATGAAACTGTTATATTCTACAACTTTTCTGTAATCTTGTATTATTTTTAGTGTTATTGATAAGTAAATAAATGCACTTATGGGATGTTAGCAAACTGCCATTAGTGCGAACTTTATGAATACATTTATTGTAAATCATGCAGCATTTAAAATCGACCTTGTTTGAATTTTCATACGTCATACTCTCTAAAGACTAAAATCACTGAAGCTAAACCAACAATGTTACATATTTATAACTGTTGATAAGTCAAGGCACAGTGTTAAGATCCGCCCACACTTTTGGATTCAAGTTTATATTATGTCCATCATGAATAATAGAATGATTTTATGACATTATTGCAGGATTTTTTAACAGCAAACTTGAGCATGCATGCTTTGGAGAGCATATTTAAAATTTACTTTCAAAACATATTGGAAGAATAAATAATCCAATTTTGTATATGATTATATTTTAAATGTTTTCAAAATATGTTTGTTTAATTTTCTTCTTTTTTTCTTTTTGTTTGAGTCTTACTTTTTGAACAAAAGTGTCCACTTCTGTTCGTGTTCAGCTCTTAAAGAGAATGAACTTATTTTGACTGTTGGGAGT
This sequence comes from Acanthosepion esculentum, assembly GCA_964036315.1. Lineage (NCBI taxonomy): Eukaryota > Metazoa > Mollusca > Cephalopoda > Sepiida > Sepiidae > Acanthosepion > Acanthosepion esculentum. The sequence goes on from OZ038478.1 coordinate 3,351,137, forward strand.
TGTGAACAATTTCCAAACTGGCTGCCATTTGCAGTTGGTTCAGTGTCAAAGATAATCTTAGTGAATATTGGTTTTTACTTTACATTTTAAAAATGTAACTTTTTTCTGATTGCTTTGTTTTGCTAATTAAAACAAACTAGTCTTATGAGTAAAATAGAACCTTAAGTGGACAAAGATTACTGAGACCTGTGAATATTGTTATTATTTTTTAAAAAGAAGGTTTAAGTAATCATCGTTTTATTTTGAAAAATGGTAAAATTATAAATTGATGCTAGAATTTTAATCAATTCTGTCAATGTAGTATATGTAGGAATTTCAGTCATTCCTAATTACAAGGAGGTGCTGAAAAGTTCTTGGCCTTCTCCATTTTGTGAATGACTAAACATTTGAATTTTATTTATTTATTGTATATGTTACTTAGTCAGGCCAAAAACTTTTACCTCCTCATTAGAAAACTTTTATTACAGTATTTGTTAAAAGATTTAAAGTTTTTTCTTTATTTTTTTTCAAGCTGCCTTCTTTGTTAATCCTCTTAGTTTTAAAGTGGATTTAAAAAAATGTATTTAGCCAATAGAATTATTAAAACTTATCCTGAAAGGAACTTTAAATCAGACAATATTGGCAAAACTTTGTATCAACAAATAAATAATCAAGAGTATTGATTCTTGTTTGTGTATACAAATAGAGCATTAATGTATATGCATCTGTTCTCATATTTGTTACATTCAAACTGTGATTTACTGTTGACGGCATCAATCAATCAATCGGCAGCCATACAGAATTTTCATTAAGAACCTTGCTTGTATCAATATCAAAATGTCATGTTTGATGAAGACTGCTGTGTTAACAAAGATCTACCTGCAAAGTCAAAAGGTTATCTATGCTTCAGAATATTTTCATTTCAGCATTTTGGTGAATAGAGATCAAGATTAAAAAGGGAAAATTACAATTATTTCTAAATTAGATACATTGCACATATTGCTAATTCCCCCAAGCGCTTATATAACTTGTCTGCTTTCCTCTTATTTTATTGAAAATTGTTCATTTGACAGCAGTGAAATGATCCGGTGTCAGCCAGGGTTGGTTTTTTTCTAATCACTAATTCATATTTGGTGTTACTAATGTGTTTTCTGTTTTGTCTTAAACAGTTTCAGAGAAAATCTCTATATCTCATAGTAAAAAGCACACTGTCAGTTCAATTTCAAAAATCAAATTAAAATACTTTTTATCTAAGACCTTGTAGATTTATCAATTAAAAGTTCTCATTGTCATTCTTACGATAACTATTTTTGTTATTCTAATCAGCTATTAAAAATATAACCTTTTTTAATTGTTTTATTTTCTTATTAAAAAAGTTAAAAAATGTGTCTCTGATCTACACTGTTAAAACAATGCTGGTTTAATTTGCCATACAAAAAGGATATGATTTTGTGATCATCACACATTTAATTGCTTAGCTATAATCATTTCAAGTGTGGTAATTTTGTTTCTGCATATCTTGTTTTGGTGTTATATTCCTTTTTTGTTACTTTTATCTAAAGACTAGACATATTTGAAGCTCATATAGATTTTGCAAGTACTAGAGTAACTAGTTTAGAATCATCTTTCTTTCTTTTTTTTTGCTTTGTTTTAAGTGATGATTCCTATGAACTTTTCATATCTGATGAAATCTAATATTTCTTCCTTTATTACCCAGTTTTATCCAATAAAAACATTACAAATGAAGATATGAGTTCATAGCAATTTTAAGTGGTGCTGAAAAGCAATATCTGTGATTCCATTCATTATTTACACACAGACTATAGTCCTCATCTTTGTTGTTTTTATCACAATGTTTCGGCCATTGTGCCCTCCACTCTTCATCAGTTACTTGTCAATCTGGGTATCCTTCATGGAATGAATTTTGAACTGAACACTTTACTTAACTAATGGGTGTTAACTGTTCTCATTCTGCTGCCTGTATCAGGCAATATCTTGTTTAGTTCCAATTTGAGTACCCTTCTGGCTCTTTCAGGTGGACAGTTGATATATAAAAGAAGCTTTGTGAGGTTAGGAATCCAGCCTGTCATCAGAGAAGCCAGAGAACATTGCTATTTGAATGTGGAAGAATAGCTTCATCTTGTCTTATTGAGTCACATCTCTGGCTCTTTCAAGTGAGCAGTTGACTTCATATATACAGGGTGCGATGGATAAATTGTTGCCTAAATTACGCATTTTAACAGATACATTTACCAAGATTACACAAAAATATCTTGAAATACTAAAGAGTAAATTTATTCAACAACATCACTATTGGCTTCAACCACAGCCTCCAGATGACTTGGGAATTTCCTACAACTCTTCTGGGCGGTCTCCTTGTTTAAGTTAGTGAATACTATGCTGCCATAATCCTTGCCTTCATTTCATCTTTAGTGTTACAAGGAGTTTTGTTGGTCTTTCGCTCTACTGTGCTTCACACATAATAATCAAGGGGGTTGCAGTCTGGGGTGTTAGATGTCCAGATGTAAGGGGTGATGTGGTCACAGAAATTGTCTGACATCTATGACTGGGTTCTCCTGCTTATGTGGCATGGTGCAGAGTCCTGTTGCCAGACATAGGGTCTTCCAGCAGCCACCCTCTTGACCCAGAGCATCACTATCTCCTCAAGGCACTTGTGTTGAGTCTGAGGCCCTCACCAACAAATTCAGGAGTTCTTTTCTGAATAATCAGTGAGTTTTCTGAGCTACCATACCTTCATAATCACTATTAGACTCATCCAGCTCTTTTTGAATCCTCTGCACTGTTCTCAGATTGACACCCAAACACTCTGAAATGTTCATATTAGAGCTTCTGGCTCAATGCCAAGCAGTACAGCATGCCATTTCCAAATTTCTGGTTGAGTGAATTGCATCATGGTGCTCTTTTTCTCACAGACAGTGCCCAACTGACCCTACTATACTGTGCAGTCAACAAAAAACAAACAGCACACATGCACAAAATTAAAAACATAAAATGGTGACAATTTACCCATCGCAACCTGTAGCAGAAGCCTTGTAAAGTTTTATGGATCAAGCTTGTCATCAGAGTGTTGTGCAAACTAGCAATAGAGGCTTTGTAATTGGATGAGGTCTATTGAATTTGGTATGGACCACTCTTGAAACTGGAGTCTATCAACAAGTTTGACAGATTTTTTTCTGAATATAATCTATCAGCCTTTGAAATTCTAGATAATCTTTGAGTTTATATGTTCAAAGGGAAGACATATAACATTAACAATCTTAATTTTTCAAAGCCATGGACAAATTTATTTTTTAATAACAATCTAAATAAAACCTATGCTGGCTTGAAAACATTTGTGGACTGATCCAAAGTAAATGTAATGAAAGCTGTCAAAAGCTTTGGAATGCATTTTAGTAAAAAAAGATGTCAATTCTTGTTAAAAGAAATTAATTTCCAAGGATATGTCATCAAAAATAGAATACTCTGGTCTGATTCGGAAAAAGAGAAACTTTAACAACCTTCAAAATACCAATCATTTTAAAATTCTTCAATTATTTTATCACATTTTTGTTTTAGATTTTACATAGATTCCAAATTACACCATTATGCACAAAGAAATGCGAGCACATGTTTATACCAAACTTGAAATCTATTACAAGGTGTGTTAGCTACAATAGTGACACTAGAACATTTCATATTTGCGACCTTGCATAAATCTAAGTTCAGTCATCCAAATTTTACTGTTTATTATGAATGAGTGTTCAGTTTCATTTTTGTTCTCACCTAGTTATAATTCTGAGAAACTGACTTGTTGGCATTTGTAATTAGATTTTTTGCTACATTTCCTTGAAAGGGTAACAAAGTCATTTAAATTCTTATTAAGAAGTACCAATGTCTTGAAGAAACTTCATAAATGCAGTGAAAGTAGAGAAAAAGTGGTTCTAAAAGAACATCACATATATCACAATTTCCTGAAATGGGTAACATTTCTCCAAGGTTTGTTGGAATTGTGAGCATTATATAAAGGCTTCCAAATTTTGATAATTGAGAAAGTCACACATTTTCCAACTCATAAAACATTGATTAAACTATTTTCATTCCAATATTTTATGTACAGTTTCTAGCAAATAAAAAACCCTGTTTGTTTTTATTAAGTGGCATTATTTTATTCTACTTTTTCTTTCATCTTTTGTTTTCCACTCTTTAAGAAAATTATAGAATTTCAAGTTAGTAAAATTTTGAACAGTATCAACTTGTGATTATTAAGTTAAATTTATATATAGCCTACTCTTTTTCTCTAATAGTTACATATTATCTTGCAAGATAAAAATTCTTTTAAATATTAATATATTAAAACAAATTTAATGCTATCAAACCTTTTAAGGGTTGTTAACTATCATCTTTTAGTGTCTCTCTATTCAAAATGTCAAAGATTTTAATATTTCTGAGCTTTAGTGGTACTACTTTCGATGGCAGTTTTAATTAGATTTTTCTCTTCAAGGATTCACTTAAGTCAGCCATTTTTACACAGCCATTAGAAATCATTTTTCTCATTAACTACTGTTGTCCTTCAGTGCCAATCTAAAATAGCCACTAATTAAATTGTGACAAATTTTGTGTATTTCATTATTTCCAATATCACAAGGATTAACACATGAAATGAATGCAATAAAGTTATACCTTTAGAAACTAATAATTAGCTACTTATATGAGTGAATGCTCGCTTTCCTTTTTTATGTAATTGTAAATTGTAACTTGTTTATAGAAAAGTAAATGAAGTAATCAAAGTTTGCTGATCTTTTAACAATATAAGACAAATTGAAACCATAAGGTGTTTTCTGTTTGAAACACATTATCAAAAGTTGTTTTTAATTTGAACTCTTTTATACTCTTCAAATATTTTGCTTTGTATGATAATTTTAATTAGCTATCTATTCATAGATCATTTATTTATTTAGGCATTCATTCTTTATGAACTGAGCAGATGTAAATTGAAAAAACAAAATTTTTTCTCCCCCTTTTCTTATCTTTTTTTTTATTTTCATCCATATTGAATTAAAGAATATTAAATATTTGAAAAAGTTTAGCATAAATTTTGTATTTTTAATGATATATTCAATCAACTCAACAAATCCAAAATGTATTTCCATATTAATAAGTCCAGATTTGCTTGTACTTTATTGTATTCTGAAAAGAATTCTACTCGGTGCGGTATAACACATGAATATTAATATGTTGATAAATCAGATTTTCCCTCCTCAAAAACAAACCAAACAAATTATTTTACTACAAAAAGTCAAATGAAATCTCAGAAGAAACCACCACCCAGTCCATGCTATCGCTGTGGGGCTTTGCATTGGTACAAAGATTGTCCATACTGCTATAAGACTTGTCTGTCGTGCAATAAAGTGGGGCATAAAAGTTTGCACTGTAGAACTAAGAAAGAAAACAAAAGCCGAGTAAGAGTCACTAGAACTGACCAAGCGGACAGGATAAATATACGAAAATTCGTACATGTAGAAATGTTAAACAAAAAAATCAGATTACAATTAGATTCCGGATCAGATTTAACCATTATTAGCTTACAGACGTGGAAGAAATTAAACAAACCGACCATGTTGAAAACCAATAAAATAGCCAGGTCGGTAATAGGAAGAAAAATCAAATTTGAGGGGGAAATTATCACAAATGTGATGTTCAACGGTATGACCAAGAAATTAAAGATGTATGTTCTAAAAAATACGGAAAATTTATTTGGAACTGACTGGATGCAGAAATTAGACCTCTGGGATTTATCGATAAATACATTCTGCCAAAAAGTGGAAAGGTTATCGACTGAGGCAGAGAAATTAAAGGAGAGTTTCCCCAACGTATTTTCAGCCGGCTCGGGAGGTGTAAAAAAATGGTGGCCAAAATCAAACTAAAAGAAAATGTACAACCCATTTTCAAGAAGAAAAGACATGTACCTTTCGCATCATTAGAAAAAATAGACAAAGAGTTGGATAGACTCGTGAAAACCGGTATATTGATAAAGGTGGAATATAGTCAATGGGTCGCACCTACGGTTTACGTGAAAAAGAAATCGGGTGAGATATGAGTATGCACTGATTTCTCGACAGGATTGAATGCAGCGATTAAGGATTATCACTATCCTCTCCCTAGTCCAGAGGAAGTTTTCACAAAGTTGAACGGGGGAAAATTTTTCTCAAAGATAGACTTGAGCGAAGCATACCTACAAGTACCAGTAGATGAGGAAAGCTTGAGGTTGTTGTGCATAAACACACATAAAGGGTTATGTAAGTTCCAGAGATTACCATTCGGGATCAAGGTCGCACCAGCGATATTTCAGCAAATAATGGACACTATGCTAGGCGGACTGGATTTCACGATCGCATACCTTGATGACATCCTGATAAATAGCAAAAATATTGAACAACACTGGGAACGCATTCAAGAGGTTTTCAGGCAGATACAAAACTACGGTTTTAAGGTAAAGGAAAATAAATGTGACTTCTTTATGAAAGAGATAAAATATCTGGGCCATATTATTGACGAAGAAGGAAGAAGATCAGACCCAAAAAGGGCCACGGCAATAAAAAAAATGCCGGCTCAAAAAAATTTAGCCGAATTACCAAGCTTCTTGGCCTTAGTAAATTATTATCAATAATTTATTCCTAACATGCACAAATTACATGCACCCCTAAACGAACTGTTGAAGATGGAAAAAGTTTGGGAATAGTCATATGAATGTCGGAAAACGTTCGACAAAATCATTAAGACTCTAACAGCAGATTTATTTTTAGCGCATTATGATCCAAAATTGGAAATAATAGTCATGAGTGACACGAGTGTCTATGGTGTTGGGGCATGTATACTTCATAAAATGTCGGATGGAACACTAAAATCCATCGCACATGCATCAAGAACATTACTACCAGCCAAACAAAATTACTCGCAAATCGAAAAAGAAGCAGATATATTTACGGTAAATTTTTCACATTACAGACGGACCACAAGCCGTTATTGACAATATTTTGATCAAAGAAAGGTCTACCTGTCTACATTGCTAATAGATTGCTAAGATGGGGTACTATTTTATTAAACTATAACTTTAAATTGGAGTATCTTCCGTCAAACAATATTGGGCATGCCGATGGTCTTTCGAGATTAATACCAAAGAAAACGGAGCCATTAGAAGATTCTGTAGTTGCAGCTCTACAACATAAGGAAGATATTAGAACATCATTATGTAGTACAATTTGAAACCTTCCCGTCACATTACAGGAAATAAGAAACGAAGCAGTGAATGACGAATTTATAAAGGAAACAAAAACAAAAATTGCAGGAAAAGATAAGCATATATCAGACAGTTTTTCGTTATGTGATAATGTTCTGCTATATAATGAAAGAATAGTAACCCCAAAAATGCTACAAAGGCGAATCCTCAAGGATTTTCACATGGGCCACCCAGGAAAGAACATGATGAAATCCTTAATGTGAAGTTACGTGTACTGGCCTAACATGGATCAAGATATTATACATATGGTGGACAAAAAAAAGGGCTGTTCCTTAGCAGCCAAGGCACCTCCGATCACTCATAAGTCATGGCCTAAGGCAGATCAACTGTGGTTGAGAATCCATGTAGATTTCACAGGTCCATTAGATGGTTTTACTACTTGATTGTAGTAGACAGTTATAGCAAATGGCCAGAAGTATTTCGTTGTAGAAAACCTACTTCTGAGACTACAATAAATTGCCTTCACAAGCTGTTTGCTTGTTTCAGAGTGGTTGATTATTTAGTCACCGATAATGGGAAACAATTTACATCTGCGGATTTTCAAGAATTTTGTGAAACTTTTCAGGTGAAACACATCAAATCCCCGCCATATCACCCAAGATCAAATGGGCAAACGGAGAAGTTTGTAGATACACTAAAAAGAGCACTAAAGAAAGCTTATGACGTACCAACAGAAAAGGCTTTACAACAATTTTTGCAAGTGCATAGAATTACACCGAACAGTACTACGCCATTGGCATTATCACCGGCAGAAGTAATGTTCACCCGAAAAATTAGACCCAGGGGAGAAAGTTTTTTTTTAAATGTTCAAGAACAACACATCCTGTTGGGAGCCAGGTACAATAGAGAAATGAATCGGGAACGTGATTTACATAATTCAGGGTCCAAAGTTCTCGCATAAAAGGCACTTAAGTCAGATCAGAAAGAGGCTGTTAGAGGATTCTAACGGTCTACCTCAGGAAGAGGAGGAAGTGATGGGAACGATATTTGACACATTCAATATGCAAAGGCCTCAAGCAATTTCAGAACTGCGGAAATCAAGCAGAAAAAGAAAATTTACAAAGCCTTTGATGATTAATCTGAAGAGGAAAAATATTAAAGACCCCTGCAAGGTAAAACCTTGGGAGGGGGGTGTTATGGGACCTTACCTATAACGACAGACACTATGTAAACTATGCCTCTCAATAGAGAGGGACGAAATGGAATCAAGTCGAGCCAATAGTAGTTCACTCCAAACTAAACTAACAGTTATACTAACACCTACCACATCTTGTATTATTATTTCGTGTAATATATCTTTGTTATTCCTACTCTTGTGTTCATGTTGTTCTTCCTTGGTCCTAACCTTGGACCATAACATTACATAATGGAGCATTTTGAAAATTGTATTCTTGCTTTACATGGTCAAATGCCTTCACTTGTATTCCACTTGTCTTTCTTTTTGTACAATATCAAAATAGACTGTCAGTATTTTTGCTTGAAGTTATTCATTTATCTTTTAGCTTGATTAATTTATATCTTTGTATTTAAAGGATTAAAAAATTCTTCTTTCAGGTGCTGTAGAAGCTTGTCTGTTGCATGGTTTGAAGAAGCGTGCACTTGGACTATTTAAACATGGAACAACTACTGCACTCCTTCAGAAACTCTCAAAGCATTATGAACCGGCTGGGCAGGTTCTTAAGATCGTTAATGAGATTGAGGCCAATAACGACCCTACCCGGTAAGACTTGCTATTTTTTTCCCTATTAAATGATGTATATTGAACAATCTTTGTAATTGCCATCTGATCTCTAATAATTAAGATTTCTATCTTTAAGTTCACAGATCAATAACTACAAAGAAAACAAAAAGAATTATTTGAATGTATCCAGATATACAGTTTATATATAAAATTTTCCAAGTAGCAGTTTAACTCTCTCACTCAAAATGAATCTTCATATTAACTACAGTAAATATGAATCCACAATTTATTTCCTATTCAGACCTAAACTTCATTATGCAAATTTAAGGTTTTGTGATAATATTAGCAAAATAAATTTTAAAAAAATGAACTGTCAAACATAAAAAACAATGTCTTTTAATTTAAGACATTTTTATGTTTAACATATGTGTAACGTCATTTGTTTACATTTGATACGCCATGAGCAGATATGAATGTACGTGAAAGATTCATGGAAGATTGAAGTTTATAAGCATTAAATTCGACCTTGCCAACCGAACGATCCTCTATGGCCGAATCGGTTAAAAGGCGCGTCAGGCTATATGACGGTTCCGTATAGGATACAGGTTCGAATTCTGTCGGAGGACGAATATTTTCTATGAATTTCTTGGACATTCAGGCCGGTAAATGTTGTTTAATACTGTTTACTATAAACAGAGCATTTACTTAAATATTTGTATCTATAAAAAGAATGTTAAACATAAAAATGTCTTAAAATAATTGTCGGACTTTGTCAATTTCATAATGTGTAATGTCTTTTAACTTTTACAAAAATTAAATACTTGTAAAGTCTGTTTGATTTTAAAAATAACCATTTGTGATAAGATTAAACTCATTTTATATACAATCATCACTCTTAAATGATAGTTTATATTCTTAACTGCTTTCTTTTGTAATAAAGTTATAAAATATTTTCATATGGGTTATTGCTGTCAGCCATGTCAATTATGTATACAACTGCTACTTTTAATATACTATGTACAAAGATTTTTAAAATACATATTCATGGTTGCTAAATTTATTTATAAAGTTTCAAACATTCTTTTTGTGAATTTTAAGAAATTTTAGACTTTCATGAATACTTTTACAAATAGGACTTTAGATACTTACATTTGATGAATTCTGCATTAAACACAAGTGTTAAAAATTGATAAAATAGTTTTTTATTAGTTTTAATTTAAGTTATTAAGAATAAATAATCACAAAAAGAATGACTTTTCTCATAAAAATGCCAGGCTCTAATAACTTCCTCAGTAGTCCTAGCATAGAATTGAATACTATATTTGGAGCCTTTAATCAGGTTAGGACAGTATTAAATTTAAAACTCCCTAATTACATCACCTGATTGTCCTATGGAATATAATTATTAGTTAAGTGTTGCTGGTAGACATAAAAGCAGGTCTAAGCAAAAATTAATTTCAGTAGTAAGAGGGTGAATGGTACCGATTGATAAGTGCAGAAGAGAAGATTTATTAGTGTTTTTACAATCCTTCAATACCACTGGATATATTTGGTATTATTGTCGAAATCAAATACTTTGGAAATTAATTAGATAACTTTCCGAGAAGATAACCGAGTCTGTTTATACATGTATTTATTTGAAATTTCTTGGATTTGAATAGTTGATATGAATTTGTTGATATTTAATTTCTAGATGCTGATAATTGTAAAGTGTCAACATTTATTTTAGAAGGAAAAGCCCCCAAAATTGATTTAATTTGCTCATTCATTTTAGGTACACACAAAAATCATTTTCAGTTTTCCTTTATCTTTATATCAAGAATATTTTCCATATTGTTTAGATTATTATTCCCAGTTGAAATTATTTCAATCGACATTTCATCCATTTCTGTCATTCTTTACATCATTTACTTTAATTAAGTCAAGAATCAATTATTCCAAACCTCCAAGAACAATTTCAACAATGGTGAAATATCTTTAACAATTCAAGTATTTCTCCACTCCTTGGATTTGTATATTCCTCTACAGGTTGATTTTAATTTTATATATTATCACAAGTAATAATTCTCAGTGTTAATTAACAATAAAGAATTCAAATTACTACATTAGTCATTAAATCTTTTGAGTGCTCACTTTACATTTCCAAAATGTGAGAATCTATAACCAAAATGGCCACTGCAACATTCCAGTATGACTCATCTAGAAAAATTCATCTAATTATTACTAGAAACTCTATTTACAACCCACTTATGCAATTAGTAAATTCATTATTGAAGTATCAAACTAGACACTATATCCAATTTCTCTGTAAACTATTTGGTCTGTATTTATGATAGTGAAATTTCACTCATCTGCATATAATCTTCCATTATTCTCTGTTAAAAAAAAAAGTTGCTCCTTCCTTCTTCATTAACAAATTAACCAATTCCTCTTCTATCAAATTAAGGCCATTCTTCAAAATTCAAAAGAATTACCTCAACAAGTATTTGCTTTAAAATTTATATTCGTATCTTGTAATTAGCATCTCAGACGGAATATTCTATGGCTATTTCTCCTGTGTCATATGTTTAGATTGTTATATAGAAGATATTAATGTAAAGCTCTTCATGATTCTAATCTTAATGCAATGGAGAATAGATTCTTTAACCAAAGTTTTTCATTACTGGGTATATTTCCTACTTTCATTAAAATGATTTCATTGTTTTTCTTCATCCAAAGTTAGATTCAAAGAATAACATGAATGATTATTAATAATGTTCTATAGTGTCTCTAAAAAAACCTGGTTCTATTGTCAAACTGTATGGATTATATGATTAGCACAAGTCCAAGTGAATCTCAACCAATCTATTTTGATATAAGCATTATTGTATTTTTAAAATCTGTAAAACTCAACTTTGCAAATATCAGCCAGTTGATTAACTTGTTTCCTCAGTTCAAAACTAAGAACCAAGAATATTGGATGAGTCTTTTTAGGCTAAGTGTTTATGAGATGATAATAGACAAACATCTGCAAACTATCTGCTATTGAACAGTTTTGTAATCTGTATGAATAAATGCGAAATTGGAGCTCAATTCTTCCTTGAATTCTGGGGTTTGGCATTGGAGCTCAATTCTTCCACAAATTCTGGGGGTTAAAAGGCCCCAACTCTACTTCATACTAATTTACACATAAAAAGCTCCATATATATATATATATATATATATATATATATATTTTTCTACTATCTATATTTCTCATGTTGTCTGTCTGTCGTGGGCATTGTTACCTCGCCCAGGCCGCATTTCTCACCCAATTTCGATGCGGTTTTCACCACAAGTTTGCAAATGACTGCCGTAAGGACATGACGGAGCCCGATTTTTGAGTTCGGACTCAGGTTCCGAAAAAATCGATAATCAAAAAAATCTGCTTACAGAAGGAATGATCGCATTTCAACCAAATTTGACACCCTCTTAGAGTCTACCATTAGAAGTGTTGTCCAGAAGTTTCATGACCCTTAAACAGCACGGAAAATCGATAAAACCCAAAAACCGATACGCCCAGATTTCACCTGAACCGCATGTCGGTTTTTAGCGAAAACTGACCGGATTTATGACGAGGCCATTGGGAGTCACCATGTGAAGTTTCAACTCTGAGAACCCCCCAAACAGAGAGAGCAAATCAACAATCAGTCAACCCTTAAAAATGTTTTTCCTGTTGGGTTATTCCTAAATGCAGATTAATTTAAGGTCACGCTATGCGCAGGAAGAAACAGGTCAGTGCGTGCAGTGGAGTGGAAGAAAACATTTGACCTCAAATTCCAGAATGGGTGCAGGGCCATTGAAATTCGGCTTTTTTATCCCTGCTACCAGGTCTGACTTTGAGCCACAAATGACATATTCGACTTTGTCAACACTTTTGCTTTAATCGTTGCATCTTACCAAAATAAGCACTTCCTTTATTCGCGGCTTTACCGAAAAAAAAAACCGCATACGTGCTGAGCGAAAATGGTTCCGCCCTCAGCAGTCCATTTTCCAATTCTTTAAACCTTTTCCCCTAGCCCGGGCCGCATCCCAGACCTGACGAGGAGTTTTTGCACTAAAACAGCAGGGCTTCCTCCCAATCCATTTCAAAGCTAATGCCAGCAAACAGTTAGTGGCTTTTCGTTGTCGCACAAACCAAACAAGCAAACGCTTCATTGCAGCTCCTTGCATTCTCATTTCCGGCATAATGTGCGTTAGAGCCAAGCTGCATATGCAGCAGGCAGCTTGACACCGTTTACGGCCAAGACTTGTGCTTGCCAAATCATGCGCGCATGCATGAATGAACACTAGCATCTTCCATTTTGCGTGAGCTCATTCATTGGTCTAAGTCATGGCCATTGTCCAGGCTACACCAATCAATGACAAGTCACGTTCCCTTTAAATACCTTCAGCACGGCTGCATCCGCACTCACGTCTTGATTTGATCGCCATTAACGCATCTGTCCTTGGATTAATTGACAGCTTCCTGCTACCACAAGTTACCTATTTTAAACATCCATTAATTCCTTAGAAATTACATTTTCCTGTATGAAAATAAAGTTAGCAGATATGAGTTTCAAAAGATCTTAATGACAGATGTGTTTTTCCCTTATAAGCATTTCTATTATAAGTTACCTAAAAGCACACCAGGCTATATGGTGGTTTCTCCTGCATGAGGCTGATACAGGTTCCAACCCTGTTGAAGGGCACATTTCCTTTTATTAAAGACACTTAAAAACCCAGGCCAAGCTTTTATTCACCACTGCAGTAGCCAGAAACTTTTGTTCTGAAGTCACAATGTTTTTATCCACTGGGTCATGTGACCTCAAGAACAACATGGCCCAGTGGATAAAAGCATTGGTTGGATCCAGTGTTGGAACATCTGCAAAGACCTGTAGTAAATACCTTTCTTTCAGTTTCTGCTAGTGTTGGTTGGATCTTTTATCCACTGGGTCAGTGGATAAAAGCGTTGGTTGGATCCAGTGAACCAACTTTTTGAGCAGCAGACCTAGCAATGGATTCAATATAGTCTTTCTACTTCATGTCAGTTGAGACTGTTAGCCCAAGACGGTGCAACAAGTCACTCTCTCCAGGAGGTTAGCATCAACCATGATAATGGAAGGCAGAAATTGGTCTCTCAGATGATTAATAGTGAGCAGATTTGTTTTGGAGGTATTAAAATTAACAAGCCATCCTTTGCCCCAGTTAACAGGAGTAAATGGTTGTGTCATTGGTGTAGATGCCATCAGGAAGGTCATTGATAAAAATTAGGACAAAACAGGACCAAGATTAGAGCCCTGGGAAACACCTGCATTACTACAAAAGGATCTAAAAGAAGTGGCTGTTCAGGACAAATTTCATTTCATGATTTGATAAGAAAAACTGAATCAGTTCAAAACTTTAGAGACACCATAACTTTTCAACTTGTGAAGATGACGAGTATGCGAAACCCTGTCAAACTCTTTTGAGATATCCAAAGCAACAGCCCAAGCTTTATCATTTATCTAAAGCTTGATATAGACTCTTTCCGCAATAATCATTAATACATCAGCGGTTGACCTAGAGAAATGAAAGTCATATCGCTTGTCTGATAAAAGGCCCAGTGATGTGAGAAGCTTAACCAATTCAGTGTTGATTAGGGCCTCTAGTAGTTTACCAAAAAGAGGTAGAAGGCTAATAAGCTGATAGTTGGAAGAGTCAGACTGTTTGTCTGAGTTCTGAGACTTGAACTACAGATGAGGATTTCCAACAAACAGAAAAGCAAGAAGTGGCAAGACATTTATTATACAGTTTAGAGTGAACAGGAGCCAGTTCAAGAGCACATTACTTAAGGACTATTACAGGGATACCATCAGATCTACATGCTTTATGTGGATATAGATTAGAGTTGGAAGGGATTATATGCATATCACTCAACAGGGACTCAGTTCTAAGGTGAAAAGTAACGGAAGGATTCTCCAGATGAATCAAGAGTAGAGTTTAAAGAGAATTTATGTGCAAAACATTCTGCTTTATCAGCAGAGGATGTTAAAAATTTTCAAATTTATTGAAGAGAAGAAGAATAGAAAACTTACTCTTATTTAATACGCTATTACAGAGTTTCCAGTAGACACAAGAGCCAATGTTATTAGATGCAATATGCTGTCTCATTCTATCAGCAAACAAAGACTTAGCTCCTTTGAGGACACCTTTACATTTATTACATGCAATAACAAATAGGAATCTATTGTAATAGGAACTGTCATGTTGGTATAGCTGGAAAAAGTGATTCTTGTGGGCTATATGGAAGATTGAGGTTTCCCTTGGTATTTCCAAGAAGGAACAAAAGCATCTATCCTACCTTTGACTCAAGAAGAAACCCCACTATCACAATTCTCAGTAAGATGGTTAAGAATATTAATCCAAGTGGAATCTTGAAGAAAGTCACAAAGTGAATCCCAATCAGCATGCTGGTAATGGAAAGAGGTCTTGTGAATAGGAAGTTCCTGTCTAACAGTTGACTGAAACTACATATCCATATATATTACAGCAGGGTTCCTATTATACTTCTTACAACCACATGATTCTAAAGATTAAACCACTAATAACCTAAAAATTAAGAAACTAGTTTTAAAAACATTTAAAGATTTCTCTCCCTGTTAAATGTTTTCTATATGTGGAATTTTCTTCTATATTTAATTGTTTTTCCTCCATTAACTCTACTATTTTTCACATACATTACTAGGCCTATGAGGTTTTTAATTTCTTTATATTCCTCTATCTTCCCTTTCGTTTCTTGTTGACTACCTTATTATAATATTAATTTTTTTATATATTGAATTTAAATTTAATCCTTTACAGAATTTTTAAACAATTAGTATAAGTTTGGTATAATTTAAATTATAAATTTAATATTTGAAATATTATTAATATTATATTGATATGACATTGGTTATATTTAAATGAAATTAATATATAAATAATTAAACTTTTTTACTGTATCTTTTACAGTATAGTTAAAGATGTAATATTGAATGGATTAATGCTAACATGTTTTTAAAAAAGTATTAATTTTAAATTCTTACTCCCATTCTATAATCTTTTAAACTCCTCTCTGGAATTGTTTATGTTTTTGTTCATTCTTCCTCTTTGCACAGGTGTTGATAGGTTACATTTAGGTCAACGTCCATTTTCAACTGTTGCGTTTATCTGTACCGATTCCACCATAACCACATTAGGTTCCTTACCCCTCTATATCTATATAACTCCCTCCTCTATTTTAGGCCAATTCTTACACCCTCTCCTTTTATTCTTTCCATTTTATTTTTTCTTCTTTCCTTCCTTTACCTTTCAAATTTCCTGTGAAAAAACATGGGAATTCATTCATTTTAGTAGATGTATTTGCATGGATAAGTCCAGGGAAAAACTTATTTCCCATGGACTAAATGGTCATCTGCATGAGGTAAATTTTTTGGATCTCATTAATTGTAATTCACTTATATGCTCTATAATAAAAATTATATTGTGAATCAGTTTTAATATTTTATATCGATAGTATCTACTTGGATTATTTACACACATTTTTTTCTTTTTTTTTCTTTTTTCCTATATATAGATATATGTAGGTGTATGTATGTATGTATGTATGTATGTGTTATATGTGTGTGTATGTATATATATATATATATATATATATATATATATATATATATATATATATATGAAGACATGAAAAAATTAAATAAGATACAATGTAATTTATTTCCTATCTTCCAATCAATGTTTTTTCATTCATTCTACAGAAGAATATAAAGGTTATATAATAAAAATGCTGAGTGACAGATCTTTTTACTTTTTACTGTTTCATACTAATGCTGAATAACTTGCCAATTTTTTTTGTTGTTCAATTTTGAACTTCCTCTTCACTTAACAGATTTATTTATGAAGCCACATGAATGATTACAGTGACACTTCTGTCAGAATTTAAATGCAAGCAAATTGCATTGTCTGTTTTATACACTGAAGACCTTGTTCATCCATTGACAACTTAGGACTGATTAACTACTGAAGTTAATCATTTTTATACCTTTTCTAATTGCTATTAGCAATTCAAAGTCACCATATGTGAATTCTTGATATAAATGATCAAATTATTATTACTCTCCACTGATTTTCTCAAAATAGTGTCTTCATCTTTATTGTTATCACAATATTTCAACTGTTACGCTCTCAGGCTTCTTCTTCAGCTGTCTCCCTTTCTGAGAATTAAAAACAATCCTTTATTCAATCCACTCATTAGGTTGAACATAGCTTATCTCTTCCACTGAATCAGTATATAACTTTCTTTTTGCAATACCTGACACAGGGATCTAACTCACAACTGTCAGATAACTTGATTCATTTAACTAAAAATAACAACCAAAATAAGGACACTATTCTGAACAAATCAGTGTATGATAATGAATTCCTCATCTCAAAGATTCAGATAATTATTTTTTATTAATTTATCTTTAATAAGACACTAGTTATTTTTATACACATAATAAGTTTTGGTTTCAGAGCCAGGTTATGGCGATATCCACAAAATCTCTACCATGTTCAAACTACCCAGATTATTCATATAGTTGTAAAATCCAACAATATAAAATGTATTCAGTATTTAACTTAAAAAATCTTCAAATATTGAAAAAGGTAATAAAGTGAAGACCTTGTTTTTTCAGTCAAGTTTTCTTTTTCTAGAGAGATTTCGAATCTGATTCATTTTAAGTGATTAAGTAATAAAGGTGAAAACTTGAATAGATATTGGATCTGGGTTTAATGTATTCAATATTTATCAGTGCAAAATCTTGACACTGACTTAACCATGACAAAGATCTTTATGGCCAAAAGAGATGACAAAAAATTCTTAAACCTTCCACAGGTCTTTTTTGTTGTTGTTGAGTAGTTCAATTGATCATTACATTATAAGGTCATGTGATGTATCAGCTGTCAAGTAATTTATTGATATCCTGAATCAATACAAGATTCATATCATTTAGAGCCTTCAATATTTTAAGTTAAAATTAAAAATTGTATTTTGAATCACAAAAAAAACTCATTCATTAAAAAAACATTAAGAGTGGAATTTGAAAACATTTGAGATGAGTAAAATATAAAAGGTAAACTTGGATCCAATATTTATTCAATCCTTCACCTCCTGAAATCATGCTGTGAAAACGTAAATACATATTTAATCATAATATATAAGAACATTTGACAAGCCTCTACCAAAGTGTTTTAGATTGGTGCCAGTCATTGTATCACTTTATGGTCATAGAGTTTCTTTTAAATACAAAAAGAATCAACAACAATAAATATTACTCTTTATGAACTTGTGGGTAAAATAAAAGTTGTCCACATCAAGATGAGAACTTCTGTTACTCGAACCTTTAATCCAGGGAATAATATGTCATATGTAAGAAAATTAGTCATATTACCTTATTTGTTCTCATCATTTGACAAGATTAAAAAAAGTATCATTTCAGATTAAACTAATGAACATAAAATGATGTATTAACTCATAAATTGTCATTTTTATTAAAAGTCCCTTGTTAATCACACAAATAATTCTTAATATATCATGAAATTAATTTTTAATCACTGTCATGAGATCAAATAATGTTAGTGTTTTTATTGTTATCAATTGAACCGTAAGTGTCTTAACATTTAAAATAACTTAAAACTCACATGAAATTATAATATTAATGAATATGGCTAGCATCAAATCCATTGACATTGCTGATGTGGTCAATACAAAATATTAAATAGAAAACTCACAAATTTTAAATGGGGTAGAAACTAACAAATGACTATCATTTTGTTTTACTACTATGAGATTAATGTTTGACTTTTCAATACCAAATTTGTATCATAGAGTTTTGCAATCTCATAAAAAACTTGTTTATAAATCATTGTCATCACTGTGAGATGCAGCCTTCATTTGCCAACCATCACTTTGCATATATTCACTAGATTTCCAGTAGACTTACTTTTTTGTAGCAATCTATTATTTGAGCAGATTTGTTTTAATGAAACTTTGGTAGAGGCTTGCCAAATGTTCTCACATATTATGATTAAATATGTAGTTAGTCTTTCATGACATGATTTCAGGAGGTGTAAGCTGTGTCAAACAATGGATATAATTAGTAAAGCAAAAAGAGGTTTAATTTGATAAGGGAGAAGTAAAGAAAGCTACATTGTTTCAATTTACACCAAAGAAGACTTCCATAAACATTTAATAGCTTTTGTTATGTGTACAACCAAGATTAATGTTCTCTGGATATTTACATATCTTGACTTTAGTCTGGAACACTGTCATCAAAGTGAGAATAAAGTTCACTATATTAGAAAACACTCTGTACCACGACCACAAGAATAATTTAGCCTAATTTTCTCATATCTCTTATGAAAGATTTAATTGATTGCTTTGTAGTGATGAAACCATCTTTTAATTGCTGTTGATCTTGGTTCCACCCTGACCCAGGGTAGTATCACCCTGTTAGGGTCCCAGGTATGGGCAAATAATTAACCACCAAACAAAAACAAAACAATATGAAAGTATAAAAATACATTTTTCTAGTAAAAATCAGCAATACATTTTTATATAAAAAATGACCAATAATACATTTTATAGTAGAATTACCAACAATGCATTTTATAGCAAAATGACCAACAATTCATTTTATCTGTAGTTAAAGGCATACAATTGTGTACCAAATATTTTTAATTGAAGTCATAAAATTGTGTTCAAAATATTTAGATTTCAGCATTAAATAACCCATAAAGGTTGGTATGCCGCTAAATAAAATCAACCAGCCTTGTAGTGATTATTGGTAGTATTACATGATAAGCTTCAGTTAAGTCTTTGTAAGAAAGCCTGATACATTACTTGAATTTATATTCAGAATCCTTTCATTTATAATAAGTCCAATACCAATTCTGACTTAACAGTTACTACAAGACTGGTTCATTGCAAGCATATTTTGCAGGCAAATTGATTCTACAAGCACTTTTATTAATAAGGCATAACAAAATGAAGTCCATTCATTTTAAAAGGAGTCATTTGCCAAATCTCAACAATCATATTTTATTCCAATTTTTCTTCTGTGGCAACATCTGAAATTATCATTGCACTTCATCCATTCTGAGATCTCATATTAATACACGATACATCCTCATTGAGCATTAACACATACCTCTACTCTCACACACATATGATCATAATGCCATCCTGTGGCATATTATTCCACACTTCTTTCACTACACTGAACCTTATCACAGCATGCATCTACTATCTCTGGCACATGCATATTGTATCCAAGTCAAAATCACCATGATTTTCTTCAAGATTGGCAATTTTATTGTTAAGCATTCTGTCAATGACTTAATTGTATAATTCTTTGTAATTTTCATAATGAAAATCATTATTTGACTTTCTGCTAAAGAGTGATGATTAAAACTAATGTTTGTATTTGCACAAGTGTTGATGGCTATAAAGTTCTTTGTTTTTTACTGATTACATCAGAAGTGGTATTCAGTAAGTACTCTTACAGTCTCTTAAAGTCAAATTGGCAGTAAATATTATCTGCATTGTATAATTAATACTTGCCTTCTCTGTTATATGTGTCATGCTTAATAAAGTCAATTAATCAGACAATAAATGCACAAAGATTATTAGATGTTGCTTTCTTGCTTAATATCAGTTTGATTTGCAAGATAACATTTTCTCTATTTCTCCTTTTATTTGCATATTTGTTGTTTTTACATAATTATTGTTGTTGCTATTGTTTGCATGTTTTGTTGTCACTTGAACCCATATATATTTATTACTTTTAAAATTCTTTCCTTCGTGCCAATTGTGACTCGACTGTTACAAGCAACTGCTGTTGTGATAACCCATTCTTTTTTTCCTTTTATATTTTGTTACTATTGCTGCAGTTTTTCAAAGTTGTTTCAACATGGTGTCATCCAACACAAACACAACAATAGCAGGCCACCAACCATCTACGAGGAGGACTCCAACCTCAACAGGGTGGAATATCCCACCTCAAGTACGGAATCTACTAAGTCGCCAAGCAAGGGAACTAGCTACAGCATGTTGGTCCTCCAACGGGTCTTCGAGGCCTTCCCATATCTGTGAGATTCTCTGTCCAATTAGCCTTTTTTTTCATTAACTCTTCCTGCCCTGCCTGGCAGGACATATTTCACCTTTGATCTAAAATACTTAAAGCCAACACTTGCATTAAACCAACTGATATTTTATTGCTTCTCTTTAACTAGCATCAGCTTACTGATCTCAAATTGATTTACTTTTTAATTAACTGCTTAGACATTTACTAGTAATCTATTCATTACAACATTAACATTTCATATTCCTATGCCTAATTGATAACTAGATATTTTTTATTCTCTTTGCTTTGAAAGAAAAATGTTAAATAGTTTTTGGTTATTCTAATATGAAACAATACTTGACTGTAAGGTTTAAACTGATGAATGACTTTTTTTTTTCTTTAACTTTTTTTGCTTAAACTTCTGGTTAATTGGGAAAATGAATAGAACAGCATTCTTAAGGTGTTAGATGCCTGTTATATTAATATATCTTCATGACTCTTTTCACCAGAGACAAAAAAGTAATTTTTTTCCCTCTTGCTGTGTAGAAAATGTACAGCTTTGAAACTGTGAACAGCTTTTAAATGTGGATTTGAACAGAACCCCAATCAGATTAAAATTTGCAAGCCAACTGTTGTTGCTTTTCAAACTGAAATATTTGCTGCTTTTATAATCAACCATTTCTACTTCATATTCCATCATCATGCCTTGCATGCTGCTTTTTACATTACAATTTCTTTATCCAGTTTTAATAATGTCACTTCTACCTGAAACAGGTAGTTTCTTAGAATTACCCTGTGTTGTCAGCTTTGAGCATTTTACAACACAAACTGGAAATCATTTTCTATCAAAAATGGTAAGTTTGGCTCTTTAGAACTGAAAAAGATGTTTTGTGTTTTCTAAAATAAATTTGAGATATTTTGCTAAAAGTTATCAATATTTTTAAATTCTTATTTACCCAGATTCATATTTTTATCTTTCTTTCTTTTAATATCTTTCTTTTTCAACAATCCTGTCTAGGATGAAAATATTAATCAAATGCTTTAAATCAAAGATTTTATCCACTTTTAGTACCAGTACCAGAAATCAATATGGCACTGTATAAGAATTCATCCTCATCTCTTTTAGTGTTGCTCCTTATATTATTTTGGTATGAAGATAATGATGTATTTGCCCAAAATAACATTTTATATCAAGTTAGATATTATTGCTACAAAAATAAAATCATACATAAGAATCTTACTATTATAACTAAGGTTATATTCAGTTAATTGTATATTGACATTTGCAGACATTTGAAAATAATCAAGTTATCATTTTTTTTTAATTTCCAAGGATAAAGAATATTATTATTAGAAAAGTTGTTATTTGAATTGACATTATCATGCTCTTAACATTCTGAAATATTTTCTTCAGTATTAATATTATTACCTGGTATATGAGTCTGTTAAGAATATAACATACCAGTCTGTTGCAGTCTATGAATTCTTTATATACCAACTTTCTTCATACCGTTTTTTTCTGTAAAAGAACACCTTAATAGGTAAGGGACAGAATGAACAGCAGCACTGGAGACCAACAAAGCAAACCAAAACCAGAGACATGTCCATGGCAGGGGTAATAAAAGAATTCCATACAGGAACGCAGCAAACAAAGGTCAAACGTAACTGGACACAGAAAATGAGGACAAACAAATAGGAAATCGGAATGACAATGTTCCGTATTCTAGTAATGCTGGCAACTCACAGACTGATGAAACAGAAAATCCATCTGTTTATATGTCACTATTCATGACACGGATCATCTGCATATACAAATTCTAGGCACCACTTAGCCCACCACTGTGACCATATTTTTTGCAAGTGAACATTCTTGGGTTCATGCCAGCCATCCTCTCCTGCATAAGTAGTAACATTTCACTTACACTACAAGGGCCCTTGTTTTTTCCTCTCAATTAAGTAATTGCTCAAAAGCCCAGTCTTAAGGTTGTGCCTAAATTAAGTATTTATTTTATTTTATTCTTTTACTGTTAGCTATTTCTACAGTGTGTAATGGGTAAATTATTGCCATTTTCTATTTTTAATTTCACGCATGCATGTTGTATGTTTTTGATTTTTGTCAAATGCACAGTACAGTAGGGTCAGTTGGGCACTGTCTGTGAGAAAAAGAGCACCATGATGCAATTCACTGAAAACAACATGCTGTACTGCTTAACATTCGCACTAATTTTAATTCGCATTCCAATACGAATATTTCAGAGTGTTTGGGAGTTAATCTGATGACAGTGCAGAGGATTTGGAAAAAGTTGGATGAGTCTAATGGTGATTACAAGGGTATGACAGCTTGGAAAACTCACTCTTCAGATTATTCTGAACAGAAGAGAACTCCCAAATCTGTTGGTGAGGGCCTCAGACTCAATACAGCGACCTATATAAAGTGCTTTGAGGTAGTAGTGCTGCCCTGGGTCAAGAGGGTAGCTGCTGGAAAACCCTATGTCTGGCAACAGGACTCTGCACCATGCCACATAAGCAGGTGAACCCAGTCATAGATGTCAGACAGTTTCTGCAACCACATCACCCCTTATATCTGGCTATCTAACTTTTCAGACTGCAACCCGCTTGATTATTATGTGTGGAGTACAGTTGAGTGAGAAACCAGCAAAACTCCTTGTAACACCAAAGATGAACTGAAGGCAAGGATTAACCATCCAGAAGAGTTGCAGAAGATTCCAAAGTCGTCTGGAGGCCATGGTTGAAGCCAATGGCAATTTTATTGAATAAATTTGCTCTTTAGTATTTCAAGATATTTTTGTACAATTTTGGTAAATATATCTGTTAAAATGAGATGTCAGTGTTATTTTCATTTTTGTGTAATTTAGGCAACAATTCATCCATTGCACATTGTACTTCTGTAGTAGCTGTGATATATAAGGTTTAGATGTGGTTCTGTCTTATTTTCTTAGTTTACCGGATAATACATTTAATATAAAAAAAAATAGAAAATAATTTTGGGAGTGTGGTCTTTGTTTTCTTGCTCATTGATCAAATCACCAAGAATTAGGTAGAGCTATGATAACTGGAAACTGTCATTAGTTGTGACAGTCTAGTTATGAACACAGCACTTATTAACCTCATTTCAGGCATGATTTGGTTTGTAATCTGATATAAATTCACTTGGCAAACTATACCTGAATCATTGCAACAGAGAAATCCAATTCATTTTTGTGAAATCCCATTTATTGAATGGGTTAGTAAGGCACTAGAAGTAATAAAAGCACCATGTAATGATTTTTGCTTTTAGATAGATGGCAGTGTTGGAAATAAAATAACTTTAGAACTTAAGACAGTTCAAAAGGATAATGTCCAATGAGCAAAATATATTCTACTTAAACATTTTAAGTATTTAAAAAATATATATGGCAAACAGTTTCATTGCATGAAATATTCATCAAGATTAAACTAATCAATTTTGTTATACAAATCGGTTTCAATTGGTATTAACCTACCAATGTTGGTGAATAATATGTAATTTTCAGCTAAGAATGTTTTTATTAAAAATATTTATAACTTTATAGATTTTTTTTTTTTTTAATTTCTCGCATTTTTCAGGTGATACTAGTTAACCAAAGCTGAGAGAGAAACCTTTCTTTGTTTTCAGTTTTACAGTTTAATATATTGGTGTTGGTTTTGGTACAACTAACAATTTAGAGATAACTCAGTGCTTGTCTGTAAGGAATTCTGGTGTAAATAAATATATATTATTTTATTTTTTATCCCATTTTATCTTGCTCACTTGTCAGATATAAATAGTAAAACAGGCTGAAAAGGAAAGGATCATTATTGGATTAACGATTATTTTATATGCCTCATGATGAACAGACAATACTGTTGCTGCTACTTAAAGGTGACCTTTAAATATATGAATTTTTACAAAAATTGTCAATTCTTGAAGTATTAGATTTTAGAAAGCAATAATCACATGTGAAAAATTTAAATATAACTTAGTCTCATATGTATTATCTGTTTTTGTGCAAAAACTGATCAGTCAAATATCTGCAAGTGTACAGAAAAGGTTAAGATTATGCTTTTATTTGCATTAATTCAACCAATCATTTGACACAGATACCAAGATGATTCCTTGAAATGATTGGGTCATTTGGGTCACTCTAATAAATTCCACCCAAGGATTTCACTGTCCTGTTTTATGTTTCCATCTTGATTTTTGCTATTTGTTTTAGCAAGATTACATTTGCAGCACACTGTCATTAATATCAGAAATGTGACAATCAGTACCAAAGATTCTTCAGTTACTAAGACTGCAGTAGTCATTAGTTCCAAGGCAACATAAATTCTTGAAATTTATAATTAGATCTCATAAGAAATATGCTGGCCAAATTTTTTTTTTGCTTATACACAAGAGAAACTTTTTTCCTCTTTTCATTAGTATCGATGACTAACAATAGATTTTAATTTGTTGTCTAATTTGCTGTGAATATTTATTTACTCAGAAAAATCTGTTAAAGCATATCTTTGAGTGTTATTGTTAATTAGTACATTTTAACCAAATTAGTAAAAACATTGACAAATGGAATTCTTCCAATTCCCTTTTCCTGTAACTAATTTTTGTTTATAGTTTGATGACTTTATTAGTGTTAATTGATAATGCATTTTAAAAGAGGCATTTGATATTTCACCAGATATTCTGTTTTTTGATCTTTTTTTAATAATTCTAACTTGAAATAAAGGTTGACAAATCCTATTTTTTTAAGTAAAATATAAATGAATGTTTGACTAGGGATCCTTTTTTCCCCCTTCATCAATGTAAACTTTCAGGATGCACCACAGGTAAGATGGATATTGAGCAGGTATGCTGAGTACTTCATCAGGTGACTATCTGTGAACACCATTTTTATTCAATCCTTCATTAGTTTTCTTTGCAGAATGTGATAAAACACATCTTTTTGACAGCTTCTGTACCATGACCCCACATTTACTTGAATTATCAAAATATTTAACTTGCCATTAGTCCACCAGTTTGTCTCGCTCTATGAGAGTAGAGTTTCTCCATCTTGCAATATGCATAGTAACACAGCATTTGTCAGTAAAAAAGATTGGTTTAAAAATCAGTCTTCATGTATTCAATTTCCCTACCCATTTCATTCATTTTTTTCTAATGGATGATCTAATGATTGCTCTCATATTTTGTCATTTAATTTCAGACATCTTGTGCTGCTATAATATATAATTTTCATACCTTGTCAAATGCAGTTTTTTTTTTTTTTTTTGTAACTTTTCTCTTTATACAGGATACAAATTGGTGAGATGAGTTCCTTTATTGGAATCATCCAAGATCTTCAAACTTCACTTCTGATCATTTTTTGCAATTTCCAGTGTTGTTTTACTTTATATAAGATCTGAAGTTATTAAACATTTCCTTTTATCCATCAAATCAACCTGACTGGCTAAAAATGGCACTGAAATCACCAATGTTTAGCAATTACCAAAAAAACTCCTTCCAATCAATTTAAATTAGTTTTGACATACAGGAAAACGTATATTGCTTATTGGAAATATTAAATTTAATTGATTAGCTTGAAATTATAACTAAAATAAAAACTGCAAGAAAGATTTTTTTCATTTTTAAAAATTCATTTTAAACCATAGGTATCATGTTTCTGTGTTAATATAGTTTTAAGGTATGTTATATTTCTGAGTTAAAGTATTCAATATCAGGAAAAGTGAATATTGACGTCAACACACAATGGTGACAGTCTGTTTCATGCTTAAACGCAATCATGTGTTTCAGCATGAGACAGACTAAAGGAGTAGTGACACATGGTCTGAAGATCACTATATCTGTAAATGCACTGTCTCTTACATTTATACTCTAGCCCCGTTAATATAGAAATAATAAACAAAATATATATGAAGAATGCTTTCTAATTAGTGGGTTTATCAAAGTTGATAGAAGAACACCCTTGTTAACTATAAATCTACTTATTAATTTTGGTGTAAATAAATAAAAATTTAAAAGATTGTACATAAAAAAATATATTTTAACAATTTTCTTAGCTAAGTCTATTCAAATGGCTCTGTAGAAACGTTATATTGTTTATTCATTTTGTCAGGCTACTGTAAATATTTCATTTCTACACTCACCTTAAAATCATTCTATTCAGAAACAATATGAATGCTCTTTCATTGCTTAGTGATCAGAGGGAGACACAAAGATTACTCTCATTCCAAATTCACCTCCCCTCCTCGAGTGTGGGGAATGTAGAATTATTTAACCGATATTTGGCAGTTCTAATAACTTTTCCGCTGCTTACATGCTGTATGATGATGAAAATTTCTCAGCCCAACCTACTTCCCAAAATCTGACTGAAGTACCTCTTTGTATTGACCTACAAAATAATATCATTTTTTAAATTTAACATATTAGCAAATATGTACCCCTAACCCTAACCCTTTTTTTAATTCTAGGTTCACATCTCATTTAGTGCTAACATTAAACTAATATAAAAAAAAACACAATATTGTAAAATAAAATCTTGGAGTCTTATTTTATATAAAAATATTTTTGCTTTAATAGAAAAATAACATGATTATGAGCCAATTTATTTTATTTACTCTAATGTACATATCTTGAGGCAGTTATTCAAGTTCACATAAAACAATGTAATGTTTGAAGTTGTTTTTAACCTTTTGCTACTTTTACTATTTACTTTAAGATTTTTTCTTTATTTACAATGTGTGAAAACTGGTGACTATTAAAAATGGTTTAAATTATTTGCAGTATTATTACATTAAAAAAAGATATTTGAAATAATGAATTTTGATTCAAGATATGAGGGAACATTTACTATTCAATTTTGAAATTGATCTTGTCTGATTTCTTTGATGAAAATATTTTAAAGCTTACTTTGCAATTAGTGTACAGTCTAAATAATGCGCTTTCTGCTATTTGAAATAAAAATTTGGCAAGAAGCTTGTGTAACAGAGAGAGTTTGGGAACCACACACAAACACGCACAACAATTTTTTTATTTTTTTTTTATTTTTTTTTTTGAAATTGGAGTAGATTTGAACAGCGAAATTAGATCAGAACAATTTTGTTTACTGATGGTAATTGATCTAGCCCATTTAGAATTGGGTCATTAGGAAGACAATGGAAGATGATCGAGATAATTTTTATTGGTTAAAATTTGAAATAGAGCTTACTAAGGCTATGAGGAACTTTGAAATTCACAAGATTTTGGGTTGAAGGCAGCACTCGTGATAATCGTGTGTGGGCCAAGGGTCGATTTATGATCAGCCAGTTTTATCTATATAAACACGCACAGAAATCTGTTGACAGAGTGATTGGCTCATCTGCCATTGAGTGCAGTCGAGCTGGGTAGAGAGATATTGGAGACTGGAAGTGACATCAGATATTGGAACCAAACGCCTGCTAACATATTTTGTTGATTATAAGTATGAAGAAGCGAATTACTCCTCCAACATCTAAGACTGCTACTGCTACTATTATTACTACCACTGGAAACGGAAACGTCGAACAAGCTACAATAATCAAAAGGTTGTTTTAGGGCTCGTCTGTCGTCAAGTGCAGTCGAGCTGGGTGGAGAGATATCAGAGACTGGAAGTGACGTCAGGGATTGGAACAAAACCCCTGCTAACATGTACTGTTAATATAAGTACCGATGCTTCTGCTACCACGAAGATTACTACTACTGTTACTACCGCCAAGGAGGAACACAACTATAAACTTTAAGCCGCGCACAGAAATCTTTCTCTCTCCATCGCAAGAGTCATATATCATTCTGAGACATTTTCACAACAACTAATCACAACCCACTATCTCTCTGTCTAGAATCCAGTGTATGTATCAATTATTTTCTTTTCTGTAACTATTCTTTTCTGCTATATAAAAGACATTAACAATTCAACCAGTGAATAGTTTGTCCGACTTTCTGCGGATATATATTTTTTTGGTGCATTCTAAATTTCTTAGCACAGACTCTCCAGCTGTGTCTACATCTTCAGTCGACTGTGAATGGATGAACATCACTTCTGCTTTCTGGATCAAACCAAACACAACGTGGGCAGGAAGCAGGATAAAAACAAGTGGACCGGTCGAATGATCTACGGATGCTCAGGGGATGTATGGTCACTCCCTTAAGTTCGGTTAAGACCGAATAGACACCTCAACCCAGAGAGTAAGACGTCGGAGTTTGAGTGGCTGGGGTGAAAGTGTTAGACTTGTACGATAATTGATCATTTACTTTAATTCTTATTTTCCTTTGATCTTTTAATTCTTTTCATTTGTTTCAGCTTATTATTATTTTCAATTATCTTTATCTTTTACACATTTTGTCAATGGCTTCAGCTATCCTCATTTCTGAAATTCTAAAGCAAAATATTTGCATTATTCCATCTAGTTTTTATGTTCATCTTTTGGTGTTTTTAATCTAATATATTCTTTTGCAATCCACAAATTCATGCTTTTAGAAGCCGCTTATTAACTTTACCTCTTATTTCTTTTCTCACAACTAAAGCACATTATCTAACTGTTAATGTTTCATATTAGCTTAATATAATTTTATTTGACTTTATTTTATTTATTTTATTTTGGGCTTTTCCTTCATAAAATTGCTGCTGAATAGAGCATTAAGAAAAACACGATTCACAATACCAGAACTGTTGACATTTTTCCCTTGATTGATCCCTCTTTTTATATATATATATATATATTCTCAGATGGAGTGTATATCTATAGTAGAGGCAGAATGACTAAGTGTTTTGTCCTCTAAGAGACTTTATCAAGGTAATGATTTCCTTGATAAAGTCCCTCAGTTGACAAAACACATTGGCTAACTATAGTTTTTCCTGTTGTCTCTTTTTATTTATATATATTTATATATATATATATGACTGGTCTTAACTGCTAAAATTAATTCTCCTGACTACTGTTTTCTATATGATGTTAAAATTACTCATGTGTAACTCCCTTCATCTTATGAATATCACTGTCCTATTTTCTATTATTTTAACCTCATTCCAAAACCTATTCTCACCTTCCCTTTTTTTCTGTCACATATATTTTGCTTATCTTGATTTAGTTAGCTAATTCTCAAATGATGGCTCTCTCCTCTTTCTCATGTCAGGACTTTACAGGGTAAATGGTCTACTTTATGTTTAATCTACGACTGTATGAGATGTTGTATATTCAGCTTTTGGTCATGTTTTATCCCTATGAAGAACTAACTTCTTTGAGAAGGTTGCTTAATATAGTTTTACTAGATAAGGTGCACTCTCTTTCAGCTATGTTTCTTCAGGATGTGGGTGATCATGTCTCTCCACAGATTTTTGTTGCTTCTTTATAATCTGTCTTTGTGCTACTTGTTCTACCATCCATTTACTCAAACCTTTTCAAGTAGGTTACTCACTTTTTTCTCTTGCTACTTTTGTCTTCAACATGCCCTGTGAGTGTTAAATTCTCCAAGCTGCCTTTCCTCATTATGTGCTCCCCCCATTATTGTGAGTGAATTTTGGGGACTTACAAACCTAATGCCTTGGTAACCAATTTTTTACCAGGGCTTATATTACAATTTTTTGTTATTGTTGTTTTTCTCTAGCTCTCTGTCACTGGTTCCCATATTGCATTCATTTCTATGCTTGGATGGCTTAAGAGATTTTTGTAGCCTAATATATGTGCTGATTTCTTAAGTTTTCATATTTTCCAATGATGTTTTTTGTCTATTATTTCAATTTAATCCCACAGAAGGAAGTGATCTCCCTTTTCACTCCATATATAGTCAGCCATGCCTGATTTTTCTATTTCCTCTCATTTTACAGCCTTACAGTGTTCCTGCAGTCATATCTTAAGGAAGCAGTATGTTTCTCCTTTATATTTCTTGCCACAGCTGCATGGGATGGAGTACACACAGTTGTTAATCATGTTCCCCTCTATAGACGGTCTTACAACTAAGAGATGTCTGCATAATGTTGAACCACTCCTGAAGGTTTTACTGATGTTATATGATCTTTTGTATCTTTTCCGATAAGCCCTTCACATAGGAAGCTGTTTTCTGAGTGTTGTTATCTTGTACCCTTCTATCTCAGTTTGTAGGGGCTGCTGTCATGTATCCAAAGTAGTTGTTGCATTGTAGGCTACTGCTTATACCACTTCTTGTTAATATGTCTCTCGGTCTCCTCTTATGACTTTTGCTCAATGTTATAGGCAGCGGACGGCTCCTTTCTTTGCACTATATGAGTGGTGGGAGTTGAAGTTAAGATACTGTCCAGTGAATGTTGGCTAGTGGTATACAGATGTCTTGAACCCATGCTCTGTTCAAGATATTAGTAAGTCCAGGAATGCTAGTTTATTGTTTTCTTTCTCCATTGTAAACTTTATTGATGGTCTTATTGAGTTCACATAGTCCAGTAGTAGCTGGATATCTTCCAGGTGGGACCATAGTATGAAGGTGCCATCTACTTATCTCAGCCATAGTTGCTTTTAGTAATGCTGATTCTAATGCCATTTCTTTGAAGTACTTCATGCATATGTTAGCCATTACTGGTGATAATGATGAGCCCATGACCAAGCTGTTATCCTGTCAATATATGTCTGATCCCATTCCGAGGTATATTGTTTGTGTACAGAAAGTCTCCATTTCTCCATGTGGTTATCTATTTGTATACTGGTACGTTCTCCTAGAGATGCATCTAAGGCTAGTGACTACTGATTGTGCCTCCTCTATGGATACCTTGGTGAATAAACTCACCATGTCCAGGTTCACCATCTGCTTGAATTGGATGAGAGCATAGGGTGGGGGACTGATGGACCTTGTACAACACCTTCTGATCTTTCAACTTGTTGAATTTCTGTAATTGGCAGGCTTTGACTGCATCAAATTCATGTCTGTAGGATTTATCCTGTTTCAGTCTTCTTCATTGGTAATTCTGTTAAAGAAGGCCTCAAGCCTTTGGGAAATGTCATGAGGTTATTGTTTACTCAAATATCTTTCCTGTGTAAATCAAGCATTTTTAGCATTTCAAAATAGCTTTTAATGTTTTACCACTCAAGACGACAAAAGCGCCATTATGTGCTGAGGGAGAGGTGAAGCAGAGGATTGTAGACCCTATGGTTGGGTCCCCAAACATGTTGTCTATGAACTCAGTTAGAACTGGTTCTCAACCAGGGATCCACAGAAATTGAATTAAATCACTTGGCAGTTTTGAGTGATAAGAATTGTGAAAGAGAGAGATGCAGGTACAGGCAGGCAAGATTTCACTATATTCTAGCCATTTTCATTTATTAAGTACAACTTTTAAAACAACGCAAAATTTATGCATAATTTTTTGAATGTGGGATAATTGGCAACCCTATTTACTTCTGTCACAAAATACAAATATTTTCACTTTCTTGAAAAGTTCAGTTCTTCACTTTTGCTTTGTTTTGTAATTAACCAAAAATATAAAATTTCAGTTTATTAACAATCTTCCCTCAATCCTCTTTTTAACATGATTTTCTGTTGTTCATGTTAGTTGGATTTTACCACCATATGTACCCCTTCCAGGCCAATATAAGATTAGATCTATTCCTCTTGTCATTATGGAAAAATCCTCATGTTGTGTAATGTGTCTGCATATCCATGCCAATATGAGTAGCTAAATTTATTCCTTTTCACCTCGATATAAAAAAAATTTATAATGTATACAAAAATTCAATGATTATTTCCACTTACCCTAATATGAGTTGTCAAATGTATTTCTTGTTATATAATTAAAAAAATGAATGAGACATTGTTACAAAGTACATTTATACTTTCTCATAAAGAATACATGGTGCTGGGGAGATAAACTTTTCTTCCCTTCATTGGAGAGGAACTACAACAGACCTGCTGACCTTAAAACTGATTGTCTGCTTGCAATTAGTAGACAGGTTAAGTTCAATACTGCTATGTCAAAAGTATGAAACCCCCCCCCCCCATTTTGGGTACATTATGGAATCTTCTTTCAAAATATTAGTAGTCAATATTCATATGGAGCAAATACTTTAGTATTCATAAAATATATCTTTTTGTTTTGTAATTAAAAATTTTTTTTTTTTTTAAATTAATATCCACAAAAATTAGTTTTGTTATATCATTTTGTCCACTGTTACGTATTTCAGGTTAATAAACATTAATAACAATATTATAAATTTGGGTTGTGATCACAACAAAAAAGTGGAAAAAGTTATTTTACCCATAGCTGGGACCCATTAAAACCGGCACTATCATTCCGGGTCAGAGTGATTCTGATAGTCATTCAGAGGAGGATTGAGCTAAAAGTAGGACTATTTACGTTTATAACACTAAGGACTCGCTTTCATACCAAAAACTGACGTCTCTTAAGACAATAACTAATGGATGCAGTTTTACGTCCTAACCAGGACTAATAAGGACCTTATAGGCCAGTACCAAATATGACTGGAATGAAAGCCCCTAATTTCAATTTTGTTGCAACTGCGTTCATAAAGTGTAGAGCAAATGCCGTGACAACTGGATGGGACGATAAAGTATGAGAACCCCCCCTGAGCTATGTTGGCGGACGTTTTTGCCAGAGTGGTGCAAAGAGATCCAGTGCATGGGGACTGGTGTGCTGATGGACAGGACTTCACTGTATGGGTAGACGCGAGCTCATTAGCCACTGGTGTCGTCATTGAGAGCGGTGGAGCCATGGCTGAAGATGCTAGTTGGCTGCGACCAAAGAATGAGGATAAGCACATCAACTTGGCAGAATTCGACACGGGGCATCAACCTCGCACTGCAGTGGAAATCAAAGGTGATTCACCTGAAGACAGACTCAGCGTGCGTGCATTGCTGGGTCTCAGACACGCTATCCGGAAAGTCAAGGGTACGAACCAAGGCTGCCACCGAGGTGCTGGTCAGGCACCGGCTCGGCACGCTTCGACATCTGGCCTCAGAATATGAGCTGAAGATTGACGTGGCATTGGTTAAGTCTCATGATAACTGGGCTGATCAGTTCACTAGAGTGCCACAGCAATGGCTGGATGATATTCAGAAAGAGACGGAACCTGTAGAACAAGTGTGCACTGTGGCTGCAGAAGGCAAGCAGTCTGCTCGTATATGAGCCATTCATCAGTCTAGTGGACACCCCAGTGTGAAGCGCACACTGTACTTTGCTAAATTGGTCATCCCTGAGCGGCTGTTCGGGCGGTAGTCAGGGATTGTAGGGAATGTCAATCCATAGATCCTGCCTCGGTGCATTGGAAGCCAGGGAGGCTTTCTGTACGCAACAATTGGAGCAGAGTGGGAATAGATGTGACCCATTTCAGGGGCCAGCACTACCTAATGCTGATAGACTGTGGTCATAGTCGGTTTGCCATTTGGAGGCCATTGCAGTGCCAAGACTCCAACAATATCATTCAGCAGTTGGAGACCATCTTTTTCAAAAGAGGACTGCCAATTGGACTGCTTGCCAACAATGCTGCAGTGTTTTGTGGGGAAAGATTCACAAGATTTGCGAAGGAATGGGGCGTCCGGATAAGATACCAATGAGCCCATGTACCATCGGGGAATGCGATAGCAGAAAAATCCCACTGCACGATAAAGTGCATTGCCGCGAGAACACAATGCTCTCTTATGGAGGCAGTATACGGGCATAATGTGACACCACAGGATGACACCACTGCTTCAACAGCGCCAGCAAACTTAATTTATACCTACCGCACTCGCGTGAAGGGCATTGATACCACACCACCACCTGCTGACGTCGCAGGTTCTGGAACATACACTACAGGAGATGTTATTTGGGTGAAGAGACCGCATGGACGGTGTACAACAAGGTTCGAGAAGGGGAAAGTGACAAAAGTCTATAGCC